>PYHX02000495.1:76176279-76501644 GCA_004302925.2 Cochliomyia hominivorax | reverse complement strand
GATCATTACTTTTTCGTAACTACCATTTATAACCAACATTGTAGTTTACTTGTTTTTTAGGGAATTATTATTGCTATATTTATATAAAATATAAAATCGTCATACCCGAGATGACCAAATTCGTATATCAACTTTCCGACCCCAGAATTCACAAGAAAATTGTCCTTCACCTCAAGAATATTAATGTCAAATTTCATTAAAAATATTTAATAGTTCCTCAGTGGTCCCAAAAAAGGGTATTGGACTTCTATGCGCATGTAATTATTTTACATTTGATTATATTTAAATTCTGCAAAATATTAATAAAATAACTTTAATTTTTTTATTGAACGGTGTATTCATTGATCATGAAATTTATTTATTTTTATTTTATTTATTTTTATTTATTTTAATTAAAAACCTTAGAAACTATACCTTTTGGATAGGACATTGGGGTGTGCTATCCCTCTAACAAACGAAACTTCTTCACTTAACCATAAGTAGTAGGTAATATTAACGAAAAATTTTCGTAGAATTTTAACGAAAAAAAGGTGTTAAATAAACAGTTTTTTTATTTTTATTCGCCTAATTTTTCTTCAAATTGAAGAAAATTCTTCTTCAAATATATTAAAAAAATTAATAAAAAAAATTAGTAAAAGATGTTAAATTGAATAAAATGTTCGTTAAAAAAATTAACGAAAAATATTTTATATCAACAGATATTTAGTTAAAACGATACGTACATTTATTCAAGTCTACATACTAAAATGAAGTTAATTTAAATAAAACTTTTGTTAATTTAACTATTTTCTTCGTAAAAAAGTTGTGTATATTTTCTTTGACATGTTAAATGAAATATGACAAAGAAAATGTAAACTGAATATAGAGATCTAAGGAGCATTCTAATCACTATGATTGAAATTAAAATTTTGAATAAATTCATGAAAATGCAAATGGAAGATCAGCTGATCAACAAACATGTATGTAACATTTCATCAGAAATACAAGCCGGTCGGCTGACCACCGTCCTATTGACATTGCACTATTTTTAGTTGTCAATTACGCTTTCTACACTATTTAATTATCTAAAACTAACTTTTACCCGGTGCGCTTTTCTGCACAAAAATTCTACTCAGTCCTAGATCTCGAAAGTAATTTCACAAATCTCAAATCGAAATATATTAAAAAATGTAATTGAGACTAAATACTCGCCGTAGGAGATCTATTGATATTCGATAATCAATATTTGCTTTATATATGGGGACTTCTTTCCTTCTTACATTTTGTCCAGAAAAATAGTTCCTTGAGTAAGTCAGTGACACCAAGTTTGAAAACTCTCTTTATTACAGTTCATAAGATATTCTATGATCAATATTTGCTTTGTATGGGGAGTATTTTTTCCTTTGTTCTTAATAGTTTATGCATTAATTTATTACAACAATTTAATGTAACTCTTTCCTTAATTCAACTAAAATTAATTAAATTGAATTTGAATTATGTATTATTCACATTGAATAATATTTATTCAAATTATTCGCGTTTTTATTAACGAATTCAAATAGGCATATTGAAAAATTAATAAAAGTTTTCGTTATAATAAATAAAGGTTTCGTTGACTGTTGTTTAACTTATTTTCTCTTCAATTCTACACTCGTTTTCGTTTTATTTATTACCTTTTTTGGTTTAATGTTGAAATATGAATTGAAAATAAATAAAGTCTTTTTAATAAAATATTATCTGCTAACGAATTTTTTTGGATAGGACACAGAGAAGTAATATCCCCCTTATATATAACATACTCTATAACATATAGGATGGAGTGATATACTCCAACAAACCAAATTTTTATATCGAATGTATCTGAAAGTTTTTTTGTTCAGTTTGGTCCATAACATCTAAATCTGATTTGATTTCATTTATTAATATATTATTTCGTAGAAAAACGGAATCCAATGTGCCTTTAATTAAGTTAAACATAAAGATAACATTAAATATAGTTTTCCGGCTTTAAAGCGTAGGCAGTTTAATTAGTACTAAACTACAAGTATATGAAGGTAATCTTATTGATAAGTTCCATGGTAAATGACTCAGAACCATGTCTTGAACCATATTCAAGTATTGGTCTAACAAGGAATGTGAATAACGTTTGTTAAAAACAAGAGCTCCTCTAGCCTAACAGTCATGTTTATATGTGGTACAAAACATAGTTTAGTATCAAGCATCATTCTAAAATCGAGAAGAGTATTTACCAGTTTGACCACCCAAGTTGAAATCAACTTTAATAGTCTGGTTTCTGCTGAACTTCATGTGCTTTCATTTACTAGCATTAAGCTCCATCAAGTTTATGTTACACCGGGCATAGAAGTAGTTCAAATCATTCTGTAAAAGTTGGTAGTCGGACTGAACATTGTAGATAAAGAATATTATAACATCATCAGCGAACATTAGCATTTTGCTATTTTTAAAAACATATGACATATCATTTATAAATAATGGGAAAAGTAAAGGTCCAAGATGACTTCCTTGTCAAACGCCTGAGAGAACGCTTTATAACGAACGTATTGTCTTCTGTCAGTTAAATAGGTTTCAATCCAGTCCATACCATTTTGTGAAAACCCCATTGAATTTAATTTATTTATAAGTAATGTATGATTAACTTTGTCGAATGCTTTAGTGAAGTCCTGGTATATAACATCTGTTTGTTGGCTATTAATGAATTCCCGATTAATTAACGTTGTTAAATGTAAAATATTTGTTGTCATAGAGCATCCTTTCCGATATCCATTTTGTTGTGAGGTGAGATACTATAGCTGAAGTATTTAGTTATAATTTTTTGAAAAATAAAGTTTAGCAGTTCCTCTGTAATTTTTAATATCGGATCTGCTGCCAGATTTAATAAAGGGGATGATAAAAGAATTTTTCCAAGAACTGAATATGATTGATAACGGCTTTGCTAGATCTCTTGCACGGTATTTTAAAAGCAGCCTGCTATACCATCTGGTCCGCAGTTAACAGCATATTTAAAACATGTTAGCTCGAGTAGTATTTCAGTATCATTAATTTGAGAAATGTTGATTGTTTGGAGTGATAGTATATTAAACCGATATATATTGGCATTATTAACGGAAGCAAAGCAACGTATTAACAACGTTCATTTCATGACAGACGAAAATTTTTAGCACGACAACTAGAATATTAAGTATAATCGAAAGCGGTACCACTCATTGTTTTTTTATTTTCTTTTTTGTTTTTAAAACATAAAAAAAAATTTATTACACCAGGAAGGGCCACCTTTCTTATAGTGTTTAGTAGTAAATCTATCCATTAATGAAAATAATGTTCATTAACAAGTTGATGTAACAAAGACATCAACGTCGGATATATTGTTCGGTGTAATATGTAGCACGTAACTCTAATTTAAAGCCTATAAAAAATCCTATGGGACCAGGGGGTGGAGTACCCCCATACAAAGCAAATTTCTTCCCGTCAACTTTAGGAACTGTTTTACTGGAAATTGTTTTTCGCCTTGTGAAGCTGCATTGAAGCATGCACCAGGAATGTTGACGATCTTCTGGAGTGATCCAAGAAATTGATGGTAAATTGACATCACCAAATACTAACAAGTGACTAGAGGATTCTGTTAAAGTTGAAACTTGTTTTATTACTTCAAAATGATTGTCGTAACATCCGGTATCAGAAAAAATAATGTACCAGATTTACATTTTATTTTTACCGAGATAAATTCAATGTCTTGTCCAGACACAGAAAAATTCAGAAGACAATCCGCCTATATATTTAAAAAAGGTCCAGATAGTATTTCCATATTAAAAATATTACTTTTTAGCCAAGTTTCATTGAAAACAAGATCGTGGTATCAGCAAATAAGTTAGATAATTTAGTACTGAGGCCGCGAACATTTTGGTATATCATAATAAGTCTGTTATCGGCATATGAAATTAGTTTTTTGGGAGTTGTCAGCTGTTGTTAATCTATGTTGTTAGTCCTAAGGTTATACTTTATTACATATTCCCGGACGAACGAAAATATAGGATCAATAATAGTTTTATATAAATCATAAGAACTAGTAAGCCTGAATGACGTAATATCTCTAGGTTCCGCATAAATATTTTTTTTTATAAAAATATCAGGATAACAATTTAGTTTCGTTTTTGTATATATTTCTCAGTGTTTACAGTTATAGTATTTTATGCAAAACAGGATATAGAAATTTATTTTCTAGACTGTATAATTCTTAATTCGGTCTAAGATAAGTTATTTGTATTCGTAACGGTAGAAGGGGCATTAGTATTATAATGTGTATTTGATAATGTGAGATTTTCATACGGGACGGAAGGAACACTTATGTCATCAGTATTAATGAAGGCTATTGAAAATTTATTAAGTGCCACAGATTCTGCAATCAATGGGTTTGAACTAGATGGACAACTATAAACAGTAAACAGTTTTGTTTGTTCAGATTCCTTGGGGATTAACACCGTTTTGGAGAAGATTGAATCTATGAGTTATGTCATGAAACTAAAAGTCACTAGAAAAGACTTTTCATTTTAAGGTGCTTTTAATTCATGTGAAATACACCTCTTACTGCTTCTGAGGGTGTCATTAAAACCAAGACCAATAGCCTTTAATATCTTACAGAAAATCAGTTGGACGTTTTTTTTAAAGTTCTTTTTTTCGAATCGAAAATCGCTTTTCTGAAAATGTCGATTTTTTGAATATTAATGTCGTACCAAGAACTTTTTGGGAATTTGTTACTGCTTTTGGATCCTTAACTTTTCAACAATCCAACAACATACAATTTTTGAACAGAAAGTGTCGAAATTTCTACTAGAACATACATTTCGTCATCCATTTTGTAGCTTTTACATTTTTAGCAGCGTTCCTGTCAGGAGTCTTGTATGTTTTGAAATCTGCATTATCTTTAACCATGCAATGAGATAACCGTCCTGCTTTCCTACCGGTTGTGTTGGGAGCTCTTTTGAAGTTTGTTCTATTTTTTTGACTTGAGAAATATCATGTCGAACTTTTATTCTACCTGAACCAGGTTTTCTATCAACAAACAAGTTCATCTTTAATAATACTGGAAACCTTTCAATGCTTGACCAACTTTTTGTAGGATCAAGATGGGTTTATTGGAAATATTTTCATTTTAATCAGATTAACTTAACAATAAATTCATCTGTTTGAGATTAAACATAATAACTGACTTGTTTTAAAAAGTAACTTGTTAGAAAAAATCAAAAATTATGTTAAAAGTTTTAATGAAAAACATTTTGATCTCACTCCTTATTAGAATAATATTCCAAAATCTACACCCTGATGAATAGTTTCCTAAAAATACACAGGAACTCTGATTCTAAAACTTCTGAAATAAAATCCGGAACATTTTGCATACTCAGGATAAAATAGTACATGAATTATTTTCCATTAAAACAATAAGGAAATTATTAATCCCACACAAACAAATAATTGAAGAAAACAATTAATTAAGTTAATTAAGTAATTTAACTATTAAATAAAAAGTCTTGGTTTATTAATTAAAAACTGTAAATTCACAAAATACTCGCATGAATACTGTAAATAAAAACTTAGATAACTGACTTTCTAAAAATAAATCCAACTAACACACAACGACAACAAACATGGCTGCAACGAACGATGATACACTATACAACAACCACAATCTTCGTACAAAACACGACGACGAACACAAGAGCAGACAATAAAAATAGTTGTTTTGCTGACGTCAAACAAAAACAGAAAAGAAACAACAAGAAAAATAAAACAACAACGAGAAAAAAAGCTAACAAAAAAACTGAAAAATAATTAAAAATAAATCTTGAACTATAATTTCCGTTCCAAAAACGGACATATTTAATAGTAATTTTGACATTAATTTATTTTACATTTAGAGATGAGTTTTTTTTCAATTTAGATTGAAAAATATATCGATAGTAATTTTATTGTGAAATCATGAAAATTTAAAAAACAATCTCTGAAAATCAATTAGGAAATTTACGTAATTACAAAATTTTCTATTTCTTTCAATCATTCGCTTGTTTATCTGATGACTTTTTCATTTAGCAAAGGAAACGATTAGACACGAACACAGCAACAAGAAGAAACAAAAAAACAACAACCTTCGTAATTTATCAATTTTTCTGCGATAAAATAATCTAAATAATTGCATGCACTACATTGAAAAAAAGTCCAACAAAAACAACTAACACGACAATAACAAGAAAACTACAAATAAACGAACCTGACTACGTATATATAATCATATGTAAATAAAATTTTATGTTTTCGTTGTTGTTGTTGCTGCTGTTTTCATATGAGTCTTGTTGAAATTAATGGAAATAACTTGTAAAAGAAAATACATGTATGGAAAATACTGTAAATACGACTGCAAGACATCGCAATAGAAGAAAATCTATGTGCAGATGAACGACAACGACAACGACATCAGCAAATATTAACCTCCAAACTAAAACCCAAAGACATTAAATCAAACAAACAACAAAAATTAAAACATGTTTCCCACTCTCCTCTTGATAATCAAAATTAAAAAAACAAAAACGAATCACAAAAAAATACTCTAAAAACTAATTGTTGGCTCTGGTCTGATGGTCGTTTGATACGAATGTACAGAGAATCTGCGATAATGTGCAAAAAAACGAAAAAAAAACTAAAGAAAACAACTCAAAAGTAAAAACAAAAAATTTCACTTTGCAGACTATTAAAATGATAAAAAACCAAAAGATCTTTTTCAAAAAAAATCATATTTTTGAAATTGATTTTTTAATACGAAAACTTTTAGATTCCCGGATGTTTTTACCATCAAAAGAAAGGCCACATTCTAAACTTTATTTTATATGTAAAAAATTTTAGAAAATCTAGTGGCAGAGTCCTGTAAAAAGTATTTAAAAATGTAATAATTTTCTAAGAAATTCAATTAATTATCAAAAGAATTTCAATATGGCCACGACAGCTGTCGTATTTTAAAATACAAACATCGTCATTTCTCAAGAGAGTATACCTCTCTCTCTCTCTCTTGAAAAACACACACACAAAACAAAAATTACCTAAAAGAGATTTATTACAATTACAGAGAAAAATGTAACAAATACTTCTCTCAGAAAAAAAGAAAAGAAAATGTGCAAATATAAAATTTGTTATTCTCTTAAACTCACTACATAGCGTCTTTATGTTAAACGGTTTACATGTTATTAACATGACTGTTAGCTACCTCTCTAATGTTAGGATTACCTTTAGTATGTTGTCTATTGTTATGTTGTGTTTTAGTTACTCTCTTTATTCTAGTGTTTGTTTTGATTGCTTCTACCCATAAACGACGCCTTAAAAGAAAATGTCAAACAGTAACCATAAAGATCATTCCGAATTTTGACGTTTCTTACTCAAACCTTTAGCTCTCATTTTATTAATGAATTATACTCTTGCTCTGTCTCTCCCTCTCTCTCACATAATTCTGTTTACTTAGCTCCTAGATTTATTTTTCGAATTTCTCTTTAATATATTTTGTTGTTTAATTTTTATTTTGCCGGAAATTCACATGTTTTTATTTTTTCTTTCTTTTTCCATCATATGATTGAGTGTGTGTAAATGTTTTTGTTTGCTTATTCTTTTTGTTTATGTTTTGTTACAAGTACGCCATGTTTTTCATTTTTACAATTTCTTTTCTCATATTCCATTATTCCTTTTATTTTCGTCGAAAACATTAAAGCAGCTGTTGCTTGTTTTGCTTATTTTGTTCATGGTGTCTACGCTTACGAATGCTTATTTGTGTTCGTTTGTAGATGTTCGTTTTTTTGTTTTATTGATTTTATACACTCTCTTTCTCTTTACTCCCCGTCATTTTGTTTGCTGTTGATAATTGATGTTTTGTTGCACGTTATTACACGTATTTTAGAAAGTATATGTACTAGTGTTTTTTATTGTTTGTTAATGCATTCTATGTGTCCTTGGCTGCCAAAGGACAAACTTTTACAGTTGTCAACATAACATTTATATTATATGAACTTTGTATTGATGGAAAATGGCCACACAGAAAGAGCGCCAATTGTAGACATTTTATTTCTTATGTGTTTTAATTCGCAATCAATATGTTGTGTCATTGAAATGGTGTGTCTACCAATACGTATACTTAATGTTAAATGTTATTTTTTTTAATTTCTTGGAATTTTCCTAAACATTTATTTAATTAATTACAAATTTAAAGAAAACAAAAAAGATTTTTATTAATCATATATATTTTTGAAAGTTTATTAAGTGAACTCTTTATGAAAATTAATTTTAACAACAACAAAAACATAACATTTGTCAATTGCGTAGTAAAAAATCATTTCTTTTTCTCTTTTTCAAATCTAAAGCAAAACAAATTTTAATTATTTTAATTACTTACAGTAGTTTGGAACACAAAAGAAATACGTTCTCATATCCAATAAATGTAGAAGAACTCAAATAAATATTATTGATATTTTAATTACATCTTTTCAATTGGCATCTGACGTAAAGATTCTACATAACGAATCGATTTTCATGTTTTTGTTTTAAGGCACACAGAATATAGAAATCGATTTTTAGAATATAATTCTGTAATTTTTAAACCGTTAGAGATATCTTAATTGAATTTCACCCGTTAAGAGCTAAAGTAATTTGGAGTTTATCTAGCTGTCACCAAAAATCCAAATAGGAATTGAGACAAAAGAAATCTTTATATATTTAACTTTTCGCAGCAAATAATCCGAGCACTGAGCTAACTGGGTTGCTTTCCAACACCCAGAAAAAATCAATGTAAAATTAATTTACTGAATCCACAGAAATAATTTGTACAGAATTGAGACAATATTAAAAAAAAAACATTTGGACCCGAAAAGAGCTCACCAAGGTCAAAAAACTTAAAAAAACCTGTGCAAAAATGGCTCAACATTTTACTTAGGTCTAAATATCTCTTAAGGTGTATCCACACATGTAGTGGTATTTATATAAATCAATCAAATCATTAATAAAATTTTCTTGATTTTTTAAAAAATTCTCATACTCGAGGTGACAAATTTTAAAGATCAATTTGAAAATATCTCAAGAATGTCTCTAAAAAGTAATCAACAGTTCGAGAGTTACAGAATTATTCCCAAAAAATTTTTGGGACTATTGTGGAACGTGTATTTTTATTTTAATTTAATTAAATTATACACACTTCTACATTATTAACCAAAAGTGAACAGCTGCCAGTTTTTTTACTAAAAAAAGTCATTTTGTAAAAAATAGTTTTTCTCAAACGTTATCTTATAAAATTATGGTCCTTTAGAGAAGTCTATCATGATTCAAATTTCTTGGACTTATTTTTCTTAAATTTTGATAGCATTTGCTTTCATTAAACAATATTTCAAATCATTATTTTTGTTTTGTTTGTTTTGTTTTTAATTTGTTATTTCTCTGATTTAATGTAAATTCAATTATAGTCAGTCTTGACAACCTTTTCCTACTCTCATTTGTTTTCTAGTAGAATTGTTTTATAAAAAATAATTACTCATAATTTTAAACACTCTTATCTACGTTACAAATACCATCACGCACACATAACACGCCAATTCCTATCAGTGATGTAGAGAAAATAAACAAATAAAATTTTGGAGAAATTTTTTAAAAATCATCATAACCGAGATGCCTAATTTTGCATATCCACTTCCCAACCGCAGAACCCACTAGATATATGTACTTCTCCAAATCAATTGGGAAAGACCTCAAGAATGTGAAATTTTGTTAAATTGTTTATTAAAGTCTAGGTAAACATTTTTCTTGGAATACCATTGAAATAACCTTTGGCTTCCAGCTATAAAATCAAATTTCAAGTGTAGAAACACACTTGTATTATACATTATAATATAGCGAAATCCAGTTGAAAGGTTACTTGAATTCAAGCAGAACATTACACTATTAGAAAAGTTAAATACAACCTTTGCATTAAAGTTCATTTCAGGTGGAAAAAATAATTGAATTTAAGCTTTAGTATACAGTACATTTCAACTCTTAATTAACATCATAATTAAAGTACTAGAAATAAATAATATTTATTTGACTCTGGATCTACATATAAAGTGGCAACTCCTATTAAAAATATCCCATTTCTATGCTTCTTTTACTTTGTTTTTAGTAAAAATTTTAAATAATTTTTTTTAGTTTGTGTTCGCTGTATCAAGTGTCAAAAGAAATTCGCAAGGGATTACAGATGGTATCACGGAAAATAAGGTTAGAATTGGCAGACATTTTTTAGAGAAGTTTCATGCTGCATTCTGAATATAGTAAACCGGGAGTCAAAAATTAGTTTAACTTAATTTGGCGGGTCATATAGCAAAATATTCAAAATGCTAAATTATATTAAAATATTTATAAATTTAGAACTTTTATGAGCTAAAAGCCTTATTTAGAGAAAGTGTTTCTATGGGGGCTATAAGTAATAATAGACCGAACATGACAAATTTCAGTAGGCTTCTTTTTTATTTTTTCAGAATTGGGAACTAAAGTTGCATATAATTCAGTTAACAACCCATCGAGGCGAGCATCGCTATATCGAGCCGAAAAGTATTTTTAAACCGATCGTTATTCTTAAAAGTGAATGTTACAAATGCCATCATAAACAAATAATACAGATATCTAAGAGTAGGGTGTATGTTTGGAACAATTATAAAACTGAATTTTTTAAACACAAAAATATATCGAGTTTAAAAATTCGAAATCGGTAAAAAGAAATGAAAATTGTTCTTTTAATACTGGTCCGAACTGGTGATATAAAAAATTTACTCAATTCAGTAACAAAAGTGGTTTGACTAATTAAAATGTTCCACAAAGTCAAAATGACTGCTTTTGGACAATATAGGTATAACACAACTGTATATATTTGAAATGAAGGTGAAAGAAGTAGCAACAATTATTATCCTTTATATATTCTATAAGAAATTTCGATGTTACATGCATTTTCTTTTATTCAATCAAACAAAGTCAAAATGACTTGTTTAGGCAATCTCGTGTTAAAGAAACTTACCCATTTTTTTTTCCAGATGTTCAATATGGTAATAATTAGTCCATTTTAAAAATGTAATTTTATCATTATTTTTCATATCTATGTTAAAGCTTTCGGGACAATTTTCATTCCCTATCATGAGTTCCCATCCAAAAAATTCCCATAACTCGCTTTTATAGCAGTTTCCTGTCAAAATTCTCTCTTTTTTTAAAGTTTTTAATTTTGATGACGTCCTTGACAACAAATCTCTCCATATTTAAGTATAATTACTTAAGGACATTGGTCAGCGCTTTTATTTGCTTCTGAAATCTTGTTTAACACGTAGTCTAACTCCAACAATTTCGTCCTTGTCATTTCTTTCACATGCAAACCTTTAAATTATTCTTGAGGTCGACCATGTTTTCTCCTCAAGAAAGTCAAGAGGGCTGCATTTAGGGCCGTTATGGCTCAAGCAGTGTTGCCACTTCATATGTAATTACACATATTGTGTGTAATTTGTATCAAAGTAGTTACATATAAATAAATGTGTCACGTATCATCCCATAATCATGTTCAATGATCCTTGAAATTTTTACATCAGAAAATAAAATAAAATTTATTGTATGCAGATTCATCCGAAAAAGCATGGCTTATTGGATTTCGAAAAATTTCAACTTAATTCCAGTTCTCTTTTAATAAAAAATCTTTACAATAAAGTCTGCGTCCAAATCTGCAAAAATTTTATTTTTTTAAATTATTTCCATTACACCTCTTGGTAGCATATGGCTTCCACAAATCATTTTCATCTTATACGGGTTGGTGCAGTTGTTGATATTGCATACTCTCATGTGAGATTGCAGGCCTGCCACGGCATTTTATTTGTGTTATTAAGGGTTCCTCGTTTGTAATGTTTCAAAGAACTATGTTGTTGATGTTATTGAATCAAAACCTTATTATTATTGTCTCCTAGAACTACTGCATCAATTCTATTTCAATACCCTCCACCTATGCTTATATAGAAGTCAACATAGATTCTCTAGAGCACTCAATATGCATGCAAAATTTTATTCAGATCACGAGTAATTTTCGCTTTCACTTAAACAATTCTAATATAAATATAAAAGTTTTCGAAAATTTAAAAAAAAAAAGTTCAGAAAACAAAATTAGCTATTTTTCTGCATCAAAATTTTGTCCATAGATCCCGCAGGAGGTTCAACATATCGAAAATTGCGTTTTCGCCTATATCTCGGAAACTAATGGATCGATTACTCTGATGTTTTCAACTCAAAAATTGTCCTAATTATTTCCGATCTGCTAGTATAAAAATTATGTCTCTAGCTTAAATAGAACTTTTCCTTATATTGTTATTGTTTTCCATACTAAATCCAACAACAACCACAAAGAAAATAAAGAATTGTTAATATCTCGGCTATTTATGAACCGATTTGAAAATTTAAAAAAAATCCAACTTCGAGGAAAAAATTGGTAATTTTTCTGCATGGGAATCAGGTCCATAGATGCCCCAGGAGCGTCAGAATAAGTTTTCGGTCATATCTCGGAAACTAATGGCCCAATCGAGTTTATGTCTTGAAATGAAAAATCCACAAAAATATTTCTGACTCATTAGTAAAAGAAATACGTTTCCACCATTATTAGAATGGCCAAAATCACAACAACATTATTTTAAACGTTATTGTTGTTTTCCTATAGTTATAAACAACAACAACCACATGGGACTAAATTTTTAAAGAAACAATTGACTATATCTCAGAGGTTTATGAATGGATTTTGAAAAATGAAATAGATTAAATTCGGGGAAAAAATTGTAATCAATCAGAGCCATAACGAATTCCATAGGTCTCATATGGGTTCAAAATATAGGAAAATATGTTTTTACCTATAACTTAATAATTAATGATTCGATTCATTTCATGTCTTCAGCGCATAAATCTGCTAATTTTATTGAAATGTATCTGTGTCCAGATTTTGTAGATTCTTCAAAAAATAGACAAAAAAAAACCCGAAAAAAAGTTTGAGGTATCTTCAGTTTTTGGCTAATATCTGAGCCATTTATGAACCAATTTCCCTGGATTTCAATAGCTAAATTCTCAAAAGCATTTCCAATCGTTTTGTATACATGTATGAATCCTTATTTACTAAGAATAATTCTGTATAGTGTAATTCTTAACATCGTTCAATCAACATCCTTGACTACCGAATATGTCCTACGGTAGTTTATCCCTCATGGGTTGCGAAAGCTGGACAATGACATAGATAATATTCCACCGTTTCGGGTTCTTGCCTACATACACCGCGTTTAATGTCTTCGATAACACCTAATCGATAAGGATGCTATTGTAGAGTAAAATGGCCGGTAAGAATACCCGTCATCATTCTAAGTTCGCTCTTCTGTAAGTTTAGAATATACATGGTCCTCTCCTGCTCCAGGTCGCCCCAAAGTATTCTTATAATCTTCCCAGGCTGTGTTCCACTTAGTACTATGTAACTTTGTCGCCCACTTATGTAGCTTGGCTTTCAATGAAACGAATGGCATCAGATTCTCCAAATTCACAGTCGGCAAAAATCTTGCTGTATAATGTGTACCGTTCCAATTGTCGAGAAATCGTTTATAGTTTACTTACAATCTTAGACAGTTCGTGAAATCGTCTCATTGGATTCCAACGCACTAGTTGTTCTTTGGCTGTCGGTGAAGTTATAAAGGTCTCTGCGTGCAAAGACGCCAAGTTTACCTTGACCCGAGTCACGCACTTTCTGATCGCACGCATTTCCGCCTATAGTACCGTGTTATGTTTCGGCAAGCGAACACATAGTCTTTGGTTCCTCCACGAAGAGACCCAAACCATCCAGCTTGGAACCATCGGTAAAACAATGAGTCCCTAAACACTCTTGCAACGGGCTCCCATTCGACCAAGTCTGGTCTTCCGGTATACACATGATGCAATTTGTCTTACCCGATTGGCCGGTATTCTGTCAATTTCTCCCAAATCAACGTGATGTTATTTACACGCGGAGCATCCATAATATGTTGGTGATACGATTTGTGATCTCTATTGATAAATTCCTCCATGATTTGAATCCGGTATGAGGTAAGAGCAGTCTCGTACCGAACATAAATCTCAATTGGTTGCACACAGAGTATTGTTTCCAATTCTCCGGTAGGTGTTGTTCTCATAGCACGACTTATTTTTAGGCAGCAAATTCGTTGAACCATCTGCAAGATCTTAATGTGTATAAAAGCAAGAAGAAATCATCTATGTATGTGCACAGACGGACAAAAGTCACTGTCTCTGCATCCATAAAAGAAATTATTTATAAAAGAAGTTTAATTATGCATAAAATTTTATTTATTTAAAATATTTTTTAGTTAAATTAATTTTCTTTAATTAACGGTATTAACGAAAAATAAGTGTTATTATTCCAAGTTCATATTTGTTCTTAAGATTTCTAAATATTAAAGAAATATTAAGAAATTTTACTCTTACCCTCACGTCTGTCTAAATTCGTGTAATATGGTAACTTTAAAACTGGATCTATAAAAATTTAATAACGGTACTTAATTTAAACAATTCGTTAAACGTCATTTCTATTAAAATGGGTGAAAAAAGAAACTACAATTGAGGAAAGAAAAAAATAATTATTTGAAGTACATTATAAAACGTTATAAATACGACCCAAAAAGAAGTGGATGACCATCAGTACTGTCTGTTCGGGAAAAGAGGAAAATAGTGAAAATGATCAAAAGAAGAAACTAAAACCTAATCTTCCGAAATTGTTGCATTGTTAAAAGAAAACACTGCTAAATGCGTTAACTGTAGGTCGAGTGCATAATTCTGTCAGGAATAGTGTCAGAATTTGCAGGATAAAACCTCAGATCAGCAAAGTGAACAAAAAGAAACAAACATGTCCATCAATCAGATGGACGTGTGTTTTAAGATGAAGAGAGAAGGAGGAAGGATTGCAGGAAAAACACACTCAGAAGAATGTTGAACATTTAAAAGATTGTTAAACATTCCCTGAGAATAATTTTGATAAAATTCCCAACAACTTGGCATTGAATCCAACTATTTCTTCCAGCAGGACAACGATCCTAAGTACACGGCACAAATTGTTTGGTTATGGCTCTTATGTAACATCCCTAACCCACTCAAAAAAGTCCTCCTCAGTCAAACAACAACAAGCGAATAGAGCATTGTTGTTTGACTGATCGGCATCGAGAACATCACATTGTTTTCAAAATTTATTTTTAAAAGAAATTTATGTTGGAATGGGAGAGTATAGATGTGGAAGTGACTTGTTAGTACATTCTATGCAGAAATTTTTGTAAGAAATTCTTCAAAATAATGGTCATTGCAATTTATATTAAAATTTCAATGAAGTGGAGGTGAAATTCAAGTGTTGTTGAATAAAAAAAATATTGTAACATTCCAGAATTTACGCAGAAAAAAATGGAAATTCCGTACATTTATTCTATACATTAATATCAAATTTGAAATTCTCCAAAATTGTTAAATTCGTCTTCGTTTGAAATTTATTGAGGATCAAAGGACGATAAAAAAATTAAAATAAAACAACCAAATTTCAATTCGATATAACTTCTTGAAAAATTATCTGATTTAAAAAAAAACTTGGACTTAAATGATGGCTAATAAACTGCGGTTTCTTATTGTTATTGTAGAAAAAATATTTTGTTTTTTTATAAAAGGATAATGGTGACAAAATTCGTCCTTCATTTAGGAATATTGAAAAAACTTTCCATTTTCATAAAAATTTCATTATCATTTAAAAGATGTTAAATTTCGTTAAAATCACGGTATATTTAGGTTTTTTTATGAACTTAAAACCTCATTCCGGGAGAACATTTATATGGGGGTTACCCGATATATTGGACTAAGCACTTTCAATTTGAATAGACTTCGTTCTGGGGTCAAAATAACATTTACCAAATTTCATCGAGACATCTCTAATCTAAAATTACGACCTCTAGAGTGTTCACATGAACAGCCCACCGGGCAGGCAGACAGATGGACGGACGTACATGGTTAAAGCGACTCAGAAAATAATTCTAAGCCGAACTGTTATAGTTAAAAGTACAATTAATTTTATGACTCATTAAGTGTTCCATGTTATATTTAATAAAATCTGTTACATATTGTATGTGTTTGTTAGTGTGTATTTATGAAACATAACACCTTTACTTCGTACGATTTTAGAACTATCGCTGTTATAGTTGTTTAGGTATTCGATAATCACAATTTCCTTTGTATGGGAGGTATCCCTTCCTGGACCTATCGGTTCTACATTTAGTTCCTTGAGAAATTGATTGGGACAAATTTGGTTACTTCCGCTTTTACAGTTCTTTAGATATTCGATAATTAATATTTGCTTTGTATGGGAGGTCTCTCCCCAACGTTTTGTCCAGTTAAAAAACAGTTCCGTGAAAAAGTTATTGGGAACAAATTTGCTCGCTGTTGTAGTTCTTTAGATATTCGAAACTCAATATTTGCTTTGCAAAGAGGGGACCTCTCCCTATGGTCCTATCCGTTCAACGTTTTTTTTTTCAGTAAAATATTTCGTTAAAAAAGTTGTTGGGACCAAATTTGAGAACTCTCGATATTAAAGTTCTTTAGATATTCAATAACAAATATTAATTTTGTATGGGAGGTTCTCCTCCCCCTTGTCCTATCGGGAATTTTTATAGCCTATTTTTCTTTCGGGTATATTAGGATCATTCTGTGAAAATGTCATCAAAATTGGCCCAGCCTTTTTAGAGACTACACGTTACATACATACATACATACATACATACATACATACATACATACATACATACATACATAAATCCATACATGAAATTTGAGCTTTGTACTTCACAGAAAAATTAGTATTTTGGTAATTTTAGAAGTGAAATAAAATTATCGATAAATTCATCAACAGGCTCTAATTTTGATTTCAAAAAAATCCCATATTCAGTCGCAGAGCAGCTCTGATTGAATAAGCAACTTGTGAGTGGCACTGGTATTTTCTCTTAATGTTGGTCAGACCGAGAGTTTCACGTCTCACCTCGCATCTTGAATAAGTGTTTGACGTCGAATAACTGTAACGCGTTACATTTTTCGGAAGTCAGAATTTGCCTGGTGCTTTGGATTTTAACCTATAATTTGTTTGAGGACTGGTGGAGAACCATAATAACTCGTGTTTTTAATATAAATTGGTTGTATACCCTGGTAATATTTGTATATTAGCATCGCCATGTGTTATAATCCCTTAAAACTATTTTCACTATCACTTCTAATTGCACTTTCCAACTGTAATTTGATGTTTTGGTTAAAAACGCATAATGGGTGCCACTGCTTCCAACAATAATACACTACACTTTACACTCTGGGCCTAAGAGATTCTAATTTACTAAATTCTACTTTTAGCTCAGGAAATTTAGTTTTGAGTTCAACATTCCAACCAATCTTTTGTAATCAAAATTAAAAAAGAAGTTTCCTACATAAAAACACCCAAATCGGTTCAGTATATTAATAGATATAAACCGCTATCTAAGGCAAGCTTTTCAATTCAAGCGAAAAACTTTAGTGAATTTTTAATTATAAATCAAAAAATTAGAATAAAATATCGCAATTACATTAAGTTTAATATAATTATTCCAATAATTATCAAAATCGGTTCAGTAGAAAAAATTAATAGCCAAAAATTGCTGTGTTGTATTTAAGAAAAACATTTAAAAGCTTTAATAAAGCTTTTACCGGGTGCACTTTGCTGCACATAATTTCTCTTCAGTCAGAGATCTCGGAAAAAATTTTACAAATCACGTCGTGTATTAACAAATATTTAATGCAACGGGCATTTTGCCAAATCCCCCTGACCCTGTCTGCTTTAAAGTTGTATTAATTATCTGTATTGCTGGGGGTCTACCCCTTCCTTTGACCCTTCTAGTAAAACTGTTTCCTTGGAAAAGTGGTTAAGACCATATGTGAGAACTATTGTCTTGTAAAACAGATCTTTATGAGGGTGTTTGGGACCAAAATTAAGAGTTGTTTTGTTCTCTAGATATTCGATAATCTCTCAGGTCTTAACCACCTTAAATGTTGTTCCCAGAAAAAGTGATTGGGACTAAATTTGAGAACTCTCGCTGTTATAGTTTTTAGATAATCGATAATTAATATTTGCTTTGTAGGGTGGTGGGGTAACTCTCCGCCTTGTCCTATCGAATTTATTGGGATGAAAATTTCTGCAAAATCGGTGCAATAGTTAAGCTATTTATAAGTCTCAAACAATCACAGATTCATTTACATACAGTTTGTCAAATATATCTTTGCACTCATAAAAAATATAAGAAAAATTAATTTTTTTATTGAATTCTAAGTATTCATGTAGGTTAAGTATTCAATAAAACTATTCTAAGTATGTTACAAAATCTTAAAGATTTTACACTAGTGGCTAAGAAAACAACAGTACTCATATATTCCAAAAAATCACTTTCGCAAAATCATAGTATTTTTCTCTGACAAAAAATTCTAGAAAGAGCATTTAAATAAATTTCGATTCAAAAAATGAAGGTGCATATTTTTTGCTGAACAAATGTCCTCCCATCATTTTACAGTGTTGATAAAATAAGGAATTTTTCTCATATTATATTTGAGGTTTCGTAACAAATTTGGTTGGGATTCAAGTGATATATCTTACCCATAGTAATTTTTCACTGGAAATGCTTCTCCATTTGAAATTATAATATACAAGATTAAAAATATTACTTTCAACTCGCATGGTTACTTACTAACCTATGGATTTTACCTTGGACTTTTTTAATTTTCATCCTGGGACATGGTTTTGTATATAATACTCATTGTGGAATATCATATAGGATAGTTTTCCCTAACCTATTGAGCTTTATAATAATAGAAATGTTCCCTTGATATTTGACAAACTGTAAATATACAGGCTATTGAAGATTCGGCATAGCAAACTTACTTGTAGTTAATTGAATTTCATCAAAGTTTTTATCTGAGTTTTCAATGAAAATTTTTGAGTTACTTATGGTTTGTTCGTCGTTTAACTCAGAAAGTCTTTATGAGGTTTTAATCTCACATAATTTTCGTTTTCAATCTTTTTGGTATTAATTGGTGGTTCATTAATTATTTTCAAAGGTTCTAACTGCTTCCTTTTTGACAATAATGATATGACCAGCAATAGTGTGTCCCTGCGGTTAATAAACGTTATTAGGAACCAAAAATCTATAACTATTTTTTTCGGAAGCTGTGTTTTTTAAATGCAGAATTAAGTACCTCCAGATGAATTAAATCTCTGTGCAACTTATTCATTCAAATTTCACAATTTTAAACGGAAATATCCAAACAGCACAAAAATCGGTCGAACTCTACTGGATTTGTCCATAGATCTTCAGAATTGAGAGATATTGGTCTTGCACTTGAACAAATTTGGAGTAATATGTGGTCATTGGTAACATGCTGGACATAGGTTTAGGGCGCAAGAAGGAAAATATTATTTATCGAATATCGAGAAAACTGAATACGATTTGATCTCAATTAATTTACCAGGTCACAATTTAATTGGATAAAATGAAGGGCGGATAGGACTGAGGGGAAAGGCCATAATATACAAATATTAATTATCGACTTTATGTTTAGGATTATTGTTCTGATGAAACACCTTGACTGAAGTTCTTCTTATGAATATTGAAATTGCCTGTTCATTGTCCCCTTAATTAATTTCAAATGGTTCACGCCTTGTGTCGACATACATTCCTATGCCATTGTCCACCAATACCACCTTCATGTTTTAATGTTTCACGAGTGTTCTTTGGATTAAGCGTAACCTTTTTCCATTCATACTAAAGTGTGTCCCTTTGGTCTATAAACGTTATATTTTAATAGTCTGAAACAAATTTCTTTATTCCAAAAATCATTTTGACTTATTTTTATACATGTTTGCGACATCAAATGCCCTACACCACCATAGATGATTGAAGTATTATGTGTTTTTCCTAATGTTTGTAACATACAGAAAAATGTTGTGTTCCACCCACCTTTAGGTATACTCAGCAAATGATTTTGAAAATTGGCCATGTTCGATTCAATATTTCAATATTACCACCCATACAAATGTCCTATTTGGGAATTTTAAGCTCATAAAAGTCCTTAATATAAAGCGATTTTAACGCAAATTATGCGAGGGTCGGTTCATTATATTCTCATAGGTCCCATACAAGCTCCCTTCCAAATATCACTTTGTAGGGCATAAATCTCACATATGCAATAGTAACTGGTTAAATTAAAATAAATAAAGCAAAAATCGACCGACGAGGGTCGGTTTGTAATTTTTTTAGGTTCAATATAAACCCCCCTCCCAGAAAAATTTGTTTTAAAACTCCTAAATTTCACATATGCTGCACACTTACAAATAAATCAGAAAATAAAATTATGCGAGGGTCGTTCATGAAGTTTTTGTTACTGCTATTTATAATCAAAATTGTGGTATGTAGTGGGACTTGACCGACTATAACATTTTTACTTGTTTAAATTTCTCTCGTTAATGAAAGGTTTCTTGCGTGCTCATTATAACCGTCATTGTTTATAGTACAGCGTATCCGCAGAAATGCTTTTACTTAATGTTTCTATTAATTCTGTAGCATTTTTTGGAGCACTTTTAAATGGACCATTTCTTTTATCTGCGTTAATTTGCAAAAATCATTGTGTAAATTTAATGAATTTTTCAAAAATTATCTTCTATTTGCGATATTCACTTTTCGCATATAGAAAACATTAGGCAGAGTTGCCAACTTTTTTTGGCCTAATGACTAAAACTCCCTGAGTTTGTCTTGGTCTGAAACAAATAATAGAATTGTATCATGATAAAAGTGATATAAACATTTGACGATTATTAAACACAAGAAATAAAATTAACGTTAAATATATTCGATTTTCGACAATGTTAATTTTTTCATTTAGGAAATGTTTTTAAGTTGTACAATATTAATAAAATTAAAATAGTAAAATTTCAAAGAAGAAAATTCTTAAAAACTTAATTTATTGTGAAACAATGTTGAATTAACATTTTTCATTTATTAATGGAATTTTATAGAAAGAGCATTCTGCAGAAGTTACCTTTTTAGACAGAGATCAGTTAATTAAAATCCAACATTTGATGGGAAAATTATTAATGCAAGCACAACCCTCCACAAGATGTTATGGTTACTTTCAGTAACCCGTTTGCCACAATTCGCTCCTCTAACGGTGTGAGAGAGCCTTTGATTAGAGGTCGAGTTTCTCCATTCCTAAGAAAAATTAAAATAAATTGTTAAGTTTTACTAAACAAATCAGTTGTACTTATTGTTTTACATTGTTCTGCACCTTAAATTGCTTCTGAACTCTTGTTGGCTAAATTCAACTGTTTCACCTTCATCATTTCTTTGACATGCAAAGCTGTGAACCGTCAAGAGGACTGCATTTGGAGTTCTTCAAAATCAAAATTTAATAAAGGTAGTTAATTTAAAAAGGTGCAGGTTTATGAGGCATTGCTTCGCATAATTTTATATTCCTCATATCCAAATAACGCCCAAACTTTTGCAAACATGCACTTTCTATGTCTTCCCTTATTTCCATGCTACAACTATTTCTGAGATCACATACATATGACGACGTAACTAGGGACATTCCAACCTTCGACAATTTAAACGCTGAGCTATCGAAAAACGGAAAGGGTAAAGAATGTTTTGCTGCGAGTTCGCTCCAAGCATCGGTTACATTCTTTTTTGATAACTCAACCGAACATTTTAATTGTTTGTTTCGTGTCCAGGACTTCAATATTAGTTTTTAACATTTTCAAGTGCCTTTTGTTGGTGTTATTGCAATCTAAAATTTTGCTCACATTTACACATTTAAAGTACCAAATAGGATCCATTTTACAGAACATTTTTCATTGCACAATATTTCGTTTATAACGAATAAGTACCGTTTTGAATATTTTATGGCCTGAGATGTCCAACTTTGTGTCCTCAAAATGCGAACTCAAAACTTAAACACGGCCACATCCTTACTATCACTGTGTGAAGCTCTATTCAAATCGGGCGGATTTATTTGCATTTTATTTCGCCCGTTGCGCTTTGCTGCACAAACATTCTACTCAGTCTAAGATCTCAAAAGAAATTTCAGAAATCATTGCAAATGCCCCTGGCCCTGTCCGTTCAACAAATTTTATTTAATATTTGCCTTGCATAGGTGCTACCTCTTCCTTTGATCCTAACCGTCCTACATTTTGTCCAGTAAAACTGTTTGAAACCAAATTTTAAAACTTTTGCTGTTCTTTCGATATTTGATAATCATTATTTTCTTTGTATGGGGGAGTTCTTTCTTTGCAGGAGTTCTTTAGATATTATGGGAGTAACTTTCCCCTTAATCCTATATTTTGATTCTTGAAACAAATTCTTGAAAAATTGATTGATTTTAATTATTTTCCCAAGGATATTTTTACTGGCCAAAATGTAAGACGGATAGGACCATGCGGAGGGGTAACGCCCACTTTATAACGGCAGCAAAGCTCACCAGGTCTCAGCTAGTCAATTATAAAATGAAGATTTCTTCAGAAGTAGAGCTTAAAAGCTATGAAGAAGGTGTTACAGGGATTCTGAAAAAAAAAACAAAATTTTTCAAAAAGAAAATTTTAGCATCACATTAACCCTTCACATGCGCAAATTTCTTACTGCCTCCAAACTCCAAAACAACGTTCCGCCGGATTTCTTTCTATTCCTAAATAAATAGGATTTCAGCTTGTAGCCAGAGTCATCCATTATGCGTCCTCTAAATTCACTAGATTCCAATTTTATGTTAAGATTGAGGTGAGTTTTAAATTTGACCTGGACATTGAGGGAGCAGTAACCCTTGCTATTAATATTAGGAAAAATCCCCTCCATTTTTCTTAATTTTTATATAAGTACCATCTATGGCACCCATAACCTTAGAGAATTTTTTAATCGATTTAAAATCCAGTTCCTCTATGAAGTTTTGTAACATGCTCGTGAGATTCTTTCGCAAATTCTAAATACTATCGGTTGACTTATAGCATGAAAGTCGACAGCATCATCTAGGATATTGATCTGCGTAAGCAAATATGATCCTAAAAGAACTTTACAACAAAAAGTCCAGGGAATATGTCAAAGAAATAACTGAAGCAAGATTTAAGTTTAGCAAACATACATCTGATCTGATATAATGGACAGATAAAATAAATCTAGAGGACTAAAGATGAAGTGCAACAAGTAAAAACATTTGCGTGAGTGTAAAAAGACTTCATATATTAACTAAAGAGGTCTATTATTTTAATGGAATTGGTCCAAATTTTAGAACATATAATGCCTCAAACCCTGTTTCGGTAGAATTGTAATAGAATGTGGCCCGTTAATTGTTCGATAAAATAATTCAAATTTTCTAGTCTTAAATGGAAACTGTAGCCAAATATGGACCGATATTCATTAAATTGGTTGATATTTAAGATTTTTATAGTAAAATATGGACCGATATCCATCATCTTGTGTATTAAAAATAGTTACAAAAATTCCTGTCGAATTCTAATAAAACTGGTTTATAATCAACAATTTTAATAAGTTCAAAACCACTGTTCGGGAAAGTCCTGATATGGGAACTATAGCCAAACATGGAATCATGTTAATCAAATTAATGGCATATATTCAATACAGTTAGAAAATAGTATTGTGCCATTTTCAATAGAAACCGTTTTCGGGAAGGGGCATTATATGGGAGCTATGCAATACATGGACCGAAATTAATAGCACATATTTGGGACAGTAACAAAAAGTATTGAGCCAAATTTCAACGAAATTACTTTACATTTTACATTAAGTTTTATAAGCTTAAAACCATTTGCCGACAATGGGTCTTAAATGGGAGCTGGATCATAATAATGGTCAAAAACCAATATATTTTTTTGGGTTGATTCTTATATATCAAAATAAATATATATGACAAATTTAAAAAAAATATATTCAAAATGACGAACTATATGTCACACTGATTTTGAGGTGTATCAAAAATTTTGCCTAGAACTTCCGATTATTTAAATCCAATCACTTTTTGTTGAAGATTTTAGAAAAGTCCTTCTTTGGAATTTTGAGGTCTCTCAAATATCGCTTTATAAAGTTTTTGGCAAAAGACCAAAATAGCTGGTTTGAAATAGGAATCTGCTTAGAAACAACAACAAATAATGTGCCCAATTTTCACTGAACAGAAAGACAGGACAGACCGACATAGCTAAATATGATCAGATTTTGATCCAAGAATATATACATTTTGTGGGGACTTAAGTGATTCTTCTTAGCGTTACACTAAGAATGACGAAGTAAATATACCCTCATCTTTTCTTATGGTAGATAGCGGGACGGGGACAGCACAGCACAGGTGTAATAAGCATCTTACCATCTTCGCAAGCAAATAAGATTCTAAAAGAATTTATTTGGCCGGAGTCCCACTGCTGACATGTCTAATTGCTGACAAAGGAGAAAGGAGAATCACGCTTGAAATATGGCCAAGAATACTTGATCTGGCCATAAAAGAGTAGAATGCTTAACCTTTTATGGGCAGATGAAAGAAAGTTAGTTTTGAATGTGGATCCAGGTAATATACTACATACACTCTCAAAGCTAAATTCAGGTCAGAATGTAAAACATTAATTTTATGTTAAAAAGCTGTACCAGAATCAGAATACGAATCCAAAATTACATGTCTTCAGGTCAAAAGGATTTTAAGGAAAAATTATAAAATACTTAAATAATAGAAATATTATACCAGTTCAAAAGTTTAGATTTCAGGTAAAACGCGAAACTATTGAACAGGTAAAACATTTAATTGGAGAGATTAGAAAATCGTTTAATTTAAAAAATATTGTTCGGATGTCGAGCAAGTCTTTAATAAAGTAAATTATTACTTTGCTACCACCATGTAATCATAAATTGTTAGAGTCCTATTTGAATGAAAGCCATTTCAGGTTAAAAGGTAACGACTTAATAACTGATTGTCTCTTATGTGAAAATTCGATAATTTCAAAAATTGTCATGATACTTTTATTCTCAGTGCGCTGGTGAGTAAAAGTAAACATGGTGAAAAGTAAGCAGGTCACCTTCGCGCTTAGAAGAGGAATGATGTTATACCCAGAGTCTTCACGTAAATTCAAAAGCCTCAAGCTTACATTAGTTAATTAACCATCAGTCAATTTTAGGCCCTGAAAATAAATTCGTCCTTTAAAACCCCTTTTAAAAACCAATGTGAGCATGTGGTTTCCCATTATGACAAACGGTTTGCAAAACGAATATTGATATTATATAGAGGGTGCAAGCTATAACCAAAGCTACAGGATATAATAGAAATGACAACAACCATAGAAACTTAGATATTCCACTAGTAAAGTGAGAGTTTGAAAAGTATAAATGAGATCTAAAACGACGAAGCAGTTAAAGAAAGTAACTGATCTCGTATACCCAACTTTACGGTGCTTTCCGCACAGGATGAATACAATGCGTCTACCAATACCCCCAGATGTTGAAGATTCATACAATTGAGTACAAATTCAAAGTCATATATTTAGGCATGACTTTCCCCTTGGAAAATTTGCCATCGATTTTTGGGGCACTGCACCTCTTTGGAAAATGTTACTTAACACAGAGTTTAAAGAACTAGACTCTTCTCGCGATTTGAGTTTAAACCACAGCCATCAAGATGCTCCCCAAGGGCCCACAACAATGGTCTAACTGAAACCGAAGTTTTAGAGACACCTGACTCCTGCAATACCAGAATTAGGTCTTCGATCCGATTCAATCAACTAGATTACTACCAGTTGAATTCCCAACAGAACGGGACTGGTGGCACAGCGCTCCATAAATCAACATTCACCTAAAATTTGAACAAAAAAATTACAACACCGCCCCAATTTGAGTTATTCCCATACTATTTGGACTCCTAATATACCCAAAAGTAAGAACACACCATAAAAATGTATTATGAAATATACAATAAGGCTAAGGCCTCAATTTAATTCGATTGTCAGACGTCTTACAGATGTGAAGAGAAGTTAAAGTTCTGTCACCATGGTTTACTGCCATTTTTAAATTTATTTTTGAAGATTTATATACTTTTATGAAGAAAAATCACTGTCGAAAACATTGTTAATTTGACATTAACTTAAACTATTATTGTGAAACAATGTTGAATTAACATTTTTATCAATGAAGAAAAATTAGTTTAACAGTAAATGAAATTTTTAATACCCTTCACCTGACTAGATCAGAAGGATATATATAAGTTTGTCATTCCGTTTGTAATTTCCACAAAAGTATATGGATTTTAGATCAGTATGAAAAAGAGGTTGATTGAGTTATGTCCGTTCGCCCAACCGTCCGTGTGCCGGTTGAAATCAAGTTTATGAAGCCGACCTGTAGTTAAAATATATGATATGTAAATCAAACGATTGCAAGTGCTTTCGAGAATTTTGATATTGAAATCCAGGGAAATTGGTTCACAAATGGTTCAGATATTAGCAAAAAACTGAAGATACATCAAACTTTTTTCGGATTTTTTCTAATTTTGAAGAATCCACAAGAGTTAGGGACTACATTTTTTCACAAATAGATTTAGTGGATTTATGTAATGAATCACACCATTATTTCTTGAGTTATAGGCAAAAACATATTTTCCTATATTTTGAACACCCTATGAGACTTATGAACTTGGTTATGGCACTGATTTATTACAAATTTTTCCCAGAGTTTAATTTTTTCATTTCAAAATCGGTTCATAAACTATCGAAATATGGTCAATTCTTTCTTTAAAAATTTTTCCCATGTTGTTATTGTTGTTTATAACTATAAGAAAACAATTTTTTTAATTTTTAATTTTAATTTTTTTCCAATGGGTTAGAAATATTTTTTTGGATTTTCATTTGAAGACATAAACTCGATTGGGCCATTAGTTTCCAAGATATGGGTGATTTAAGTAAAATGTGTCACCATCCTATTCCGACTGACCCAGTTGCCACGCAGAAAACTACCAAGTTTTTCCTCGATTTTTTTTTCAATTTCAAATCGGTTCATAAATAGCCGAGATACTAACAAATGATTATATTCTTTGTGGTTGTTGTTGGATTTAGTATTTGAAAACAATAACAATGTAATGTTTTCGACTTTTTGAACGTTCTATTTAGACTAGAGAAATAATTTTTATACTAGCAGATCGGAAATAATTAGGAAAATTTGACATCAAAGTAATCGGTTGATTAGTTTCCGAGTAATAGGCAATAACGCCTACTTTGGAATATATAGACAAAATTTTGATGCAAAAAAAATTTTACTAAATTTTAATTTTTTTAAATTTTTGAAATCGGGCCATTAATAGCCGAGTCATTAATTACTCTTACATATTTATACGAAAGTTTAGTGAAAGCAAAAAAAATGGTGCGTATGGAATGCGAATCTATGAATCTAAAATCTATGTTGACTAAGGGCTACATTATTGGGTGTAATTTTCTCCTTCATCTACAAGTGATGATATTATGAAAGCCGATTTATAACGGGGACTTAACGTTAAATCTTAATTCCGTCGCTTAAAAAATTCATATAAAATTGAAGGGTATAGAAATTTCCACACGTCCGAATTTTAACACTTTAACTTGTTATTCTTTCAACGTTGATTTTATTTCATGTTTTTTCATGTAAAATTGCCAGATAAATTTAAACAAAAATCGTAAAATTTCAAGAAAAAAGTCAAATTTCCTTTTCGAAATCGTCAAAAAATCGTGAACATTAAAAAAGTATTAAATTTAAAAAAAATGTTGAGAGTTTTGAATAACATCAAACTTGTTCCGGAAAATTTTCAGAAAACTTGTTTCTACTTCGCTAAAGTGACAATCAACCTTATTTCATAAAGTTTATATACGATTTTCAATTCTTTTTTAACTTTATGGATCAAAATTGCACAGTATATTTCAAGAGGCCTTGTTTTACTTCAGTCTTTATTATTATTTAACATTGAATCCATATTGAAGTTTTGAAATTTGTGCTGCAACACTTACTTTGCGTCTTAATGCACCCGCTAATACCAAGGTGAAGCTTGACTTTAACTGGAATGATTTTATTGATTTTATACCAAAGTTTTTATTATATGGACTTAGGGTAATTATATCCCTACATCATCATAGGTGGTTGGCGTATTATGCGGTTGTGCAAAAATTTTAACGGGCAGAAAAAAATGTGCCACCACCACTTTTTAATATACCATTCGACTCAGGAACTGACCAACTGGGTGGTTGGCTGTCCATGTAAACCTTGTGAACACAATGTAGGTCACAGTTTTAAAGATATATTTAGGAAATTTGACATGTGTCATTATTTTATGGACTTTCGATCCTGGTCACACAAGTTCTAAATATTAAATGATTTTAATACAATTTGGCACAAGTTAATTCTATAATATTCTAAAACGATGTGGCAAATTATATATAAGGATCGGTTGATTATATTTCATGGGTCCCATAAAACCTTTCTTTCAAATATCACTTTGAAGGGCTTAATTATCACATTTACGTTCGTATTGTAAAAAGAATAGTCAAATCAAGACAAACATAATCTAAAAACGATGCACGAAATTTTACGATGGCCGGTCCATAATTTCTTCTAAAAGCCATATAACAACCACAAGATAAAAATCCTTTTAAAACACACTAATCCCACATGAATGTTATCACCATTATAGTATCTTCACTCATAAATCAAAATTGAATATTTGAGGAAAATCGTCAAATTTGGGGCATAAATCATCATATCTGGCAACAGTGGCTTAGATTCATTAGTTAAGGTTTAAAATAATATTTTTCAGCAAATGTATAAACTTATTTGTTCCATTTCGTCTACAAGGATATGAGGAGGAAAATAAACATTCTAAGGATTTAAACGACACTGAAACATTTTCGTAAAACTTTAACAAAATCAAGGTGTTAATCAGATATTTATTCTAATTAATATAATTTTTCTTCAAATTGAAGAATTTTCTTCAAATATACTAAAAAATTAATCAACAAAATTTTTTAGTAAAAAATTTTAAATTGGATAAAATTTCGTTAAAAAAAACATACGAGAAATATATATTATATCAACTGATATTTAGTAAAAACGCCAGTAACTCATCGTAAGTAAAAGAACACATAAAATTATTTAGTTCTACGCACTAAAATGAAGTTAATTGGTATAATAATAAATTAATTTTAATTAATTTAACATTTTTTTCGTCAAATAATTTTGTACATTTTCCTGGTCATATAAAATGAAATAAAAACAGGATTAAAATTTTTTATAGAACATTCTAATTAATATGATTTAAATTAAAGAAAATTTTGAATAAATTCATGAAAATGCAAATGGAAGATCAGCTGATTAACGAACATCTTAGTGACTTTTCATTAAAATACAATTATATTGAAATATTGGAATATTTTCAGTTGTCTATAACGTTTTCTGCACTATTTAATTATTATCTAAAACTGGCTTTTACCCGGTGCGCTTTGCTACACAAAAATTCTTCTCAGTTCTAGATCTCGAAAGAAATTTAACAAGTCACAAATCGTGGTGTATTCAAAAATGTAATTGGGACCAAATTCCTGCTATGGTAGATCTACAGATATTCTATAATCAATTTTTGCTTTGTATGGGGAGTTCTCCCTCCTTGGTATTTAATAGATTTTGTATTACGTTATGTATTAATTTATTACAACAACTTAACGTATTTCTTTCGTCAATTCAACTAAAATTGTGTAAATTTAATTTAAATATTTAGTAAATTAATAAATTCATTAAAATAAATAGTTTATTTTAATCAATTCGTATAATGTATTATTAAATTTTAATAGTTTTTATTAGCGAATAAAAATAGTCATATTGACAATTTTTTTGTCAATTTGAAGAATTTACAAAAAATTAACGAAAATTTTCGATTTAGAATAAAGGTTTCGTTGATTGATATTTAACCTTTAATTTTACACCCTTTTTATAACATTTACTACCTTCTTTGGTTCAGTGAAGGGTTCTTATAATGAGACATTTAAAAAATATATACAGTCTGTCAAATATATCTTTGCAATCATAAAAAATATGAAAATTTTCAACTTCATTAATGATTTTCAAGTAAAAATCCTTTAATTTTACAATTTTTTCTAAACACATTTCGTTACTATACCTGTTTACGACTATAAGACGACAAAATTTTCCAAATAGATATAGACATATTACAACAACAATAAAAGAAGAAATTTACTCATTTTAAAGAATGTCAAATAAGTGTTTGCAAAAATTATGAAAACGTGGAAAACGTGGATTTTGTTCGGCTTTTTTTGATGTTTTTATATTTAAGCGGAATGCAATTTTTAAGAATTAAGAAAGTGTTCCTTGTAAAATTAATGTCTTTAAAGTCACTAGTGACCTCATAATTCTATGAAAAATTATTAAAGGATTAGAGCATTTCAATTGTTATAAGGGCAAATTCATTATGGGAAACGATCCAAATTCACATATTCCACATTCAGGATTACATACAATACTATGATGAAATACCAGAATTAAAATCATTCACAGGTTGGTTGGTTGTAACTTTGCGAATTGAAGCAATTTCATTAAAACTTTGATCATAAGTACTAATGAAGAGTTCCAATAAAAAGGACTCAATGTTAAATGTTTACAATGAAACTATTTTATTTTGTTAAAATCTCATTAATTCCGACTCCCAAAATAAAGTTTCATGTTTTTCCTGAAAATAATGTCTTCCCAGCAATCCAAAGTAAGTGAAACGTCCTTGGTGACAAATTTTAGTATTTATCTCATTAATATGAAGCGAAGGATAGTTTTCTTAGATATTGTTAGGGAATATTTGAATTTTCGTAACATATATACTAATACACACACATACAATTCGCACGGCTACTTATTTAAAGTTTTGAATTGCCTCTTTCCTCCCTTTCGTCATGGGATATGCTATTATATAATCCTGAATGTGGATAATCTCATAGGATCACATTTCTATAATTCATTTGCTCTTATAACAATTGAAATGTTCCGATCCTTTGAGACATACCCTTTAAGGGCTTTTTACAACCAATTATGAGCTCTCTAGTGTCCTTAAAGACATTAATTTTACAAGGAACACATTCTTATTCCTTAAAAATTAGATTCCTTTAAAAAGAATAACTGCGGGAAAAAATCCACATTTTCCATGTTTTCATAATTTTTGTAAACATTTATTTGACACTTTTCAATATGAGTAAATTTTTTTGTTGTAATATGTCGGTCTATTTGGAAAATTTTAGCGTGAACAGGTATAGCAACGAAATGTTTTCAGAAAAAATGGATAATTAAAGATGTTTTAGTTGGAATTCATTAATGAATTTGATTTTTTATGATAAAGATATATTTGACAAACTGTATATAACTTCTTAAAAAAGGAATTATTTTCCATTTCGTTACAGAGTAATGAGTCATATATAAATCATATTTAAAAATGATTTAATGACACAAATAGCTAAATCATCTGTATTTTTTTTTTATAAATAACAAAATAAGTAAGTTTAATTATTGACGCACACCGAGATCTAAACATCTACACTTGCATTAATAATTAACTTTAAGTAATAAATACTTTTAATTTAATAAACCATTAAAAAAACAAAATGAAAGTTTTCTTTGGTTAATGATCAAAAACAAAAACAAATATCTTCATAGTAAACAGTGAACAGTAAACAGTTTTTATATGCATGTGTACATAAATACATACAAACAACATAAATAGTACGAATGTGAAATGACCTCGTTTTAAGCCAAATTGAATAAAAATAAAATTAAAATAATAAAAAAATAAAACGAGTAAAAACAAACGACACAAACACAATGGGGTCCGACGACATAAACACAAGACGAAGAATCAAATTTGTTTAAGAAAACCAAAACCAAAAAAAAAATTATCACGAAGTCTTAACAAAAGGCCAAAATATAACATACAATTGCATACAAACATGGTTGTTTATGTTTTAATATTCGTCCCGAATAAGAAGAAGAAATAGATACACAAGGAAGAACATAACAAGAGACTGAATAAATGTCCTTGAATAATAAATTTTAAGGATTAATAAATTTAATACTTAAACATTTTTAATTCAATTAGTTTATTTAGCAAAATTATGATTTTTTTCGTTAATATTTTTGTTTAATCGTTTATTTTCGACCAGAGTCTCTTTTTCGGAAGTTGACGACCATGTTTTCTTTAAACTCAAAAAATTGAATTTTATTTCCAAAAAAATATCTTTAATATGAATTACAATAAAAACATATAGAAAAACAACAACAACAAATGCCGCTAAACAACAACAGCTGTTCTTTTATTTTATACATTTTGTTGTTTTATTTTGTATTGTGAGTTTTTTTGGAAATATAAGGAGAATAAAGAGTATAAAATAAAACCCGAAGTTTGTTGAAGAGAAAACACGAAGTCTGAATCGTTGTATTTTTGTTATTGTACGCCATAGAGATTTAGTGAGGCCAAACGCCGCTTCGCATTAACAACATTGCAAATGAAGAGTTTAGTTCTGTTTTCAACCCCGACGAAGTGGGTTTACTAACGTCGCGTTTGTTATTTACAAAAGCAACACACACAATTAAAAAGAAAGAAGAAAACAAATACAAACTAATAGAATGTTTGAGAATATATAAACAAAATACAGTAAAACAATTTTAAAGAGAAACTTAACAGAAATGTTAGTAATTAAAGAGAAGTGCTGTTAGTAATAACATGAATTATTACTAACAGTTTTAATGTTATTTAGTTTGGTCAAAGAGTGTGTGAGAGAATGGAAGAAGAGTAAATTTTCTTTAACAGTTTCATATTTTCTGGTGTGTTTTGTGTTCTGTTTTTTCTTCAGTTTTTTTTGACAGATTTTGTTTTATTTATTACGCGAGTGTAGTAAAAATCGACGTGCATTTATTAACGCAAGTGGAAAAAATTTTCTTTTAACTTTTCTTTTTGTTTGTTTTTAAAAATAAATTTTTTATTTAAAATAAAGTTTTATAAATTTTTATAAATGTTTTATTTGTAAAAAAAGAAATAAACAAACTAAAAAATAAACAAAAGTATTATTAAATTTGCAAAGTTACACAAACAGCTATTTTTTCATTTTACATTTTTTTCAAATTGCTTTTGTTACATTATTCGTGATTTCTTTGTAGTGTTTAAATTTGTTTTTTTTTTTTATAATGCTATATATTGCATATAATTTGGCAAATGGCAAATTTCTCTTAATGTTTTTCGAGTACTAAATGTTTTTAGCAAAAGAAAATGTTTTATTATAAATGTTGAGCAAACAAAATGTGTCTATGGGAAAGCAAAATTTTCTTTAAAAGTGTATTCATGTTTTTCATTTTGTGATTGCTGTTTATCATTTATCATCGGTTTTTCTTAGTTTCTTGTCGTGCGTTGTTTTGTGTGTCTCTTTGGTTACGTTTTATGTTTTTTGTTCATACCATTGATATACTATATTTTTTTATTTATACATTTTGCTCGTTTTTCATTCGGTTGCCAATTACGTTGACGACTAAAGACATCGTTAATTTCCGTTTTGTTGCGTTTCCTTTTCACATTAAAACAATGATAATTTACTTTTTTTTGTAGATTATTTATTTTTCCCATATGAAACAAAATTTTATTAAAACATGGCTGTCGTCTATTACATAGGAAAATAAACAACAAGTTCTCTTTATTCTACTCTCATTCTCTCTAACACTTTAATGCTCTCTCGGAAAGTAAAAGAAAAATAACAAAAAAATTATATTAATTAAACAAAATAAATAGAAAATTTAATATTTATGTAAATAAATATTTTTTATTTATACATATTAGCAAGTGCAAGTTATAATAATTTAAATAAATATAAAAGTGCATTACTAATTAATACAATTTTTCTCTCCCTCTCTTTTTCTCCCACTCGATTAAATCTTTAGATAAAACTACTTTCATTTGATTATAAAGAAAAAATATGCAAATTTTATTTCATGCTTTATTTTTGTGCTAAATCATATATTAAAAAAACAACAACTACAAGACAAACAAAAAACTTTTGTCAATATAACCTATAAAAAATATTACAACTTTAATACTTAAAACAACAACAAATAAGAAACTATTAAAAGTCAGTTTGCAAATACCAGACGCATCTAATAACTGTTTCATTATTCTTTTTCCTTCAAAACTCTATGGTGCTGCTGAAGAAAGAAAAAAAGAGAGCTTATGTTTAAGAGTGTATGTGTGTGCGTGTGAATTGTTTTGATTTTTATTTTTCAACATTTCTTGTATTTTCCCCAATTTTACTTCCCATTATTTTTTGTGTTGTTTTGGGGAAATCTTTTGTTACTGAATTCATAAACAACAACATTAGCAGCATACAAGAAGCTTTAAAGCATAATTAAGGATTACACTACCTTTTGGGACACACTAAAAATAATACAACAAAACTATAAACAAATACAAAGATAAACAAAATGGTGAGTATAAGAGAAAAATGCATTCATTTTAGTATGATTATGCAATTAAATTGCAATTAATAATATTTTCTGATTAGAATTTCTTTTAAAATAAAGAATAAAGGAGCCTCGTATAATTTTATTTTCTGATTTATTATTGAGCGGCTTTTCATAAGCAGAAATCTCTGTTTTTCTTCAAATTTGTTATTAATATACCACAATTTTTGTTGTAAATATCAATTAAGAAAAAAGTAATGAACGACCCTCGTATAATTTTATTTTCTGTTTTATTCTTAAGAGTGCGGTACATTATTGTAAAACAAATATTTATATGAAATTTATGCATTATGCAAGCTAAAGGATTAATTTTGCACATCGCTTTTTGCTTATATTTATCTTAATTGCATCTGTTATTACAATATCAGTGTATATGTGAGATTTATGTCATTTAAAGTGATATATGAAAGGAGACCTGTATGGGACCTATGAGAAGTAATACCGCGACACTCAAATAATTTGGCACATCGATTTAAAATATCATTAGACTTAGTTCTGTTAGTTTAGGACTATTATGAGCTTAAAACCTCATTCCGGATTTGGACAGAACATGACCAATTTTTGTAGGCTTTGTCCTTGGGCCAAAAGAATAATAATTACCAAATTTCATTAAGATCATTTGTATTTGTAACGAACACAGCATTACTCTGTTGGAGTATCCGGCTTGCAGTCGGCACTTTAACCGAATGGATAACGTGTGGGGATACTTGGTCCATAAAGATTATTCAAATAATGCCAAAAATTAAAGCATAATGACTTTTAAAGAAATAAAGCAAGTTTGATGAGAAATTGATTTCGATCAATCCCAAAACTTATCTTTGAGGTAATCTACAAGAAAAGATCATCAAGCCAATGATAATAATAATGCTATAGGGGCTGATAAACTTAAGGGCGTTTATAGGAAAATACCATTAAAATGTTAGTTAAACCGTAAAATTTTGTTAAAAAAAATAAAGGAAATACGAATAAAGTTTTAGTCAAAAACACTTTAAATTAAGAATATTATTTGTGCATAAAAATTGTTAAATTATGTATAATTCTTGAAAAAAAGTTATGTGCGTTTATAGAAATATGAACCCGTTACATATAACATTGAAACTCTCTTAGTCTACTACGAATAACTCTTAATGTCTATAAATATCTTTTAATTTTAGATTATAATTAATCCAATTAAACAACCGATACAAATAGCCATTTTCTTTCTAAATAGGTTTGAAAATACTATTATATAAGTTCCTACTTTCTTTCTTTCACATTTTCACAATACAATTCATCTTGTGCTACAAAACCTTTTTTATTATAGTTGTTTTTCCTTTTGCCAAAAATTAACGAAAATCTTAAAAAAAGGAAAAACCACCCTTTATCTCTCTGCTGCTGTAGTATAACAGGGTAAGTCAACAGAAAAGCATCTGTTGATAAGCCTGACCTTACTAACTGACTATGAATTGTTATTATTGTAAATGTATGTTTTTAAAGATGATAAACAATTCCTATGTTTTCTCCTAGGCAGAGTCTAAGAATTATACTGAAGCCCTTCTTAACGGCATACATTTAATTCATTTTGTAATAAGGATAATAAATAGTTAAAAAATCTACCTAATGATTATGTCCACACAACCAAGAAAGGCAAATCCTATATTTTTCTATCTTATGTTGCTGTTGGTTATAGCGATGCAAGAAAGTTGATCGTGTTAGAAGTAATATTTTCGGAATTATGGGTGTTCTATTGATGCTAGAGAGAGGAATATTTTACTTCATAATATCAAATGCATTGGCGCATTAGTTCTGCTTAATATATATTTCCTGAGGAAGTATTCTCATGTAAGTGAGTGGTGCAAAACCATTTTTGGCAATAGTTTAAATTTTAGAAAAAAGACTTTAAATTGAAAATATTAAATGAATTGGCTAATAAGTTCCGATAAATATACACACATGGACATAAGTCGCCATCATTTAAAGGCTCCATGAAATATAAAATGTTTCTTAATAGATTGTTCTAATCCTTTCGTCATCTTTAAATCATTTTCTCCTCCATTAATTTCCAAATGGTCATATTGGGTTAATGTTGTGTGACTGAGGAGGAGTTTTAAAAGTATGAAGGACATTGTATAAAATCCATAAATCCATCCAAATTTTTTCTGGAAGAAATTGTCGTTTTCTATGCCAAGTTTTTAAGCTTTCTATGCAAGTTATCATATATGTTTTATTCATTATTTCATCAAAAAATATTACTTACCCAAACCCGCCGACATACTACCCTATACCATGGCACCAGCACCACCATGTTTATTAGTTAATATAATTTGTTTTTCCTGCAAATGAAAGAGGTTTCATATCTTTCACCCTGCGTACTTTTTTGCGTTTTGAAAACACTGGTATTATACATTTTATAAATGGTGGTACTTAAATTGTTAACCAATGTGCATATTTCCCGGAGCGTTATATTTTGCATTAATGATTTTTCAAATCAAATAAATTAAACTTGAATTAAATCTATTTTAAGAAATCCACTTAACCGAGGTGGCCAAATTAGGATGGTCACTGTTAACGTCCATGACCATATAGAGGACTTTACTCCTCCAAAATCAACACGAAATCACCTCACCCCGCAGATTTTTTTCCAAAAAATCGATTTGCTCGCAGTGAATTTTATACAACGTTTTTGGCTACTTAAAAACTTTAGAGAAGTTTCACGTCTTAAATTTTTGGCTGAATATGTAACATACTATTGTGACTTCATATATGATTGTAGTGGATGATATTAAAGATTCGTAACAGTCGAATATAGAGCTTTCATTTAATTACTTTTACATTTTAATTTAAATTGGAAATACAGTGGACATCCGATAATACGAATTATATATTGTCAGGCTTTTTCGTACTACTGCAAAATTAGTATTATTGAACAACGCATTTTAAATATTTATGTCAAAATGTATACGTTTATGAGTGTATGTGTGAATGTGTATGTACGAAATATAACGCATTTACTTAGCACACATTTGTGGTGGGGAGGGTATTCAATATTCGACTTGAAATATTCGACTTGAAATATCACAACAACTTCTCTGAATGTGGATGAACGCGAAATAATAATGTAAAAACATAATAAAAACTTCTCACATACTTTATTTATGTACAAATTTTCTTACAAAAAAAAAAAAAACAAACATTCGTACCATCGAATAGAAAAAAATTACATGTTTTTCGTATCATGGAGTAGTCAATGCAAAATTTTTGTCCGAACATCCACTTTATAAAAATTTTGGTACATTATTACGTATAAGTAATATTAATTTAATCTCAGTGATTCTCAACATGTTATTAATTTTTTTATAGATTATTCAAAAAAATTATGATATAATTTAAATACATCATAACGTATGAGTAATATTAATTTTTATATCAGCGATTCTTAAAGTGTTAAATTTTTTCTTAATAAATTAAATAATTTTCAATTAGAGTTTCAACAGCAAAATAACAATTTATTATGCAGAATAATATATATTTTCAAATTCATTTTTTTACAAAATGGAGTTTTATTAAAAATTTCTTCCATCTTTTCCATTTAAATTTAAAGTTTGTATTTTAATATAGAATAAAATGTATAAAAGGAATAGTTGGAAACGTCAAAAAAAATCCTTTCATAAAACTGATTTTGTATGCCATCTTAGTTCGCCAATTTGCATAATACAATACAGTCACAGTCTGTTGTATATAACACTTTTTTAGCTTTGTTGCCAACATATTTTTCTTTTCTTTCTTAAACTCAAGCTTCCAAAAAAGTTCTGCTTCAATGAATATTTAGACAACATAAAATAATAAAAACCGGTTTCAAGGAGATTCATTCGTTAGTAAAACGAACAGAAAGAAAAACAGACAAGTTAACAAAACAAAAAAGAAGAAGAAGAAAACTATAAGAAAACAAATGCTCCATGTTCTAAAACAGCATCAACAGCAAACAGCAGCAACAATATTAATAATATTTTGCTAACACCAACAATGTTTTCTTGATGTCTTGTCTGTGCTTTGGGAGGGTAAATGAAGTACATTTTACATCTTTTCATATTTATACATACACATACAGTATACACATGTATAATAAAATTTTAGCTGTCATCATACTATCATCAGTTAAAATATTAATTGATCATAAGAGAAAAGATGAAAGTTAAGGAAAATGACAGTTTTAGTTGAAAAGAGAAAATATCCTTAATTTCCTTTACTCTTTTTTATATTTTCAGAAAAAGGATAAAAGGGAAATGAACTTTTGTTCACTGAAGAAAATGTGAGAAAATAACTTTCAAATATATAAATTGTAATAATAAGGAGTGAGATGGAATAATTCTTAATCCACATTTTTTTTATTAAAACATTTTAAACATTAAAAAAGTGTTATTTGATTTTTTTATCATGTCAGTCATTATGTTTAAACACAAACAATTGAATATATTTTGTTGATCTAATTCAAAAGTTAGTAATACAATTATCCAATATTTTGACAGCAAAACCCAACTTTGTTCTAAAAAAGTTGGTTTAGTATTGAAAAAACTTCCATCAAATCATTTCCAATGTTATTAAAGAGTATCAGAAAAACTTGAAATTCGATAGAAAATCTGGTTTAGGTAGAAGAAATGGTCCACATAATGTTTTCAAGGTCAAAAAATTTAAAAACATTTTCAAAAAGGCGTCCAATACATCTGACAGAAAAGCTGACCGTAAGTTCAGTGGTGCATTATGGATGATGAAACGTATTTTCTGACTGAACATTCGCAACTTCCTGGTCAAAAACTGTATGATGGTGATGCTGGAAGGAATGTTGAACAAAAGTTAGTCAAAATTTTCAGAAAATTTTATTAAGAAAAAAATATATATCAATGAATATTTACAAAAAATATTGCATCCATTCATAACTCTTCATAATGTGTACTTATTTCTGGCCTTATCATGTAACTGTGGTAAGCAAGTCCATGAGCGTTACAAGAACAATAATGTTGTATTTGTACCAAGAGAAGAAAATCCTCCAAACTGCCTGGAGCTAAGGCAGTGGAGAGATATTGGACTCTTTTTATAAGAGAATTGAAAAGCACAAACAATTGCCTAAAAATAGCGACATAAAAGATGAAAAACTTGAAAATGTTTAAAGCAAAATAAAGAAATATCTACAAGACAAACAAGCTATTTTGGGTCAATAGGAGCTGCATAGACCTAACATTATTCGCATTATAATAAAACAATATCTTGAATGTCTTACGTCCCTGTATTTATTCTTCGTAGATTTGAAGAAAGCTATCGACACCATCAGGCGAATTGGCAGTAAGTCCTTCACAAAGGAAATGTTAGACAAGCATTCTAAACAAATGCTATATTAAAACAAGGATGCCTCTAAGTCTACTCAAGAGAAGAGGTATTGCTTAGAACCTGTCACATCAACTAGAGGTTTTTCATTATGTAGTTAATATCGCACAATTTGTTCAACATACAAACAAAATTAGAAGACTTAGAATGATCTGTCTAAGCCGATTTTCTGTAGTGGGGTTATATGAGGTCTATAGAAAATTATGGGTCGATTCTCAAAATAATTTTTTGAGATTTAAATTGCAGAAAAGTTATTTACGTTATTTTCTTAAGTTTGTCTGAATATGATGAGCGTATAACGTTTAAGTTATACGCTTTTAATGGTAGCCTTTCTTGTAATTTTGAGTTTGTCTCAGATATCGGTATATATCTTTTTTTGTAATGAACGGATTTTGCTAATTTAAATAGCGATCTGCCTAGGTCTTATAAAATTTTATTGACCTATGACTTTCTCATAGCATTTTGAAATGGCGGTAAATACCGCCACATTACATAAACCTGCCTTGATATCAAATAGATCGATTTTAATATTGATTTTTTTGATTAACCATTTTTTATTGTTTTTGACGATTTCCAAACATTGGAAATTTTAAAGGAAATAATATTTAATAATATTTAAATAATCTTATTTATAAAGCCAGATATTTAAGGTAAACATGCAAAATATTTTCTATAATATCGACATTTTATGCGGATATTGAAAAGATTGGATTTTTTTTAATTCTGAGATTCAAAAACAATCCTATAAAAATACAAAAAATAGTAGTTTCAAATATATGTCTAAACTAAACTAAAATGTTAATTTAATTTAATTCGGCTCACTGCGTTGTAAATTTTAAAGCTAAATCACTAAAAGTGTTTTCCTAATAAAATATTAAGTTTTTTGACATTGTTGTTGTATTCTGTCCATGAGATCGCCTAGCCTCATACAAATTTCCGTTGAAATTACACTCAAATACTCATAAAAACATTAATTTTTTAATAGCTATGATAAAGTCAGCGTCGTGTACTCTGTAATTCTTCTATTAAATTTGATAAAATCGGATCACTGGTCCTCTTACGAAAGTAACCTAAAAACGTTTGTGTCATACTGTAATTTCACATGAAGGTTTCTAGCAATGTTAATCGTTCTAACAAAGGAGGATATGATGGATTAACTTTTATGAAAACCCAAAAAAGTACCACAAAAAAATCCAAAAAGTACTATAGAATAACCTGAAATTACTTTATTTAACAATTTTGTTGTTATATAGTTTATTGAAAATTTTTAAATTGCAAAAAATAAAAAAAACATCGTTGAAAATTCAAAAATTCTCTCCTGTTAAATGTATCCCGCTTGTCATCCCACCTATTAACTAATTTATCTTACATTAAATAAAAATAAAAACCTTTCAAAATTAACCAAAAACAATTTTTTAAAACTTGAAAATGCTAAATAATAATAATCCTTCTTTGTATTTTTTAATTCAGAAATGTACTGCTCTCTGCGATTACTAGGAATCTATTTCAGTATAAGGTTGACAGTAAAGTGAAAAGTCTCACTGTACTTTGCTATTACTAGGATTCTTTTCACTGTAAAGTTGGCAGCATGGAAGAAAGATCTTTACTGTGGCTACAAAGATCAGTTGATTATTTATTGCTTTGTTCCTTCTCTTGCCAGTTTGTTTACATTTTTATTTTATGCATTTATTTAAAAAGAAAATTTTGTCGTTTTCATAGCATTTGTTTTTGCAATGTTGTTTCTGTAGTATTTTATAGCCACCTTACATGAGTCTGCCTTGTTTGATAGTTTAGAATCAAATATATAATCGTTTTTTTACACAAAAAATCGATATCAATTTTCCCATCACCAATAGCAAGCATTTATTGTAAATTTTAGAAACGATAGATTGGTGAAGTTATTAAAAAATATAAAAATTAAATACAAGTTCCAATAATATAATAAACAAAATTATTAATTAGATGAATAAATACACTAATATTATTCTGATTTATTACACTAATATTATTCTGATCTATTTATTTATTTTTAGTTGACTTGAAAAAAGGGGACCAAATTTTGTTTTGCTGATCTAGAAAAATATATTTTTTTCTTATCTATGAGAAGTAACGGTTCTTGCCGAATACTTTAAAAGCAACAAATATTTCATGAACACATTGTACCATGTCAACAAGAAAATCAACACTTGCTTCTCCAACAGCTCAAGGGACGAAGGTGGAAAATGCATCATCAACATCATCATCATCAACTACACACAACACAAAATTATTAGAGAAAACAAATGCTAGCACCACAACAGCAGATAAAGCTGAAATGGGAGCAAATGCTTCTTCCAACACAAATATAGTTAATACGAATGATCCCAAATTAGCAGAACAAATTCATAAAACAAATCAAGACACTAAACCATTTCAACAAAGAGTTACACGAAATTCACCACTCTTACTAGGAGGCATAACAATTAAAAAGGAACCATTAGATAGCAACGAGCATCACACAAACAGTGAAAGTGAAGAAGGTGGTGGGAGTGGAGTACATAATACTGGTAATACAAAGAAGACAAATATAAGAGGACGTAAATCCATAAAAGAACATAAAGAATTACCCGAAAAGGAAGACAAACAAGAAGAATTAGAGTTTAAGGATAAAGTGAAAGATAAAGAAGAAATTGCAAAAGAAGTTAAAGAAGAATCTGCAGAGAAAAAGAACATATTGAACAAAAAGATAAAGAATCCACAACAACATCACCTTCCGCCACAACTGCATCAAATCGTTTAACCCGCAAATCATTAGCTAACCAGGAGGTTGCAAATACACGTGTGACCCGACAACGTCAGTCAAGTGGAGCTTCAGCACGTTCAGAAACTCCTCCCGCTAGAGGCAGAAGTAGTAGAAGTATAGGAAGAGGCAAAATGCCAGTACCAATGATTGATCCAACACCAACTGTCACAAAACGCAAGCGTTCTGTTGATGTAGATAATGGGTCAGGTGTAAATAAAAACTCCAATGATGAACCAGGTCCAAAATATATTAAAATAGAAGTTAAAGATCCAGATTTGGATAATGAAGAACTATTACTATGTTCGCAAACTACAAATGCCAGTTCTGAAGGTCTCGAGGAACCTGCAATTAAAATCAAACAAGAGATTTTTGAAGAAAGTGAAAATGAAATGCCCACGGCTACAGAATCTAATGCAGCAAATACTAATAGTACTGTAGTTTCAACAAGTACAGGCCGGGGAAAAGGTAGAAACGCTGGCAGAAAATCAACTAATAACACATCCGCGACATCAACCACAAATAATTCTCCTAGTACACGGGCAACTCGACAAACCAAACAAAACTCACCGGTACAAAGCGTCTCCGCAGCCACAGCATCATCTGCTGTAGAAAATAAAAGAAGGCGTATGGGATCACAGACACGTAGTTTACTAAAAACAAACGTTGGTAGTAATGCCAAAAATCTGCCTGCGAATGGAGAGGAAGAAGACTCTAAAGATAGCACTACATCCTCAACAAATACAGATGATATTGTTTTAGCACTGATTAAAAGTGAAAAAATATCTATGGAATTGGATGATGACAATACCAATGAGGCAAAGGAATTATCAGCTGACATTGAAAAAATTGAAGAGGTTAAAACTACTAAGACTAAGGAAGAAAGCGGTAGTAGTGATTTACCTTCACCCTTGATAGTTGACACGGATGTGGCAGCATCAATAGGCGCTGAAAATTCGGAAGTTGTAGAATCCGCAGCAGCTTTAACACCTGTGGCAGCTAGTTGCTCATCGGTTGCATCGGGTTCTGAAAAAGCAGCTTCACTAAGTCCTTCCGAATTAGTTAGCGAGGGTGTTTCCGAAATTAGCGTAAAACAATTTTATAAAAAACCAAAATTTTTGGAAAATAATTTAGGCATAGAAGAAGATCCTAAATTAGGAAACATAGTTCAAAAAGTAGCAGGTTTAGAAACAACAGAAACAAATACATCAACAACAACATCAGAATTAACAACTTCCACAATTGTTGCAGAAAGAACAACAGTATCGAATAAATCGCAGGATGTACGCATACTGGAAGATTCTTATTCAAATGAATCGCTTAAAGAAGGAACTTTACGGTTTGAGGAAAGCATTGATGATAAGAAATCTATTTCACAAGATGATGGTAATAGCTTGAGTTCGAGTGATAATCTTACACCATTACTTATCGTTGAAGATGATGACGATGGAGAACCAGAAGAAGAATCAATTAACATCAAAGAAAATGAGCACCAACAAACTGCAGATGTGGATGAGCAGAATGAAGATTCTGTTAGTAATGCTAATGTTTTAAGCGATGTTGTAAAAAAAGAATCTGCCAAACTTAGTGTTATTGAAGTTGAAGATGAAGAAAGTAGACGGGATCAAGATCAAGAAGATGAATTAACGTTGGAAGAAAGTGAAACTATATCAATGGATAATAATGCGTCGATTAATGACGAAATCGCAACTGAAATTGAAGATCCTGCAAATGAAGAAAACATAACTGAAATCGATGATATAACAGATCTCACAGAAGTTATAGACCATTCTAACGATTTAGTTGAAACAGAAGTCATTAATATTGAGGATAAAATTAACATTGAAGTTAATAAAGAAACAAAAGAGAATGAAAATCCAACATTGTTAAATATTGAAAATGATGCCAACATCTCAAGTGTTGCAGCACCGACAGCAGAGGATGAAGACAACGATGTTTTAGCCAAAATTGATGCTGAATTGAAAAAGATAGATGAACGCAATAAAGAAAAAATTGTTACTAATGAAGAAAATAAAACTGAGGATGTTATTGTGTTAAATCCCACAGAAGATGAAGCTAAGATATCTCTAGATGATTTTATTATAACCAGTGAAAGTATGGATGTAGATAGTGATGTCAAATCAACAGTGGAAGATACAAAAAATATCACTAAAGAAGATGGAAATATTGATGATGTTTTGGATATTAAATTATATGATGAACAACCTTTTGTTATAACAGAAGATATTAAATTACTTGATGATAAAGACAAAGAAGACGTAGAAGATGTTGGCATCGGAAGTGATAATGACAATTTGGTTAAAGAAGAAAAAGCAGATATTAAAAATAATATTCTCAAAGTAAGTGTATTTTTGATATAAAATTCTTTCATATAAAAATTATTTTATATATATAAATTATTATCTTTAATTAGACAACTTCTGAAATTGATATGGAGGCTTTGAATGGAAAACCTTCGCCAACATCATCATTAGGAAATTCTCCAAATAAAACTAGTTTCAACTTATTAAAAGATGATGATGCAACTTCAATGAAATCTGGACAATCGGCAACATCATGGGTAACACTAGACCTAGAAAACGATGACGAAGAAACCCTAAGGAAAAAAGAAATACATCTACAAAATTTGGGCTTGGTAACACACAAGGCAGCGGAAAAGCGACGCTTGGAAGTTATACAAAGTTCAGCGGCAAATGTGGAGGCCTCCAAGGTTGCCACACAACATCAACATAATAAAAGAAATGGTAAAAATTCATCTCATGCTGCATCCACACATCACGAGTATACTGGTACATTGAAAACAATCATCAAAATTAATCGTAATTCAACAGGTGGTTCAACAAGTGGTAGCAATGGACGTAAAACCCAAACTAATGTAGCCGGTTCTTCTGCCACATCCAAAGAACAACAACAAAGACGTCAATCGCTGAAAATGACATTCCAAAAGGGACGTGCTCGTGCCCATGGTACTGGCAATAATGATCGTTCTCAACCAGATCGTGAAGGTCATGGTGAGGATAATTATTATACTATACAAAATGAGGTGAGTTTTTTTATTATTACATCAACAATTTCTTTGCATTAATTTGGCATTGTATTTTCTTTTATTTTCAGACTGAAGGTGCGCTTCAAAAAGTTCATAATTTTCCTACAACCTCTACTACCTCTCTAACTAGATTAGCTTTAACACATACTAACAATAATAACAATATCGTTAAAAATTTAACCACTACGTATGCTAGAAAATCATATAATTATCGTTATAATCATCATCATACGCATAGCGCCACCTCAAACAACTCAGCCCATATCTATGAAATGGGTGTGTATTTTGTAGTTAAACTATTAACATGGCTAAAAGAGTAATATTGTTAACATATTTTACTGTAAAATGTAGTTTCATTTGTTTTTTGTTACAATTTTATAATAATAATAATATTTAAATTTAATTATATTACTAACAAACTAAGTCCAAATCGTCATTAATACATAAAAAAGATTGCGTTTTTTTGGTACTTATCAAAAATCTATGTATTTGTTTTCCTCTTTTGTATATAATTTTCTTGTGTTTCTTCTCAATGTGTGTATCTATTACTTTTTTGCAAAACAATTCTCAATGTAGATTCTTCCAATTCAGAATCTCATGACCATACAACTGGTGTATCCACAAAGAAGGACGAAAAAGAAGAAATTCTTATACCCGAAAAGGCATCATCATTCAAATTTCATCCGGGACGTTTGTGTGAAGATCAATGTTTCTATTGCAGTGGTAAATTTGGTCTATACGATACTCCTTGTCATGTGGGTCAAATAAAATCAATGGAAAGACAACAAAAAATTTTAGCCAGTAAGAATTTTAATTTATATTTATTTAAAGCTGCATGTGCTTAAAACAGAGTTTATGATATTAAAACTATACGTTTATTTTATCCCTTTTTTCAAAGATGAAGAAAAACTCACGGTTGATAATTGTCTATGCGATGCTTGCTTCCGTCATGTGGATCGTCGAGCAAATGTACCCTCATATAAGAAACGACTGTCAGCACCAGGAAACTTAGAATCATTGGCTTCAACATCATCAAAATCAACGGATCAACAGAATTTTGATGATCAGAATAATGAAACCGAAGATGGCGATGCTTTTACTGGAAATACCGTTTCAAGAAAATGTTTAGTACCCGAATGTACCCATCCCGCAGTCCATTCACTAAGACGTAAATGTATACGTAAAAGTGTTAAGAAATTCTTGCTTAAATTTGAAATACCCGCTGGAGCAGCCAGTGTTTGGTTATGCCAGTCACATTATGATACAGTGATACAATGTTCAGGCTGTGTTTTATGTAAAAGACGTTTGGGAAAAAATCATATGTATCATATCACATCGGTAAGTATTAAATTAGTTCACAGTTCTTAGCTTTGAAATATATAAACAATTTATTTTACATTTGACATAATAGGACACGGATCGCTTGGAAAAAGCATTATGTGAAATGGGTATACCCGTACAGTTGGGCATTGGTACGGCTGTTTGTAAACTTTGCCGGTATTTTGCCAATTTACTAATGAAACCTCCAGATAGTACCAAATCACAAAAAGCAGAATTTGTTAAAAATTACAGAAAACGGTGAGAGTAACCTTTTAAACATTTGACAACCAATAATATTATATTTTATAATTTATTTTTATATTATTCATTTAATTACAGCCTCTTACAATTTCACAATATTCATGATGGTAGTAATGATGCTTCAGAGGCTGATGAAGACGATAGCAACAGTAATAGTGCTTCAAATAATGATAATAATGAAATACAACAAAAGTCATTAGAAACATTACAACAAGAAAATAATGAAAAATCAGCAAGCAATCAAGCAGAGGCGGCACATAATTTGGAGGATTCATTAGTGGATAAATCAGCCAGCAGTGTAACCAACATTGGTGCAGAAAGTTCTACAACAAATAATCTAGAACGTGATTGTGAAACAGCTGGTATATCTACAGATTCCTCCAATTCTTCTTCGGTTTCGAATACAGCCTCAAATTCACCAAATGAAATGTCGAAATTAAAAGCAATTTTGCAAAGTAATGCATCTGGTGAAAAAGCACCATCAGCTGATATATCAAATGTTTTGCGTGCAAATCCAAACATTTCAATGCGTGAGTTGTTTCCTGGTGAAGAAGATTTGGGTTTACAATTCAAAGTACCTTTTGGGGGTAGTAGTAGTCAGAGGACTCCTGAAGGCTGGACAAGGGTACAAACATTTTTACAATATGATGAGCCAACACGTCGTCTTTGGGAGGAGTTACAAAAACCTTATGGTAATCAGAGTTCATTTTTGCGTCACCTTATTTTGCTAGAAAAATATTTCCGTAATGGTGACTTGATACTATCGGCCAGTGCCTCAAATAATGCCAGTGTTTATACACAAACTGTTCGGCAGCGTTTAACATCGTACGATAAAGGCCATTGTGGAGGTTTACATATGGGTACTGGTACGCCAAAGGAAAACACCTCCGCTAGTAATTCTAATCCAAAATCTAAAGAAATTGATCCTCAAATTCCAACGTTTGTAATTAATGAAGATGATGATGAAGATGATTCTGAAGATCAAGACGTCGAAATGACTGAGATTGAAAAAGTACCGAAATCTTCGGCAACAGCTCATAAAGATAACAGTGTTATTAATGTAAATAAACAACAATTACAACGTTCCCGTAGTCTTTCTGTGGATAAACTTACCAAACAATTAAGTTCCAATTCTGTTACAATAACAGCACGACCAAAAGATACATCATCATCTTCAAACAATAAAAGAGCTACACCATCACCCCAAAAATCACTTCTAAAGGATAATATAGTACCAGGTTCTACTAGCACTTCGAATACTTCAAGTTCCGCTAATTTAGCAGCAGCCAACGCAGCTGCTGCCATAGCATTAGCAGCATCAACTGCTTCTGCTGCTGTGGGAGGTCCAAGCAATAGCCGCAGTATTTTGAAATGTAATTTATTAGGCATGAATAAATCGGTAGAAATATTACCCATAAGTAATGCATCATCTGCAATAATAAAAACCTCCAGTAATCCTAATGCTCCTCCACCCCCGCCTCCACCTCCAGCACCTATACTGCCAGTACCCGAAACAAAACAACAAAAAATACTAGATGTGGCGAACAAATTATTGGGTAATCATTTGGAAGCGACAGCTGCTCAGCAAAACAAAAATCAATCCCCACTTCCTAGTTCGCCACCAGAGTTGGTTAGTTTGCAAAGAAGATCCACTGGTCAAGTAATGGCGGGCCCAACAGCAAACGCAAATAATAATCAGCAATCAAATAACCTCATTAAACGTCCTCAATTATTAGGTAAACCGGGAACATCAAGACCGCCACCAAATGTTGTTGTACTGCCAGACACTTTGACGCCACAAGAACGTTTGCAAAGTAAAACATGGCGTCCCACTCTAATGCCAGTTGAAGAAAATCAAAATTTGCTCAATAAAAATGGACCACTTTATCAGACGGCAGATGGTCGGAGATTGCCGGCATTGGTGCAAGTGCAATCTGGGGGAAAACCCTTCCTTATTTCAATTTTCGATTATAATCGTATGTGCATATTACGCCGTGAAAAGTTGATGCGCGATCAAATGTTAAAGAACACTAAAAAGCGGCAAGAAGCTAAACAACAGCAAGCTCAAGCACAGCAACAACAACAGCAGCAACAACAGCAACATTTACAAAACCAGCAACAATTCCAAAAAACGAGTTTCCAAAATATGATGAAAAATTACCAAAATACTTCTACAACAATTAATCAACGCCAACAACAGCAACAACAACAAACGCAAGAACAAGCAGCACATCAGCAGTTTATACGACAGCAACTTTTGCAACATCAAGAAGCTCTATTGCGAAAAGCGGCCGCTGCTGCCAGTAATTCTACCAACTCACAAAACCCACCAAGTTATCGAGCAATTGCTCCTAAGCCCGCTACTAGTAACATCACAACAATGCCCCCCCTACAAGCTCCTCTTAATACAAATGTTAACTTCACCGCCCCCATGATGCCATTATTAGCAAACGCTATTACTAATGCAGCTAATACTGGTAATGTTAATCCCGCCTCTACTTCAACCTCATTAAATAACACATCGTGGTTATGGAATAATTTTCCAGATGCCAATCAACTTTTACTCAATGGAGGTGCATCCTCTGGTAGCGCAAATGTACCAAAACTACCCCAGCTATTAGCCAAACCTAACAATCCTGCTACAACCTTATCAAATGCAATCAATGTTATGAAACAACATCAACAACAGCAACAACAACAGCACCAACAGCAACAACTTTTATTATCAAAAATTCCAAAATCTCTAACTGTTATACCCCAACATAAGCTAATGAATAATAGCGCATCAGGTGCAGCCAGTGGCAATAATAGTAGCAATCTAATGAAAGAGTGATGATTATTAAATTGTTATTGGACAATTAAAATTACAAGGAGACATCGTTATAGAAATCATAAATATATCAGTAAACGTAAAGTAAGGACTTGTAATACACACATCTACATAAAATTATGTAAGTAAAGATTTTATATTGGATTAACATTTTTAACTATATCTGGCACACAGATGTTTAAGCTTTAAGCTACAATAATACAATTCTTTGGGTCATTTTGAGAGAAATTTATTATTCTCCCCCTTGAATGAAATATAGACATTCTCTAGACATAGAATGATAGTAAAGTTGACTTCCAGAACAGTCTTAATTTGTTTTCTAACCACTGAACTGTTGAGATTCCTTTAAAGGTTCTAAGAATGAATTCGTACTGAATAAATTTTGTCTTTGTGTTAGGCTGCAATTGCAGCAATTACAAATATGAAGTGGCAAGTATCTTTTTAGAACCCGGTCGTGTGAAAAAATGGTGTGACCCAGTCGTAGTATTAAATGTTCTTATTTTGATTTTATCAGTGTTTGTTGGGTAAAAAGACGTACCACACTGTGGCTTAATATTGGAATAATGATAAAGATTATTTTATTTATGGTTTTGTCTAGATTTAATGTGTCCAATTTAATACATTTGTAAATGTGCGTCAAGAGAATTTTGCTGCAAAATCAGCTTTATCGTTGCGCAATGTTTCAAATGAAAAATAAAATGGAAATAAATCTGCCACTTCCAAACGTCTAGTCCAATTTTAATAAAATTTCACATTGTAGTAGAAGTAGTGTACGCATCAAATTTAATTAAAAATTAAAAAAAAAAACTGTATAGATTTTTTATGTATGAACCAATTTGGAAAATTATAATGTGGAAAGATTCTATTGTTCGAGACTTACAGAAAAGAAAGTTTTAGACTTTCAAAGTGTTTTATTTTTAAATATTTGTTGCCAGTATCGTTCGTTATTCAGAAGACGAAAATATTCTCTAAAATTATATTTCTTATTAAAATAATTATGTCTAATTTATATTTTTATATTAAATTATTAAGATAATTATATTTAAAAGTATAGATAATTCATCAGAATCTATATTTTTGTATGAATTTACTTTTTTGTTTATATTTTTTGGTTGCCGCAAAATATAATTAGAAAATATTCTTGCTGCATAATGGAAAAAAGTTCTTTGTATATCAAGCAATATGCAGTTGCGGCAAAATAGGCCAATGGGTCTATAAATACTGGAATTTAGACCAGGAAATGTTTTCAAAAAAGACTGCTTCCATTCATAAGACTTAATAATATGTTCACTTATCTTTGTCCCGCCTTTTCATCCTTTCACTATGGCACAATAACAATAATGTGATATTTGTACCAAGAGAAGCAAATACTCCAAACTGCCCGAAGATAAGGCTAGTGGAGAGATATTAGACCCTTGTTAAAGTAGAATTGTTGAGCACAAAGCAGGTGTGTAAAAGTGTGGTAGATTTTATTTCTCACTTCTTGGTTAATTAAATGACGAATGACTAATGTATTAAAAAAACTGACATTTTCAGAAAATCGGGTTTCAGTTTATTCGGTTATTCGCAAAAATAGGATTTAAAAAAACCGATTTCGAATACGGTTTTATGTTAAAAATTCGGTTTACCGGTTCCCGTATTTACTGGTTGATGGAAAAAAAATCTTCCAGAATCTCTTTTTTATTTATTGACGCCTGTAACAGACGTACATAGCAAAATGGACTTAAGATATGATGTAAAAGAATTCATACAGTACTTTTCTGTTAGATATGATCGACATTTTCACGACTGTGATATAATCTGAAGTTATGAAATAACAATTACTATTAATGTCTTTCTTTTTTATTTATTGCGTACTCAAATGTATTTGTTTTTATTTTGAACTAACAAAATTATTTAAAAGACGTGCTGAGCCTAAATTCGCGATTCATCTAAAATGAAAATTATCCGTTTCCTGCGGTGTACAGTCTTTTTTTAACCCTTTTTTAAATAAACGAAAAAAAAACATTCGTCGCTGTTTTAAAGAACAGCAATTTAAAAATCACTTTCACTAGAAACGACGTTATTCAAATATCACCGTATCGCTCATCTCTATTTGCTCTTGAAACATACGGTATGAAAAAAATTAAACTAATTATTTTAGTGAAAAGCTTAAAAAGTGCTTCTATTAAAAATTCCGGTTAACCGACTGAAAAAACCCGGCATGTCAGTTTGCTAAAATGAAAAAAAAGGTTAACCGGTTTTACTGTTTCGGTTTTAAATACAATATTTATTACTTTTAAATATGTTTTTGTTGAAATCTTATAAAATTGTTTATTTTTATTTATCTCTTTGCAGAAATTATTAAAAAAATTTCCCGTTATTTTATTATTACATATTATTATTATTTTATTTAATTATCACTTATAAAATAAGACTCGTTTAATTTTAAAAATACTATGTAACTAATTCCTACTATTAAGTGAATTAAATTTGTTAGAAAAATACAATTATATCTATATATTATATATTATATATTATATATAATTAAGAAAAAAACCTCATATATAAAAAAACACCTTATATAAGCAATACTTAAAATTTAGAAATACAAAAACAAAATTAAATTTATTTAAAAAACACAACAAATAGAATTATATAAAATAAAAAATTAATAGGTTTTAGAAAACTATATTTAAGGAATAAACATAATAATATATTTAACAAAAAAAATCATAATTTAAAGAAAACAATTTGATAATATTTAAAATTAATTGAATATTATATATAGTACATACATATATATATATACAAAATGAGAAAAAATAAAAAAAAAAAATAATATAAAAATTTAATAAAGAGAATGTTACAGTTTATAAAAAATTAAACATAGTTTATATTATTTTTATATTACAAAAAAGCATAAAAAATAATAAAAAATAAAAATATATACAAATGACAAAAAAATAAACATCATGTATATTAAATATGTGCTATTTTATTTACTTTATACTTTTTATGTATTAAACATTTAATTATAATAATTAAATATTTTAGTTTTATAACATGTAATTATTATAATATTTATATTTGTCTATACAAACTATATGTTATTATTATATACACATAATATAATAATATACAGATAAAACATAATATATATATATATATATATATATATATATATATTATATATATATATATATATATATATATATATATATATATATATATATTATATATATTATATATATATATTATAATTATATATATATATATATATATAATATATACTATATATATATATATATATATATATATATATATATATATATATATATATATATATATATATATATATATATATATATATATATATATATATATATATATTCTAAGTTCTTTTTTTTATTTTCTGTATACTCGTATGTTTCGAAACATTGATAATTTTTATTTGAATACAGTATATAAAAATACATTAATATTATATTTTATTATTATGTTTAGAACATTTGATCTTATTTCCTATTTTATTTTTTGTTAATATATTGATGAATATAAAATATGTCATATTTCTTTAATTAAAATCGAATCATGCATACAGATTTACCTTTGTGATGGCTTAATAATAAAAAAATATCAATGTAAATTTATTGTATAAAATATTGAAACAAATTCATTTTCTGAATTTTATTTCTTATTTTATTTTTTATTTTATTTTTATTTATTATTTTTTGTTTTGTAGTTTTTACAATATTTAGTTTGTGGATAATTACAGTTTATCAATATATCTTTTGCAATCAGAAATATACATATAAAAAATTTCAACTTCATTAATGAATTCCAATGAAAAAATTTTTGATTATACAATTTTTTCTGAACACCTTTTGTTGCTTTACCTGTTCACGACTATAAGACGTCAAAAATTTTTGTTGCAAAAACAACAACAATAAAATAAGAAGAAATTTACTCATTTTGAAAAGTGTCAAAATAAATGTTTACAAAAATTATGTAAACATGAAAATGTGGATCGTTTTAATTTCTTTTTTAAATGGAAACTAATTTTTAAGACAAAATGTAGCGTTCCTTGACCTCATAATGGTTGTAAAAAGTGCTTAAAATGCATGTTTCAAAGGATCAAAACATTTTAATAAGGGCAAATCCATTATAGAAATGTGATCCTATGTGATTATACACATGTAGGTATATTCAGGTATCCTATGTGATTTTACACATTTGAATAGGTAGACGTGCGAATTGTATGTGTATGTATTAGTATATATGGAGGACCATTTCCAATGAAAAATTTATATGGATAAGAAGTATCACTGTAATCCAACCCAAATTCAAATATTCCCTTCTAATATCTAGGAAAACAATCCTTCGTTATTTCATATTAATGAGATAAATACTAAAATTTGTCACAAGAACGTTTCACTTACTGTGAGTTGCTGGGAAGACACTATTTTCAGGAAAAACATGAAACTTTATTTTGGGAGTCGGAATTAATGTGTGAGTTCTTTTTGTATTTTTCTTTTCCAGAAAAGTTACAGTGTTCTTTTGAAAGTGAAGATGTGTTATTTTACTAAATTAAGTTTTTTTTAATGTTATGTCCTAAGACTACGGTTGTTTTTCTAGCCACTAATGTTAAACATTTGAGATTTTTTAACAAACTTAAAATAGTTTCATTGGACACACTAAAGACTGCGTCCGTTTTCGCTGGAAGACAACTGCTTTTATAACATTGCTTTCAATTCGCAGAGTTACTTCAAACACCTGTAAATGATTTTAATTCTGTTCTTTCCTCATTTTCGTCATAGGATATGGTGTTGTATGTAAATCTGAATGTGGGAAATCACATAGGATCGTTTCTCATAATGGATTTGCCCTTATAACAATTGAAACACTCTAATCCTTTGAAACGTTTTCTTTTTAAATACTTTTTACTTGGAACTATGAGGTCTCTAGTGACTTTAAAGACATTAACTTTGCAATAAACACTTTCTTAATCCTTAAAAATTGCATTCCATTTAAAAAAGTCATCAAAAAATCGTTTGCCGATCAGTAATAAATAACGCTGCTCCAGTGTTATCTTCTTCGCTTAATGATACGCAATATAGAAATATTCAAAGTTACCACAATTCAGCCTTAAGAACCATAACGGGTTGTAAACAAATGTCCCTAATACAACACCTACATACGGTGAGGAAAAACTAACCGGTTAAGGAACATGTAAAATGCGCAGTAAACAATTCCTTCTTGGATGACATCATTGGTATTATCCGAATTTCAATATAACAAAATTATAGTTACCCCCAAAACATGGAAAAGGTCTTTCCAATATATGAACAGAGAATATATAGGTATGTGCATGATTCTTTTGGTTAAGATTTATATGTAGCGGCTTTGAACGAAATTCCTAGAGTTGCCACGGTTTTACCGTATGAATGTCGTACTTTAAACCGCCACCTCCTACTGGACTCGTATTGACCGTGCCGTCCTCAATATTTGTCCAGCATGTGGCCAAGTACTTAATAAAAAATACAAAGTTTAGAACAAAAAATGGTTTTATCAGTGAACAAATGTTGTGTGGTTTTATTTTTTATTTATTACGTCTTGATTATCTCTGAAACTTTAAGAGATAACACATGTGATCGTACTTTTTATACAGATTTACAATGAGAATCTATATATAATATTTCTTAGGTCTCAATTCATAAACGAATATTTAATAAATCAATATAACCGAGATCACAATTAGAGATCTTCAGGACAGGGAAAGGTTGTATAGGACTGACTGTTGAATAAATATCTTGTATCATGTGGCCCTTGACCACATGCAGGACATGGGTATGGGCCGGCACGGTCAATACGAGACCTGTTGCTCTATCCCGATCTCAGATATGCCGAAACTACTCTTGTTGACCGCGGCAAAATCTGTTCATTGTCTGCAATGGGCGGTGGATGGCCTTCAAGCACGATATTCATACGGTAACTTGAAACCGCGGAATTTGAGGCGTCTCTGTGAATGTCGTTTAATGCTGTCATATATGAATTCTGATCTAAAAGATCTTGCACATATCTATGTATGCAATTACATTCCTCGGCGGTAACTCCTGTTGTGTAATATTGAAGTTAGGATGATTTCACCTGATGAAATTGTTTTCGTAGCATTTCATTATGTTCCTTTATAGGAAGGATCTTTGTTACCTCATATAGATGTTGAATGGAGGACATTTGTATACAGCCCGTTGTGGTTCTTAAGGCTGCATATTGACAGCTTTAAATATTTTTGAACTGAGTATTATTTAGCGATGGTGTCCACACTGGAGCAGCATATTTCGCCACTGGTCGTCAAATCGTTTTATATGTAGCCAATAAGGTTTCTTTATCTATACCCCATGTACTGACAGCTAATGCTTTGAGGACTTTATTTACCCTTCGCATAGCTCTGATATGTGTGAGTGTGTATGTATGTAACATAACGTATATATTTCACACGAATTTGTGCTTGAGGATTTTGAAGATTCGGCATATCCAAAAAAGCATTCTTACTTGTTCGACCTTAAATCAGGCTTATAGCTGGTAATATGGATTCGAACCGAACAAATTGAATTTATTCTCAATTATCATATGAATGGTTTTTTATTTGATTAATTTTTTGTTTATTTTTTATTATTCATTTTTGGTTTCCGTTTCCGTTTGTAACGACAAAAAGGAATAATCCAAAATCTCATGAAGAAAACATATTCTTTCATCAAATAAAAAAACTGAGTCATTTTAATGAAACCTTTTTAGATAGGTCATGGGGGAATGGTATCCCTTTACAAACAAAATACTTAATATCGCATATCTCAAGAACTGTTACATTATTTGTTTTTTTATACCCTTCACCTGACTATATATAAGTTTGTCATTGCGTTTGTAATTTGCACAATTTATGACTTAAACCACCAAAAGTATATATATTTTGGATCGGTATGAAAAAAGAAATTGATTGAGCTATGTCCATCTGTCTGTCCGTTAGCGTGCCGGCTAAAATCAAGTTTATGAAGCTGATCTATAGTTAATATATATGAAATGTACAACAAACGATCGGAAATACTCTCGTTAATTTTGCTATTGAAATTCAGGGCAATTGGTTCATAAATGACTCAGATATTAGCAAAAAACTGAAAGTACCACAAACTTTTTTCAGACTTTTTTTCTATTTTTTTTTGAAGAATATACAATAGTTAGAGACTTAATTTTTTCATAGTTTATGAGTTATAAGCAAAAACATATTCCTATATTTTGAACCCCCAATGAGACCTATGGACTTGGTTATGGTACTGATTGATTACAGTTTTTTCCCGAATTTAATCTTTTTCATTTTTCCAGATCGGTTCATAAACCACCGAGATATGGTCAATTCTTAATTTAAGATTTTAGTCCCATGTGGTTGTTGTTTATAACTATGGGAAAACAATAACAACAACGTTTAATATAATGTTTTTGAGATTTTGGTCATTCTATTAATGCTAGAAATTTACTAATGGGTTAGAAATATTGTGGATTTTTCATTGGAAGACATAAACTCAATTGGGCCATTAGTTTAGATATGGGAGAAGACTTATTCTGACGCATCTGGTGCATCTACGGCTCTAGTTAACACACAGAAAAATTACTAATTTTTTCCTTGAATTTTGTTTTTTGTTTAATTTTGAAATCGGTTTATAAGTATCCGAGATATTAACAATTTTTTTATTTTCCTCGCATTTGTTGTTGTGGAATTTAGTATTGAAAGCAATAACAATATAAAGCAAAGTAATGTTTTCGACTTTTTGAGCGTTCTATTTAATCTAGAGTCATAATTTTAGCAGAACGGAAATAATTAGGAGAATTTTTGAGTTGACAACATCACAGTAATCGGTCCATTAGTTTCCAAATTATAAGCAAAAACGCATTTTCCGATATGATGAACGTCCTATGGGATCTATGGACAAAATTTTGATGCAGAAAAATAGCTAATTTTGTTTTTTGAACTTTGATTTTTTAAATATTCGAAATGAAATGAAAACGAAAACCACTTGTGATCTGAATAAAATTTTGCAGGCATATTGAGTGGTCTAGAGAATCTATGTTGAATCATATAAGCAAAGGCTGTCATTTTCTCTTTCCTTTCTACAAGTGATGATATTATGAAAGCCTATTTATAGCAGAGACTTAATGCTAAGTGTTAAGTCCGTTGCTTAAAAGAAAACCATATAAGCAAAGGTGAAGGGTATAGAAAATTCGGCACTTTACTTAACTTGTTTAGTTTCAAAATTATTATTTAATTAAACTTTTTATTTTGTCAAATTTATAAGTATAATAAATAAGCTAAAACTATCAGGTTCATGAATAAAACTCCAAATATTAAAAAAAATATATATTAGAATTTAAAAGTTCATATAATATAAAAACTATACATACATAATTATAATTATATATAATCATACTTAAGTAACACAAAAAAAAAAGAAAAAATCAATCAAAATTTATTTTAAATAAAAATGTTATGTTTTGGCTCTAAAATTTATTAACAAAAAAAGAAATTTATATAAAAACTGTTATAAAAATTTGTCAAGCAAAAATGATATATAAATATAACTTTGGGTTTTTTTGGTAGATAAAACGAACATACATATACATATACATACTTAAATAAAAAGCCTTAAATTAAAATTTGAAATTATAAAAAAATATATTCTTAAGATTTATAATTTGTATTTGGTTTTTAATCCTGGAATCTTTTATTGCTTAAGTATTGTTCATTTTTTAAAACGCACATAACAGTGGTCACACTGTTCACCGGCCGATCCCTGATTAAGATCTCTTCTTATGCTTTTCCATGATATTGATTGTTTAAACAAATTCAGCACTCACCAATTCTCTAGAAATTCAAACAATTTAGTTCTCTTCAATATACAGTTTGTCAAATATATTTTTTGCAATCATAAAAATTTGAAAATTTGTCAACTTCATTCATGAATTCCAACTAAAAATTCTTTAATTATCAAGTTTTCTCGGAACACATTTTGTTGCTGTACCTGTTCACGACTTAAATGTACCAACATTTTCCAAATAGACGAACAGGCTACAACAAAATTTGAAATTTACTCATTTTGAAAAGTGTCAAATAAATGTTTACAAAAATTATGAAAATATGGAAAATGTGGAATTTCTTGGCATTTTTTTGCAGTTTTTTATCTTTTGAAAATGAAATCAAATTTTTAAGGAATTTTAAAAAAATTCTTAAAAGGCATAATTCAAACGATCAGGACATTTCATATCCATTATGGAAAATGATCCTATGTGATTTTCCACACTCGGGATTATATATTATACCATATCCCCTGCAGGGTAATTGTAAGTAGACTGCCGTGCGAATTAAAAGTGATATTTTTAAACCTGTAAAAAATGAGTATATATGGAGAAGATATTTCCAATGAAAAATGAATATGGATAAAGTGTATCACTAGAATCCAAAATATGTTACGAAATTCAAATAATCTCTACTAATATCTAGGTAAACAAACCTGCGCTTATTTCATATTTGTCACCATGGACGTTTCACTTACAGTGATATGCTGGGAAGATATTTTTCTCAGAAAAAAACATGAAGCTTAATTTTGGGAGTCGGAATGGATGTGTGGGTTCATTTTGGATTTTTCTTCATCAGAAAAGTTTCTAGTGTTAAACATTTTTTAACAAACTTAAAATAGTTTCATTGGACGCACTTAACACTGCATCCTTTTGCGCTGGAAGAGTTCCTCCTTTAGTAATTATGATCAACAGTTTTTATAATATTGCTTTCTATTCGCTGTGCTACAACCAACCAACCTGTGAATGATTTTTATTCTGGTATTTCCTCATTTTCGTCAAACGATATGGTATTGTATGTAATCCTGAATGTGGGATATCACATAGGATCGTTTTCCATAATGGATTTGCCCTTATAACAATTGAAATGCTTTAATCCTTTCAAACCTTTTCCTTAACCTTCCTTTTTCGCTGGAAGAGTTCCTCCTTTAATAATTACGATCAACAGTTTTTATGAAATTGCTTTCCATTCGCAGTGTTACAAACCAACCAAACTGTGAATGATTTTAATTCTGGTTTTTCCTCATTTTCATCAAGGGATATGGTATTGTATGTAATCCTAAATGTGGAATATCACATAGGATTGTTTCCCATAATGGATTTGCCCTTATAAACAATTGAAATGCTCTAATCCTTTGAAACTTTTTCTTTTTAAGCACTTCTTACTTGAAAGACATTAACTTTACAAGGAACACTTTCTTAGTCCTTAAAAATAGTCTAAAAATATTTTCAATGTTGTCATATTTTTGCAAACATTTATTTGACACTTTTTAAAATGAGTAAATTTCCTTTTTATTGTCGTTGTTGTAATCTGTCCGTCTATTTTTAAAGTTGTAAACAGGTACAGCAACGTAAAACAAGTTGGAATTTATAAATGAAGTTGAAATTTTCTATATTTTTTATGATTGCAAAAGATATATTTGACAAACTGTAAGTAATTTCATTAATATCGCACAGTGTGTATTCAAAAACCGACATCGGAAACCGATTGACCGGTTTCTTTGCATTTCAGAATGCTGGCAGGTTTCGAATAATTATATTTTCGACATGCCGTTTTTTAGTTTTAATGAAACTAAACTTTTCCGTCTTATATAACATTTATCATTCCGTGTGTTACACGCACATTTTTAGACATTATATTCTGAATCGATTTTGCTACGTCCGTCTGTCTTAGACATAATCTCACGTCAATGAAAAAATGAAATAAGAGCAATATACATTTTTAGGTAAAGAGATACAGATCAATAATTAAGACATATTCAGAAATTAAAGTTTCTGTAAAGCAAAAATAATGGATTTTAAGAAAACCCTGTTATATCGACACATTATTTTAAATGCGATACCGAAGAACACTAACAAAATAATATTATATCCCACTCATTTAGGTCATTATACAGTGTAAGGATTATTTGATGAAGTTTGTTACAAACAGTTATTTTGATAAGGAAACATAAGTTTTACATTTACATATATCGACATTACACGATATATGGTTTTATTCTTTAAGCTCTAGATTTCTATTTAATAATATTTTTTCTATAAATTTATAATAATCAAACAAAACCAGTTAAACGGTTTTTAACATAAAACCATATTCGAAACCGGTTTTTTGAAATACCTTTTTTTCGAAAAACTCGAAAAACTGTTTTCTGAAAATGTCGTTTTTTTTTTTTTTAATACGGTAGTATAAACCTCTAGCACATGTATTTGGGTATTCTAATTGAAAACATTAGATTCACATTTTCAAGAAAAACAAAATGGAGTGTCATTTGATATAAAAAACTTATTAAAAAACTTTAAATTTCGTAAAACGGCTCTGCGTGGGTAAATACCTTTTGCGTGAATCGTCGTTATCTCTTAAAAACGGCCAAGCTGTACTTTGTTCGGGATTTCTCACGCATTTACCACATGCGTTCGTGTTTAGTTGGAAAACTTCTGATAAAGATCATAAAAAACTCTATTTTTTCACCAAGGATTTCAGGGAACCAATCCTTCCTATACGAATATAGGTCGTGATCTGGAGTAAACGGAATCATTGTGCTATATCCTGACTTAAAGTCAAGCACGAGTCATATAAATCTGTTTCACTCATGCTCATGGACCCAAATATGATTTTTTTATATTAAAATAATTTTGTAACTTTAAAAAGATATTGAATATTTATTACATTATTGAGGTTTTTTTCAAATATTTGGTTATACTATAATTATTAAAATTGAAGTTCCCATAACGAATATAAATTATTGTTTGTATTTTTATTATGTTTGTTTTTTATTATTATGACAAAATTTAACATTATTTATCGTTTTTCTAGAATCAGAATTTGTATATACACAACTACAGTGACACGAATTGGGAGTTAATTGAAATAACCCCTAATTAGAAATATGAAATTACACTCAATTAAAAATTTCACAAAAAAAATATTTGGTAAAAAATCCAATTTCATGGAAATAACTTCCAATTTTTCAGGGGACCTCCGGTTATCCGGGTTTGCAAACTCAGTCTCGTCCAAGGCTCTCACATAAAAATTATAAAAAAAACTCCAGATTCTTTCTCAAAGTTTCAAATCAAATAATATTCTTTATTATTTTACTTCAAATGTTATTTTTTGTTCACTTTTATCAAAGAACTTCTTTATTGAGAACTTATGCGGCTCTTTGAAGTCTCGGTCATATAGCCAGTACTACACCTCCTACGAAAACTTAACTTTTGATAAATGTAAAATCTTAAATGTAATTCGAGATTTTACCCTTTTTCCCAGTGTTACATACAGGAAAATATTCTACTCTTAACCTAACAAACTTCAACCAGATTGAAAACCTTCGTGACTTAAATCTTACTGATGTAATGTATTCTCTACGTTGAATCAATGTAATCAATTCAATAAAATAAAAAAATACGTATATTTTTTTCCTAGCACTCCTCTGTTAGTTTTGACTACTTTTGACCAGCAAAATTTTGAATACAATAGCTCGTTGAAAACGAAATAATAAATTGGAGTGATTGCCTGCTTACTATCATTTTTATGCACTAATTTCAACTGCTATTATTGCAGTTTTCCTGTAGTTTGTTTGAACCGATAGCAGTTGTTAGATCAAACATTTCTTAATTGTTCATTGTACTGGTACTTTTCTTTGATCTGAATCTACGTTGTCTCCCTTTTGCTTGGTTATTTTGTTATTATGGTCGCTCTTTTGGTAATACACACTCCAGTGTATCACTCTCTGCTGCTACTCTTCATACACATGCACTGTTATGTTATTCTCCCTGCTGCAGCTCTTCTTACGCATAAAATCCTGTATATATCTCCCTGCTTCAGCTTTATCTGCCTAATCTGCTGGTGCTTCTGAGATAAGCCACTTCTGCTACTCGTCTGCTCTGCTGTAACGACGTAGGCATTGGCTTTTATTTGGACTTTGTTAAATTATGCAATTTGAACCAAAATTTTTAGAAATAAAATCCAATGAAATACAGTGGAGTCGGGATGGAGTGATAGAGGCCTGTTCACTTGATCCCTAAAACTCATTTTATCAAGATTGAAAAATGGATAAAAAATTCATAAAACTTTTATTAAAATATAAATTTTATTATCTTTTTAAATCAGTTTTTGTACAGCTAAATCACGAAGCTTTTGTAAAATTAGGATATTTTCGTACTCATTAGTATTGTTCTCAGCCCACTCAATAGATTATTTCAAAATTTTCACAGCCTGAGTTGCAGAAATATATACCGATGGAACCTCAATATCATTATCTTCGTTATCTGTGCTAATACTAAGATTGTTCATACCTGTAGCTGGAATAACAGATTCAATATTATTCCATTCTCTGATGTCCTCTGCACTGTATGCCGCCTATTTATGAAAATAATTTAGCATCTGCAAAATTGTGAAATTATTGTTAACAAAACTTAAATCGGCATTCATATTTTCTATTCATGTCCAAAATTTCATTTACTACACCATGGTGTGGTTCTTTAGGTATATAAAGGTATTATTTCTTCTTCTGCAATTACACAATCACTTACTAATGGAACCTAGCATATCTTTATCATGTATGGCGATAACTCTTTAAAAGGCAACAAAGAATGTTTTATTTAATTTTTTAGCGGCCCACTGTAAAAGATGTTTTTGGTAACAAAGTTTTTTTATACTTATGATATATTGATCCATCGGTTGAATTATTGGAGTCACCACGAAAATAGAGCGATCTTCTGAAATAAGTTCTTGCTTCGACCTTATTGATAAGCCTTTTAGCTGTAAATTTTATTTAAACTTAAATTAAAAATTTAAAATGTGAACAGTATGAAACCCAAATTTCAAACCTGACGGACGAATGACGTGTGGAACCATATCTTAAATATTGATGTTGTCATCCACCGTTTTTTTCTATTCGACCGGTATGATAAACGATCGCGGTTTTTTGGCATTACCAATGTTTTCAACTTATGTAGACCTGAAGCATAAGTGCTTGCCAAAAATGTTATTCTTCCTTTTTGAATTTTTCTTCCCGATGCCGATTTTTATTACTGCTAACGTATGTTTTTTCAACAACATCTTTCAAAAAAGATCAGATTCAGCTCTCTAGCTTTCTTTTAAATGGAGCGACAGCCCTTCTATCGGAGTAAAATCCATATTTTTAATAAAACGATAGTGGGCTTTAAATCCTTAATCAGGCTCTTGCACTGAATCCTCCAGTGCAGTGTAATTGTTGATGGGAGTGATAGAGGCCTGTTCACTTGATCCCTAAAACTCATTTTATCAAGATTGAAAAATGGATAAAAAATTCATAAAACTTTTATTAAAATATAAATTTTTATTATCTTTTTAAATCAGTTTTTGTACAGCTAAATCACGAAGCTTTTGTAAAATTAGGATATTTTCGTACTCATTAGTATTGTTCTCAGCCCACTCAATAGATTATTTCAAAATTTTCACAGCCTGAGTTGCAGAAATATATACGATGGAACCTCAATATCATTATCTTCGTTATCTGTGCTAATACTAAGATTGTTCATACCTGTAGCTGGAATAACAGATTCAATATTATTCCATTCTCTGATGTCCTCTGCACTGTATGCCGCCTATTTATGAAATAATTTAGCATCTGCAAAATTGTGAAATTATTGTTAACAAAACTTAAATCGGCATTCATATTTTCTATTCATGTCCAAAATTTCATTTACTACACCATGGTGTGGTTCTTTAGGTATATAAAGGTATTATTTCTTCTTCTGCAGTTTACACAATCACTTACTAATGGAACCTAGCATATCTTTATCATGTATGGCGATAACTCTTCAAAAGGCCATAAGAATGTTTTATTTAATTTTTTAGCGGTAAAAGATGTTTTTTGGTAACAAAGTTTTTTTATACGTATGACATATTGATCCATCGGTTGAATTATTGGAGTCACCACGAAAATAGAGCGATCTTCTGAAATAAGTTCTTGCTTCGACCTTAATTGATAAGCCTTTTAGCTGTAAATTTTATTTAAACTTAAATTAAAAATTTAAAATGTGAACAGTATAAACCCAAATTTCAAACCTGACGGACGAAATGACGTGTGGAACCATATCTTAAATATTGATGTTGTCATCCAGCGTTTTTGAACTTCTATTTCTTAATAATTCCCAATTTCGCCTGAAATTACAGCAAATGAAGTAACGGGATATTCTCTTGTTTCTCTCTCAAAGCCAATGTTCGGTAGACTTTTGATTTTTAAAACCTTAACTATTTTTATCAAATAAATTACACGACGGTTCGATGTTAATAAATAGTCAACTCTGTTTATAAATTTATTGCGCAAAATGTTTTAAGGTTCATAAATGTATAATTAAATTGAGATCCATGTTTTAAAAGATCAAAGTGTATGATTTCTGCTTGCCACTTTACATTACAATTATCTAGTGCAATTTTATTAATGAGTTCCAACTAAAAATCTTTTAATTATAATTTTTTCCCGTTTGTTGTTAAAGCTGATGGACACATTACAACAACAATCAAAGAAAAACGTTTTGGAATTTTTTTCTTTATGAATGAAATGCAATTTTTATGGAATATAAAATATTTCTTGTCTTATAAAGACAAATTTAAAAGGATTGGTACATTTCAATTATTACAAAGGCAAATCAGAAAAGAAAAACGATCCTACATTATCTACCATAATCAGGATCATATACAATACAATACCCCAATACGAAATTGAAATAAGACCAGGGTTAAAACCATCCACAGGTGAATAAATATATATCAGTGTGAACTGGTAGTAATGTTTTTTAGCTTGTACCTAATAATAAATGGGATCATTTCTAGCAAAAGTAATTCTGGGTAAGGTATATCACTTGAATCCAACACAAACTTATTACAAAAACTCAAATATTCCTCAACAATGTATAAGAAAACAATCCTGCGCTTATTTTATATAAATGAGAAAGATTTTAACATTTGCCAATAGGACGTTTCACTTACTGAGAAATGCTGAAAAGACATTTTTATGAAAAACACCTTTAATACTTATGTTTCTATAATATAGCTTTCAATTCGCAGAGTTACTTCAATCAGTCTGTAGAAGGTTTCAATTAAGTTTTTTATTTTCGGCATGGAATAAAGCATCCTGAATATGGATGACAATATATCATCCATATTCTTAACGGATTTGCCCTTATTACGTTCCAATCCTTATAAATTGCCTTCCAAGCACTTTCTACATCCAAATGGCAATTTCTAAAAAATACATTCCATTTATAACAAATAAAGTTAAAAAAATCGCCAAGAAATTTCTAATTCCCATTTTTGACATTTTCAATGGTAATTCTTATTTTGTTGTTTATTTAGAGATTATCGGCATCCTATAGTTGTGAACAGGTATAGCAATAAAATGTTACAGAAGAAATAAAATAATTAAAATTTTTTAGTTGAAATTCATTAATGAAGTTGAAAATTTTCGTATTTTTATGATTGCAAAGATATATTTGACAAACTGTATTACCTTTGGCTTTTCTTGAAGTCGGTTGAGTAATAATCAAATTTATTCTTAATTTTTTAATTATTTTAAATTGAATCAACATATTTTAAAGATTACCCCATTTCTTAAAATTAAAATTACAAAAATTTATAAAATTTTGGGACAAAACCTGAGAATGAACATTTCATTATTTTAATCAGTTTCTCTATATATTTAAATCATTTAACATTATCAACTAAAATAATTTTGGAACGTCTTTCAGTCTTCTTGGCATACTGTACACCATTTTCTGATTTTTTTGTCTCTTCTTCTAATAATGCTGCTTACAAATCACTTTTGCTTGACAGCATACGTGTTCGTACTCTTCAATGCATTTAATCCCAGTTGTATAAGATTTCTTGCATATGCAGTGTTAAGCTTTCTGCATACGTTAGAATATCCATAAGGTTGAATAATATCAAACCTGATTACAGAAGCTAATCCGTTTATTTTTCATTTTTCGATTGGAACACACAGCACAATCCCTATGCCTCCACCATGCTCTATGTATCTGCCGCAGACTCAGTAAAAATTACAATGGCACCTTAAAAAAAGTATTAGACCATGTCGAGTGTTACTTGACAGTGGATCCAGTGGAATAAAATGAATGCCGAGTTACACTATATATGAGATTATAAAGGATTGAAAAGATTCATGATCGTCCAAAATAACTAAAATTTAAAAATTCCAAAATCTCTATAAAAGATTTACCTTGGTAAATCTTGGTCGCAGACAGAAGTTTTTTGATTATAAATATAAAAAATAAATAACGGACATTGCAGTTTTCATAAAAAGTTGCCGGACGGTCAAAAAATATAAATTGTGCCTATAGTTTTGTCCCACCGAAAGCTTAATATTTGTGGGTCAAATATTAATTAATTAAGTTCTTTACTAGGTCAAGTTAAAAATTTTCGAAATCCAATGAAGCATGTTGTCACTTCTCAATACCATCTGTTTGCAAATTTATATAAAATGATTGAAACCTTTTTTCTAAAGATTAAGAATTTTTGAGATTAACATTATCTGCAATGGAATAAACTTAATCAACAAAAATCCTCAAATATAAGCACCACTTAAATTTGAAAAGAGATTGTAGATTCACGGCTTTGTCACACATTTTTGGACTACGCTGTAAAATATGATTTATTGTTTGAAAATCCCTATATAATTTATTCAATATTAACATTCAGAATATTAACAACATTCCATTTTTAAATTTATAATAAAAAGTTAATTGTGAATAGATAGATCATCAATAAAGATGATTTTTCTTCAAAAATTATCATTATTTCGTGTCAAAATATGATTTTCATCACAATTATCCTGGCAACTCTGGCTAGCTCATTCTACACTTTGGGACATATCAAGGCGAAGTTTGATTCGCTTTGAGACACATCATATGGTTTATTTAACCCTAGACGACTTTTATACGATAGTAGCCGGCGAATTCTTGAAATTATTTTGCGGTTTATATTAATAAACAGGTATGGAAAATTCGTTATAATTTTGACTTACATAAAAAATTACATTATTTATTGAACACTGCTTTAAATTTGTGTGGTTTAAATACCGCTACATACCATTGATAAGATATTTTATATACAAATCGCAAATACAAAACGTTTTTTGTGGTTTTATTTTTAAACAAAAAATTCCTTGGCTACTGATATCACCTGTTGGTTTTGAACAAAAAGACTTTCTTTGAAAAAAAACCTAAAAAATTAGTGTTTTTTAATATTAATATAATTTTTAACAAACTTTTTTACGAATTTTCATAAAATCAATACAACCGACATTGCCAACTTTAGAAGGTCATTCGCTACTCCACAGACTGTAATTCTCCAAATCAATTCGTAACTTTGTCAAATTATATAAAGAAAAGTCCAGCAGTTACCGAGTTATTGGTTCCCAAGTCCGAGTTATTATTTTGGACACAATACAACTAAATGTAATAATTTAGCCTTTCACTTTGCATATCGACGAAATATTCAAAAATGCTCTTACACAAATAGTTCCATCTCTGGTTAGCAATGACAATCAGCTGAGCTGTCAATCTTACTTTATTAGATTCGCCTTGATTTTTCCATTCGTTCATAAATCTGTGTGCTGGTAATTAATTTTTGTTTTATAAAACTTATTTAAATATATTTTTAATTAATAACATATAAAACAATAATTGATTTATTTGTAAAAATAAAATATTGTGTAAATGTGTTTATAATTAGTTGTGTTTTTACAGTGCACAAGGATATAAATTTAAGAAAAGTTATTTGTGCAATTCGGGATGGCTTTGAGCACTCTGAATGGATTTGTCAAGCGGTCCGCTTTGACTGGTTTTCAATTATTGAAACCACAAGCATTGGCTGCTTGCGGTTCCAAAATCGATAGGTAAATCTCTAATAATTTTCTTTTATTTAAATACAGTTTTCTAAAAATGAATGTCTTCCCAAAATTTTGATACAAAAAGGTCTTACATAATAATTTGTTTGAAAATAAAAAATGCGCATTTGTATATTGTTATTTCGTAAAAGTGAATGAAATAAAAAATGAATAAATTCTAGTTTTCTCTATAATTGGCTAAAAATACATTAATAAAATGTAGTAATAAATATTTTGTATAAACTTGAGAAATATTTGGATTATCAAAATGCACTTGTAAATTATTTGTTATGTGAAGACAAATATTTTACCGGCGACTGCTTAAAAATTTCTGTTGTCGGCGGCGTTAATCGGCTGTCTTGTGTCAACAAATATTCGGAACTGACAAAAATATGTCGCTTAGTAATACCCTACACCACATTTTTGGTTATAAATGGTAGTCACCAAAAATTCTTGGATGACCCTGGAAAAGAGTTTTTGTTTGTTTATGTTTAAATGTTATGACTGAAAAACACATATGGCGATTTGGACCACATATCCTAAGATACTAATTTCTTCGTCGGAATGTTTGGCTATATTTAAAGATAAACTAGACTTGATCAAAAATGAAATGAGGTTTATTTTAGGGATAGAACAGTCTGTATTGCCAGTCCTTGAAGAGCAAAAGTGACCACAAAATATATTGAAAATTTGACACAAAATTTAAAGTAAAAACAAAAGCAATTTAAACAGACACTAATTTTTTATAACAATAATTCATATTTAAAAAGAAAATAAATCATCTATAAAATAAGATTCGTCACACATAATCGAAAATATAAGTCTTCATACATTTCCTGAAAAATATTAGCTATATTGTCAAAATTACCTAATTTCGACTTATTGATCCTAAATTCTGGAAATTGGCATTTCAATTGATAACCATTTTGTTTTTGATATTTTTAATTGCTCCTATAGAAAGAAATTATTTAATTAAATTAGAAACATTCTGAGACTGGTATATCGCTTGTTACAAAGAATGGAATATTCTTAAGTTCTTTATGGTCACTTTGATGATCTTTTCTATATTATAACGAATTTTTAAGATTAAATATATTAATGAAAAGACAGATAAAAATGGCTAAGAAATATTTAACGGAAAAATTAAATTATCGTTGGCTAAACAAAACAAAATTTAGCCAATAAATAGCTAAATCGACAACACAGGTATAACTGCCTACGGGACTTTGTAGCCAACAAGGGCGTTGAGAGCGTCCTCTTGTAAATTTATACATCATTAAATAATATTATAACTCTTATTTGAGCAAAATTTCTGGGGGAACATTTGTTTGGGGAATATGATAAAATTTTGACCTTTCATCACCAATAGGCATCGTCCTTGACCTAAAATAATACCTGCATGTCAGCAAGCCCGACGGACGGTCATTGTTAAATCCATCAGAAAGTGATTATAATTTTCATTTAAAAAATCTTTCAAAAAGCATAACATCTTCGCCAAGAAAGGTCAAAAAGTAAAAAAAGAATTATTGGAACCAGTATCTGAAGAGAAGAAAAGATTTTTCGCCTCGACCATTTATATTAAATCATAAAGACTGGGCCAGTGTGCAGGGCTCAGCACACTGGCCCAGTTTAAGTATTTAATGTCAAATTCTTTATTACTGTGTAAAATTATAGGCATATTCCCATCTGAGGAAGTTCATTCAAGACAATTTTGTTTCCATTGAGAAGAATTCGGAATTTTTGCCGAAAAGCTAATTTTAACAGAAACGTAATAATATGTAATATTTCATACCATTATTTATCGAAAATATATTTTTCTACTTGTTAAAGCAAACCCAATACCCGCGGTGCTGCAAAATGGTATCCTGATCCCGAATTTATGAAACAATTTTCAGCACCTGTTATGTATCCAGATAATGTCACCTCGCAATGGAAACTACCTCCATGGAATCGTATGTAATTATTATGATCATAGAATCTTCAGTCATTTAAAACTTTGAATTTTAATGTTTAAATAGATCAAATAACACCCGTGGAGAAAACCGTCCGCAATTTGACTCTTAATTTTGGACCTCAACATCCTGCTGCTCACGGTGTATTGCGTCTTGTTATGGAGTTAGATGGCGAGGTTAGTATATTTAAGAACAAAATATCTATTATATAAATAATAAAATGTTATATTCAAAAGACTGTTATGCGTTGTGATCCCCATATTGGTTTGTTGCATCGTGGCACAGAAAAATTAATTGAATATAAAACATACACCCAAGCATTGCCCTACTTTGATCGTTTAGATTACGTATCTATGATGTGTAATGAACAATGTTACTCTCTTGCTGTTGAAAAACTGCTCAATATTGAAGTTCCACTACGTGCTAAATACATTCGCAGTAAGTGAAATATCCAATATTGAATGATATGAGATTAATTTTGTAATTGTTTTTCAATAGCATTGTTCGCTGAAATTACACGTATTCTTAATCACATTATGGCTGTTGGTACACATGCTCTTGATGTTGGTGCTTTAACTCCATTTTTCTGGCTCTTCGAAGAACGTGAAAAAATGATGGAGTTCTATGAAAGAGTTTCAGGAGCTCGTATGCATGCTGCTTACATCCGTCCCGGCGGTGTTTCATTGGTGAGATTGTTAATTGGCTAATATTGTTTCGATTTAAGTCTATTATTTTTTATCTTTTAGGATTTGCCTTTGGGTTTGATGGATGATATTTATGAGTTTGCTTCCAAATTTTCTGAACGTCTTGATGAAGTAGAAGACGTTCTTACAACTAACCGTATTTGGGTACAACGTACTGTTGATATTGGTGTTGTTTCCGCTGAAGAAGCTTTGAATTATGGCTTTAGTGGTGTAATGTTAAGAGGTTCTGGAATTAAATGGGATTTGCGTAAACAACAGCCATATGATGCTTATGATTTAGTAGAGTTTGACGTACCAATTGGTACAAAGGGTGATTGCTACGATCGTTATTTGTGTCGTGTCGAAGAAATGCGTCAATCATTGCGTATTATTGATCAATGCTTAAACCAAATGCCTGCGGGTGAAATTAAAACTGATGATGCCAAGGTTACACCTCCATCGCGTTCCGAAATGAAAACTTCAATGGAAGCCCTAATTCACCACTTTAAACTTTTCACCCAAGGTTACCAAGTTCCTCCTGGTGCCACATACACTGCTATTGAGGCTCCTAAAGGCGAATTTGGTGTTTATTTAGTATCTGATGGCTCTAGCCGTCCCTATCGATGCAAAATTAAGGCCCCTGGCTTCGCTCATTTAGCTGCTTTGAACCATGTTGGTAGACAACACATGTTGGCCGATATTGTTGCTATTATTGGTACCCTTGATGTTGTGTTCGGCGAAATTGATCGTTAAAATAGTTTATAAATATAAGAAATTTATTAGAAAGAATTAAAATTCTTGTTTTTGTGTTAAAAATTCTCGAGCCGAATTGTGTGATTTATGCAAAAAAAAGAACACTCTTTTTTATGAAAAAGTGAAATAATTAATATGAAATAAATGAAATTTACTAGTACGCAACTTATTTTCATTTTGGATCCTAGCGATCTCGGATTTTTAATACATAAATGTGAAAAAATAGTATAAAACTATAAATAAACATCAATTAAATATATAAATAAACATCAATTAAAAACTGTGAGAAGTAATAAATTTCGTGAAATTATTTGTAGGTTCAATTTGATCATAATCTCGTTCAGAATTCTCCTAAAAGTCACGTATTAGTTAAATTATCCTGAAGTAATTTCAAAACATATTCAAGAAAATTCTATTCGTAAACGTAAATAATACTAAATATTAACATGATCCAAATAGAATAAAATGCAACGGGTTCAAAAAATTATCTCCAGAGTAATGGCTTTATTTTCGAATGAATGCCAGAACTATAATAAACATAAAAGAGATGATAAAAACACTGTACAGGTGTAATAATGGTCACATTATTCGGAAAGTTTCATAGCCGACGAAATGAATAAAATAAGTTCGTGTTCATTTAAAAATTTCATTAAAAGCAATAGAATATAACTCTATAATTTTGTTCTCAAAAAGTTTTTCAATTGGTTTGGAAGAGGACACGTTCTGAGGTGTTAGAGTAGGTGTTAGGAGGACCTCGAATTCATTCCAAGATTGCTTGTACACTAGAGCTCTGACTTGCGTCATTAATGGGGACCGGAGAAACGCGATGCAAATCGAATCTACTTTTAATACATAAATGCACTTTAATTTATTGGGGAAATTATTCAAACAAGGTAAAAAATGTGTATTATTTTATAAAAAACAAGTTAATCAAATCGTTGTTGACTTTGAAATCATCAGAATTTCAGTTACTACTAGTTTTCATTTCTTAAGATCTGAGTAAATAGAAAGGGCTTTATTTTTATTATATAATTTTCAGTGGCATTCTTCGCTTATTTTGATCATGTATCCAAATTAAAAGAAGGGATTTCATCTTAACCAATGAGGAATAGTATCTTGTTAGGATTGGAGGGGTGTGACAATTTCAGCTAATAGATTTATATTATTACTGTGTCTGGTGCAAATTGTTCTTACTGTTGTATGTGCTAGCCCAAAAACTCTTCCTTTTCTTCCAATTTAAAACTATTTACGTTTAATTTTTATTCCAAACTAGCAGAACCGGCTAACTTCGTTTTTCCAAAAAAAATTTTGCTTTGTATGGGCGACAAACAGTATCTTGAAAAAGTTTTTATGACCAAATTTGGAAACTATCGCTGTTGTAGTTCATTAAATATTCGATAAACAATATTTTCTTTGTTTGTCACAAATGTGAGAACTCTCGATGTGATATATGTATATATATATATATATATATATATATATATATATATATATATATATATATATATATATATATATATATATATATATATATATATATATGTATATATATATATATATATATATATATATATATATATATATATATATATATATATATATATATATATATATATATATATATATATATATATATATATATATATATATATATATATATATAAGATTTTTTCTTTTCGTTTACTTTTACTTATTTCTTACGACCTTAATATACTTACCATAACCAGACACTTAGCTTAGCAATCATATAACAATAAGAAGGGAATCCCTCTTATTTTCCCAAAATCTGAAAACTTAACGTACAGGTGTCGATGCTGAAAATGCCAATCGACAATGTTACCGTCTCTAGAGACGCAAATCGTAATCAAACGACGCAAATCTAATTTTTTGAATTCTTAAAAAGCGACGCAAATCGGGACGACGTAAGTTGGGGCTCTAGTGTATTCTGTTAAACAATTTTAGTGGGAGAATCGTGTATCAATGTAGATCGATAAAATTTTATATATTTTGAAGTTGAAATTAAAAAAAAATTGTTTTTCCAAAAAGGTCTCTTCGATTTTAAGCTTTTCCCGAAAAAAAGTCGAAATCTGTTTGCAGTCATAAATTAAAGACAATTTTGTCCATACAAAGCATAATTTTTTTAATCATATTTTTACGAATTTAGATTATATTTAAGATCATATCCTAAAAAAACCCTAAAAGTACACCGAAAATTAAAAAATTAGATTTTTAAGTTTTTAGTAGTAGGACAAAATTTTTATCTGGAATTTTTGACCGACTGGTATATACTAAAATTGACACAATTTTCCAAAACTAAATTTGTTTATGTTGTTTTTTTTTAATATTTGACCTTAATGCTGAGTACAAAAAGATTCCTAATTTTTCATTCCAAAATATCCAAAATTTCAATAGTATCCTCCGGTTATTTATACAAATTTTTATCCGAGGGATTCACCCACTATATATTTCAATTAATGTTGCACATAAATTGTTTTTTTTTTTTTAATATTTAACTCGAAATTATTTCATTTAAAAAAAATCCCGTAATTTCTAAAAATGAATTTTTTGCTATATCTCTTTAACCAATATTGGACAGCAATTATTAGAAATTGTAGAATACATCAAACTATATAAAAAACATATCATTTTTTCCAATTACTGTTTTGCAATTTGAGAAATTAAGCAGAAAATTGGAGTATCATGAAAAAAGCTCGAAGTCGAGAAACGCTGGTTCTTCCAAAATGTAATACCTAGTATCCCTAGCTTGGTACTAGAATTCGAGAAAAACTGGCTTTCGTTCGCATATATCTATGTTATTTATTACGTTTTCAGAAATGTCCAAGTTTTTGTCAAGGATAAGATAAGACATCAAAAATTCAGTCAGGTGAAAATTTTAACGTTTTTTTGGACTTATTGTACGCATAAAAGACAGTTATACGAATTTATAGAAGTCTTCCACTCGACATAGAGAAACAGACCATACGTTTTTGAATCTGTTTCTGTAAAGCATAAATAAGTTACTTAATAACATTTTTATTTAAAAATCTGCTTAAAACTTACTTAGTGACCACATTTCCCTCACATTTATGTGTGTGATATTTGATAGCAATGTGGGGTTAGGAAAAACAAAACTTCTTTTGCTGAAATTATGCCAAATATGTAATTCCATTCTAAAATTTAAATGAGGGTGTAATAATAAGACTTAAGATTAATTCCTAATTCAAATGTACTTCGAAAAATTAATAATATTTGAGATTTCTAAGAAATTTGAACTACATATTGGAATAGAGTGGTTCTAAAATTTTATTAATAATTAATAGTTTAATATTTGTTTTAATAATTTCAACTTTTTTATGATAAAAAAGTTTTCTTTCTTAATTATTTTTTGCATAACCATAACCATAAATTTCAATTCTTTAATCCAACTTTAAATCAATAATCGAAATCATCTTTGATATTATGTGCCATAGCCTGATCCTTGAAACATTTCCCATACTGTTCAGCGGCTTCACATTTATCATCAGAAACTTCAAGACCATTACATGTATCAATTATTTCTTCAGCAATTTTCATTCTTTCTTCAGAGCCATCTGTGTATTTGTGGGCATGTGTTAAGGCAACATCCTTAACAAATTTACCCTTATCATCCATCTAAAAATTAAAGTTTTAATATAAAATTTTTAAAGATTAAAAAATTTTTCACTTACCACTTCATATTTTTGCATTAAGCAATAACGTAAGCATTTACCCTTCCTTTGTAGAGGAGGGTTTTTTGCCCACCAATTCCTCAATATCCGCTAAAATTTGAAAAATTTATATTTAAATTCATTTTACAATTTATTTGAATTAATTAAATACTAACAATCACTGGCACCAACTTCCGATTTACAATCATCCATTTTGGACATAAATGCTGCTATGGCCGCTTGTTTATCAAATCCTTTAACTGCAACAGCACCAAAAATGCAGAGAACAGCCAAAGTCACAAATAGTTTCGCCATTTTTTAAATAATTTGTTTTTGTTTTTTTTTTCTGAATTTCTCAACAAAACGATATTTTGTTTAAATGTTAATTTTAAACTGATGTTATTAAACTAAAATATTCGTGTTTTTATATGATATGAAAATATATTTTAAAATTAAATCTTATTGTTTATTAAAAAAATTGATTTCAATTTCTATTAAAATAAATTAATAAAGATTTATACAAACAACATTAATTAAATCGCATGCTTGTCGAAACATTTATAATAATATACTCCTTCATCTGTGAAATTATAGGTTACGCCCGAAATATCTTTTAGCCAAAAAACAAATGTAATGACATTTTTATAAGTGACCTTCGTAATATTTTTAATTATGATTAATAATATAAAAGTGTTAAGACAGTAATGTAACATTTCATAAAAACTTCTAACAAAAAATTTAGTTTTTTAAGTTTAAGTTTTTCTTCATCAACAAAACTTTATTTTTTAATTGATGCTTTCTAAAAAGGACTACATAGTGGACCCAACACACAGAAAAAAACATGAAGCAAATTTAACATAGTTAATTTCGGATTGAATAAATTATTTTTCTTTTAACTTAAATTCAAAGTCATGCTTTTAGTAGGTGCTGGGGTCGGGAGGTGGATCTCCAATGTTGGTCACCTAGGGTATGTCGATTTTGCCAAAATTTTATTTATGATTTGATTAAAGAATATTTTGCATACAAATAGCTCTTATAATTCTCTACAAAAAATACGCTTACATCATTAACATTTTTAGTTTAAGAGATATTTAGGCCAAAGAAACATTTTGAAGCATTTTTTTGAACTTAGTGGGCCATATTCGAGTCCAAGAAAAAATTTTAAAATATTGTCTGGATTCTTAATATTTTTTTTTCCAAAAATCATATAACTATTCAAGATTCAGCAAAAAGTTATATTATTCTGAAAAAGAAATTTAGAAAAAATGTATTTTTTAATGATTTTTCACTTTTAAATTAACTACTTTCTTCTAGACTATACAACTTTGTTCTTAATTCTGAAAGAATTTCTAACGTAAGTGCATATAAAGCCAATCCGAGGAAATTAGGGGAAACAGTTTCCCAGTTAATCCTATCGGATTTTCGCTAATTTTCAAATATTTTTTTAGTTTTTTTAGTACCAAAAAATTTTAAACCCAGAATCGTCAAAAAAGTACCATGATTATATAGTTACATTTACTAGCTACTCACTCCAGAAAACTGTAGTGGACCAAGCCTCTTGGTCCACTACAGCAATTTACTGAAAAAGTGAATTTATTTTTTTTTCCGGATTAGAATTTTTGGGTATTTTGGAATTAAAAAGTGGGAATATTTTTATAGTCCTACGTTAAGGACAACTTTGTCCATATTATACTCAACTGTCTTAATTCTTATAGAATTTATTAAATGTCAAATATTACAATTACAATTACAAAAGTAAACTAAAATTATTTTTTCTTTGATATTTGACAAATTGATTAAAGATATTTATTTTCCTTAAATATTCTTTTTTACGTACATAATATGATTATTCAAGTAATTAGCTTTCAACGATACTAAATACTTATATTAAAACTTGGTTCCCTCCCCAGAAATTTGCACATTTCCCATATTAATATGTGTTGCAGTTTCAACATGTCTTTAAGTAATGTTGCATATCTTAAACGTATTTTAGTGAAAAAATTCCTTATACTTAAAAAGTCTATAATCGGTCTAAACTCTTATAACGACATTTAGAAGAAAAAGTCAAATTTTGAAATGAGTTTTTCTCGAATTGGAACTTTGGTTATTTTGGAATCAACAGTTTTTTATTTTATAACTAAAATTTCATGATCATAAGTGAAACTTGTATTATTTGTTCATCTTTTCTATATATTTTTTAAAGAGGGACATAAGTAAATTAATTCAGATTTAGAAGAACTCGCATTCATCCGAAACAATAACGCCCATTGAATCATTTCTCTCGATTTTAAATGGAAGGAGGGGGACTGTAAAAATAACCCGAATTAAAAGCCTCACTTGAAAATAAGTCGTATTTATAATTTTACAAAACTCAAACTCAAAAATCACCAAAACATTTGCTATCACTGTGTGAAATTTCATTTAAATCAGATTAACCGCTTTGAAATCACAGTTTTATTTGGATTTCGGTTTTTCGAAAATTGCAATTTAATAAAAACCGGTTTTGGTTTTTAATAACAATCGGTTACCTAGCTTTTTAGCAAAATATTGAAACGGGTATTATAATGTTGTTGAAAATTCATACATGATAACTCTCTTTAACATGACCTTGCTTCAATATATATACAAAAAGTGTGCAAAGCATTCAATGGTCTGCCGTCAATGTTATTAAACAATATTGGGAGCACTAGTCCGTTTATATAAAACCTTGTACGGGTAGAAGGATTGAACTGTTGCTAAAGCCAAAAGATATATAGCATATAGATATAAAGTGCTTTCAACACATCCGGTAGGAAAGCAGTCCGTTTAACTCAGTGCTTGGACTAGTTAGTACGAAAAATTAAAGCTAATGCAGGTTTAAAAGCATGCAAGGCTCAAAAAGTTCCTGACAGGAACGATGCTTAAAATTGGCAGGCCAAAATTAGAGCACGGAAATTAAGTTAGCATCTTCCTGGTAAAACATTTTACGTTTAAGGTCCGAAAAGCAAGTCAAAGTTTCCAAAAAAGTTCTTGGTATGCAGCAATATCGCAGTAGCGTCGTAAAGAAGCCAATCATTTTGTTTACAACGAGCTCTATAAATACGCGAAATTTAGATCAGGAAGTAGAACAAAAAGGCTGATTCATTCATAAGACTTCATAATGTGTTACACTTATTTTTTAGAAACAGTTTGATTTAAAATTTAGTGTATTCGTTTTCATTTACCTTTCCGATATATTTCTTTCTTGCTAGTGAAAAGTTTAAAAATATCTTCCATTCAATGTTAACCGACTGAAAAATAACCGGCATATCAATAATTTGAAATAGAAATTATTCTGAATGCGAATGATTTTTTAAAAACGAAATAGCAAGAAAATCTGTTACCGGTTTCGGGTTCTGAGTACACTATTTCATTCACTTTCCCCACACAACTTTCATTATCCGTGTATTCAAAAACCGGAAACGTAATGCCGAATTATTCGGAATTATTCGTTTTTTTCAATCATTTTCAGTTTTTTGTATTGGAATGCTTCATTTTTATATATACCGCCGTGACTATAATTCTTAAATATTATATTTTGAATCGATTTCGAAATGTCCGTCTGTTTTAAACATAATCTTATCAGAAAAGAAATAATTAAATGAGATTCTGCAAGATTTTTTATTCTGCAATATACATTTTTTAGGCAAAGAGATTTAACCCTATAATTTTCTGTAAAGCAAAAATAATATCATGATATCACAACACATTATTTTAAATACGATGCCGAAAAACAAAAACAATTTTTATAACACACCCTTTTAAAGGGCATTATAAAGTGCAAAGATAATTTGATGAAATTTGCTACAAATGGTTATTTTGATATGGATCCAATATTTCAACTTCATTTCACAAAGAGCGGTATATGTTTTTACTGGTTAAACTCTAAATAATTATTAAATACTATTTTTCTACAAATTTAAAATAACCAAACAAAAACCGGTTAAATGGTTTTTTGACATAAAACCAGTTTTTCGTAAACCCCATTCTCGAATAACTGGAAAACCGGTTTTCTGAAAATGTCGGTTTTCTTAATAAACTCTTCATTACAATTACATTAAGGGAATATTTTAGATAATAAAATAAAATTAAAAAAAAAAAACAATATTTTAAATACGTTTAGCAGTGTCATTATTAAGAGTTCTATTATTTAAGATAAATGAGAATTGCATGAATTATTATCATTAGTTTTTAATTCAAGTTTAAATATAGGGTAACATCTTTTATCTCTGTGAATAATTAACATTATCTAAATATTTAAAACAAATAAAAGAGTAGTTGAGGTGCTTGTTATATTGTAGAATGTTCAATGTTTTAAAAATGTGCATAAAAAATAGAATGAAATTAACACATACAGCTGTGTTCAAAATGATACCACATACATACGTCTTATTTAAAAGTCATAACACATGTCTATTCTTTTTTTCTTTGAATTATTTTTCCAAAAGAATTTACTACATTTTGGCAGCTTACCAGTATAGAGTCCCATGGCAACTCTGAAGTGGTCAAAGATCGCTATAATTGGTTAGTTTAAATACAGACCCCTTTTTTATACGTTTGTCCTCAAATTGTCTATTGAATTTACATCGGGAGACTGAGCAGGCCATTTCACTACAGTGACTCCATTATTCCGAAACCACTTTTTAGCTATTTTGTCGCCAAATCAGTGGCATTTCTTCTGATGTATTATTTAATATTTTCACATATACTGACACATCTTTAAAAGTTTTAATACGGTATATGGATCCAACACAATACTTCGAAGAGCACTTCCATACCATAACATCAGAACCGTAGTGTTGAAGTTTTGCTGTAAATTTGATTGTATTCCTTGCTAGAAGATCTCCTAACAAAAATTAATCTTTTAGACACATCTGTCTACAGAATATTACTCTACTTTTTCAATAATCTATTTGAAAGATGCACTTAATTTGTGAACGTATTAAAATTTCGAAAATCACAGAATGATTTAAGCTTTGAGTAAATTTTATGTTTATACGATTTTCAGTACCTTCAATTTAATATTCTAATTTAGATAATAGATTGACTCGTTTTTTGTTTGTATTCAATTTTATAACTACAATTTTACCAAGGGAGCCCTAAGCTATATAAGATGGCTACCAAACAATGACAAAAAAAATCATGAGGAATGTTTTGTGATGCTATCGCAAAAGTTATCAGACATTAGTTTAATACAAGAGAGATCAAATATGACGAAACAAGTAAACCCTAATGTTTGCCAATGTAAGATAAACCTTATTAAAATCTTGGTTCCACATTTTTATTTTCTAACATCTGAAAGACAAAATAAGTGAAAAGTAATTTCAACTCTGGGACTTATATTATCGACAAAATTTTCCAAAGATTTCCTCAACTAGTAATAGAGCAGCGCAAATTTAAAACGTTAACATTTGAATGAAGGTAAAAATTATACTAATTTTGTAATTTTCATTTATTTATCATTCTTTTAATTTAATATCATTCTTTAATTTAAGTAATTTATTAAATAATTAACTAATTTATTTTTAAGATTATAATTAATTTCAAATATTTGTATGTAATTCGTCCCAACTACAAATTGTTTTATTATTCAATTAGTGGCGCAGGAAGTTTACGTTTCGGCACAGTCGAGTGTCCTACAGTTTTACGGACCAAAACTCGTAATATTAAAATTTATGAACAATCCCAAATTTATTTACATATGTCATTACCGAGTTTCATAGATTTTGAAATACTTTTTCCCACTGAAACTAATAATTTTTACTGAAATTGGTAAAAATTCTTATATTTATTACCACTTTACATAGATATAAAAAAAAAATTAATGTTAAAAACTCTGTGGTTTGAAACTAGAGAAAAATAGGAGTATTTGGATCAAATTGAATGAAAATAACAATTTATTTATTTTAATAATTACGTTCCAAAAGATGCAGTTTTATTATACCTCATTCATGGCGTTTTAAAGACGGATAAACTTATAAAAGGATTTGGAAAGCCAACAATTGCAGATTCGCAAGAAATTATTCAAGATGATGTACAGTTAGATTTATTTGCAGGAAAACCACTGTTTATACTTATCAAAAAAGCTTATATGATATTAGTCCAAAACTAATACAGGAGAAACGCTTTATCACTTAAATATAACAAAAATTGCGTAAATATTTAGTTATTTGTACTCAAAAAGTTATATGACATAGATTTAAGACCAGATGTAATAGGCAATAGACTAAAAAACATATTAAGTAATAGTTATTATTATTATTTATTGTCACTATAGTTATTTTTACTATTTTTTATTTATATCACTATTAAGTTATCGGAAAACTTAATTATTTTCTATTTATTTCAAATTTGTTAAAATTAGTTTAAAATATATAATAAATTAAACGATAAAACATTAGTTTAAATTTTTGGAGGTTTAAATTTTATGTAGTTAGAAAGTTAAAAATAAATAATAAAACCATTTATTTCAAATGAAAATATAAGCGATAAGCTTTATAAAAACAATTTTACTTATTTTAAATATCTTTTGTTTTTACCTACATAATTGTTTCAGCGTACGGACCTGTTAAAAGGGGGACTTTTTATGGTATATGGGCTTTCAAATTATATTCTCTAAGTCTTATTGACATAATAATTCGTTTTTAATTCCCTTCGTCTACTTTATTTGACGTAATAAGAACCAAGCTTTTAGTGAGTTCAGGCTTTTCTGAAGTACTGTGTTTAGATCAACCCATTATTTAAATTCCAATAACACGCGTATTGAAAACTTTGTTAATTATAAATTATAGAAGCAACTACTCACTCTTCTGCATTAATGTTTAGACTGTTTATGGTTCTTCCAAGTATAACAGAAATAATGCTATTATCAAGAGAGGTCCCAATCTAATATTTTGTCTTTATAATCAAATTTATTGCAATACTCGTGTTGATTTAAAAGAAATGCATTTATTTTTTCAGGGAATTTACTTTGAATAACGGTACTAGAAATTTTTGAAAAAAGTATTCATGAACAAAAACACAAATCAGCAATGTGTGTGATGCTATAATTTTAACCACAGCTGTACATGCTCATTTGCTGCAAGATGGTAATAACACAAATAATAGTTTTTTTTCAGGAGACGAATTTTTAATTTAATAAAACCACTAATATATACAAAATTCTCAACGTGAAGCTGTACGGTTCACAGTGCTTTGTCTCCTTTTAACAAATCGGCAAAAATGAGGGAATTATCGTAGAAAGATGAAATTTGGTACATATTTACATATATTATAGTCAGATCGCAATGAAAATTTTATAGTTATCATGTGTTTATGTTGTAAAATTGCACTGTTAATTTTATCGAAATCGAAGCAACGACAGGCCCACCTCTCATATATCGTAAAATTGTTGCTGTAATTATAATCGAATCGTAACAACAATTTGTCAATTATCATTTGTTGCCAATTTTATCAAAAAGGTTATTAAAGCAAAAATTTCAATCATAACACATTCAAAATTGGTGTACTATTGTATAATTACATTTTAAAGTTATATTGACAATTTCATTGAAATTGATAAAAGAACATGCCCGCCTCCCATATATCCTTTATCTTAAAAATGTGTTATTAAGTGCAATCATTGTTACAACTCACTATTAATTAGTTAATTATCGTATAAATATGCTATAATATGATAATCTAATTATGTTATAAAATTTTTATCAAAATTCTTTTAATTTCACGGCCACCTACGAAAAAATATTTAACACATTTTAGATATAATGATAATTGCACCATAAATCATAATTTATTTTTAAATCATAAATAAATCATAATTTATTTTTAATGTTACTATTTAAAGTATGTAAATAAATAAATAAATAAATAAAAGGAATAATTTTTAAATTTTAATCACAAATAGGGAATCATGTGACATTTATTACATACAAGTATCTTAGTAATGTACGTATTATTGTATAAAAAGGGCCATAAGAAAAAATAAAAAAAAATTATAATTTGCAAAAATTTTCAATATTTTTTGCAGTGTATTAGAATACTTCCAAAGTCATGAATTAACAAGTTAAATTTCTCTAGAGCATGCAAAATTTTATTCACGAGTAGTTTTCGCTTTCACAAAACAATATAAGTATAAATATACAAGAATATTTGATAATTTTACTATTTATGGAACGTTTTCGAAAATTCAAAAAACAAAAATTTTGCCCATCACGCTCAAAACGTCGAAAACATTATTATATCCAACAAGAACCACAAGGAAAATAAAGAATTGTTAATATCTTGGCTAATTATGAACTGATTTGAAAATCAGGGTGAAATTGTAATCAACCAGTGCCATAAACAAGTCAATAGGTCTTATGGGGGGTTCAAAACATCGGAAAATATGTTTTTGCCTATAATTAAGAAATGAATGGTCCGATTCATTTCATGCCTTCAGTCCGTTAAATTAATTGAAATCTAACTAGAAAATATTAGTTTTCAAATATTTAGATTCTTCGAAAAATAAAAAAAATAAAAAAGTTAGAGGTACCCTCAGTTTTTGGCTAATATTTGCTCAATTTATGATCCAATTTCTCTGAATTTCAATAGCAAAAGTCTCGAAAACATTTCCAATCGTTTTATATACTTTTTCTATATGTCAACTATAGGTCGGCTTCATAAACTTGATTTCAACCGACACACGGACATAGCTAAATCAATTTCTTTTTTCATACTGATCTAGAATATATATACTTATAGGGGTCTAAGTCGAAAATTGTGGAAATTGAAAACGGAATGACAAACTTATGTAAAACCTTCTGAACTAGTCAGGTGATTGGTATAAAAAGACCAGTTTTTTTTCATATTTTTTGTTAATTTGAATTGAAAACTACGTGCCTTTATACTAAATATGTCAAAAGTTCTCATAAAATTTATACAAAATTTTACAAAAAAGTTCAAATTTTTAAAAAGTAAACTGTATTAAATAATTAGGATATTTTCTATGAAATTTTCTTTAAAGCTTATCGTTTTAACAAAATCTAGACAACAATTTTTTTATAATAGAACTTTTGGACAAAACTAACTTTTCAAAAAATTTTGTAATTTAGACATCATTACGTGATTACAAAATTTTAAAGTTGCGGCGAAAATGTTTAAATTATTTTTACAAAATTATTTAAAGCAAGAAATCTATATATAATGGGAGTATCGCCCATACAATGTAAATATTGATTATTGAATATCTTAAGAACTATAACAGCGAGAGTTCTCATATTTGATCCCAAGAACATTCTCAAGGAACATAGGAATGATAACATCATTTTTGGCAAAACGAAGTTTGCCGGGTGTGTAAATATGAGCTTAATAATAAAAAATATAAAATAACCTGTTTTTTCGAAAAAAAAACTAATTTTTTAAAAACAATAAAATATAATACCAAAATTTGGTTGTGTTTAAAAAAGGTATACTAATAAATCTAGCGCCGTTATGCATTAAGACATCATCTATTAATATAATAATGTTTTCTATTAAATTAATTAAAAATTTTGACAGTTCATGCACATAAGTCAATGTATCGTTATTGGTGTCGCTGTAATTAAAATGTTCTGACAATGACTATATATAGAATTTTTTCTATGATCGTGTACAAAAATACTTTACTTTTAATCCAAGTTTTACCGAGAAATTAAAGAAGACGGATGACAATAAGTTTGACCCAATTTTTTTGCCAAAATTGTATATTACATAGTCAAAATTGAAAGAAGATATTATTTTGCACTATAAAATATACAAATAAAAGTATTCGTGTTTTGGTAGTTATATTCAAAACAATTACCGCAGGTAATTAACAGAATATGAGCTTTGGGTCCGTTGTGATTTCGCCACAGTGAAAACAGGTTTCTAATGCATTTTTTGCGTTTTGGAAAAATGGGGGTTTAATTTTATCTCTGCAAATGCCGGGTCTTTTTCAAATTTGAAAGACTTTTGTTTTCCAAAATTGCTTCTGCGAAGAGGCATATGTAAACATCAAATTTGTAGGAGTCGGAGGCATATGTAAACATCACATTTGTAGGAGTCGGTGGCGATATTTTGTTTATCATGTTGTATTTATTTAAAAATGTAGCTGATCCCCGATTTTTTGTGGAAAATTTCCTTTTCATCACCAGTTAGGTTTAAGTATAAAAATGTTTTACAATGTTAAATCATATTTTATTATCATTCTTCTAAGCAAGTGCGGCTATATGCTTGTAGTAACACCACTTGTAGTAATTAAAATATATAAATATATATCAATAACGTTATTATATAATTCTCATTTAGGGTTTAGGCTGTTAAATTCAATTAGATCTATTTCAGTTGAATATGTTTTAATATTTAATTTATTAATAATATTGAGGAATTTGAACAAAACATATCTCCTGCTTTTAACAGTTCTTGACAAGCGGAAATATTGTTGTAAAACCCACCACTTCCACATAGTCTCATATGGCCACCGTTTCTCTTCAGAGCAGATTTTCAGAAAAATCGTATATAGTCTCAACTTCCAAAGTTATTTCGCATAAGTGACTTATAGGACCTAATAGTATGACCGTTTGACCACTATTTTACATGGTTTCATTTTCTTAATCCCAGAAGTGATCATACTTATTTTGTATATTGGATGAAAGTAGTGCTCTGTTAATGTGTTTAACGTGTAAATTTGGTTTATGTCTCTGCTTATTAAAGTTAAATATATCTTCACACACATACATTTCTAATATATATTTTTGCATATCTTTGTCCGTCTGTCCGCAGCACTGTGTGACATATGCACTGTTCTGTAGAAAATAAATTATATCTCGATATCTGACAAAAGTTTAAAATTAAAAAAAGAAACAACACAATTCCAACACACAGAAAATAATTGGTTGGAAATCGGTTGTGATAATGGAACATCAATAGTGATAATTGAAATATGATCGCAACTTTATCACAGCCAATTTTCTATATTTACGAACGAATATTCATAATCAGAATCAATATAGGGTTCTCCCAATTATTTTACTATTTCATGCAACCGAATGATAGGTTGCGGAGAAAACGTGGATACCAGAACCGAATTTCTTTAAGTACTTCAGTTCGCAATACCAGTTATTTTAAATTCAGTATACCATTAAGTCAGTTCTCAATACTATATTTCTAATATTACAACTAACTATTGATAATGGCAACCGAATTCGACAAAAAAACATTGGAACTCACAGCTTAAAAAAAATATATCGTGCTAACATTCTATTGTAATAATAAATAAAAAATGTCATAGGAAAAATATAATTAAAAATATCAATTTAGAATTTTAAATAAGAAAATTATGCATAATATATTTGAAGGCACAATAAATAAATAATGCAAAATATATGCATTTATATATAATAGAACAAAAGAGGAAAGTGAGAATTTAATTTTATTATATTTAGAAATGTACATAAGTATAACTAAATTATTTAAAAATCGTCCAAATTCTATAAGAAAAATCAAATTATTTAGCGGACAAATAATTAAAATAATAATAATTCCTCAAACTGTACAACCATAAACTTAAATGTTTACTATTGTTCAATATACTTATACTATAAATAAATAAATAAATATATATATATATATATATATATATATATATATATATATATATATATATATATATATATATATATATATATATATATATATATATATATATATATATATATATATATATATATATATATATATATATATATATATATATATATATATATATATATATATATATATATATATATATATATATATAATATATAAATATATATATAATATATAAATATATATATATAAATATAATTAATATTAAAATAAAAAACAAGATTATTTTTAAATAAAACTAATTTGTAAATTAATTTTGTGAAAGTTCTAAACAGAGATAATAAAAAAGTTTAAAGTAATATACACATATATAAGGGCGATTCTTTTATAAGTCTCGTTGAATCGGAGCTGTTAAAAAATTAAATAAATTTAAAATTAATATTTGTTTCACATAAACATAACTTCTTCAGTTTTTTAATAAGCTGTGCATCTCGGTAATTAATTCACATAGGCTATAAAGAAATTAATACTAAATATAACGCATAATAACAAAAGTTCAATTGTTAAAATAAATTTTGAAAACAAATTAAGCAGTGATTGCAGCATTCATAGAGATGGTATGCGGTGAAAATTCATAAAAGTCTTATAAAATTTTTATTAAAACCAAAATTATTTGTTGCTAACTGATTTTAATTATAGTGAAAAATCATTTCCAAATTAAAGGCAGAATTAATTTTAAAGATGAACATCTAGAAAGAGTTATTAATATTGGGGAAATAATGTTTATTTCTTCACATATTTCTACATAAGCTAAAGAGGATGAGTATATAGTATGGTATTGTTAATTCTTTTGTTCGCAATTTAATTTAATTATAATTAATTTCAATTATTTTTATTTAATTATGTTAAATTTTAGTTTTATTAAATTTATATTTATGAATTAAAACAATAAATAAATATTTTTTGTTAAAAAAGGCTCATTTGTTTTTTATTATTAGAAACCGAATTAAACCATAACGCTAACCTATTTTTTAGTTTTAGGTTTCAATTGAATTTTTCAATTCGGTCACATGAATTATCAATTCGATTACAACTACTATTTACATTTCTAATAAATGTATTCACAACCAATAATATGTAAATAAAGATGTCATATCCATATTGGTGTAAATATTTCGATTATTATATTTAATCGAATGTATGGTACTGGGAAAGGAATTTTTCGGTTAGTACAACCGAATTGGGAGGTAGTTGCTGCAACCGAACAAATTCGGTTGGGTAAAAATTAGGTTGCAATTACTAATCTGTTCTCTCTGTGAAGAACTAATTATTAATAATGAAATTTAACTATAATTTTTAGCTAAATATTGGCGGTCGCCAAACCTGTCAAATATTGTAATAGATTTATACTCAGAGCCCTGAAGGGCAGGGCAGTGTTAGATAAGATTAATCCTCCTCATTTCGACAATCATTTGCAGAAACACCCATTCTTGCTGCATGTATTCCAGATGATAATATACAGATACTGCAGCTGTGTTTCTTAAAAAAGTAGTTGTTGATTAATTACTTCAGTGGCAAGTAATCCGACGATCAATGTACAGCCGTATATAGCATTTCAAAAATATTTTTTATTAAACCGCAAAAATAAACATAATTTTATTCAATTTTTAATATATCACTTCAAGTTCAAAGGTTGTTAAAATATAAAATATTTAATTTATTATATTTTTTTGACAACGAATTATTTCGGGCGTAACGTATAATTTTTACAATATACAAAAGTATATAATTGAAATTCAGGTGATTAAATGTCTACTGTATATCAAAGTTAAACTGAAATTATTTTATTCTATTTGAAAATAAAACTTTCATTAAAAGTATTTTTATATAAATATATGAATAAATTCAATAAAAATCATTAGTTTAACATTATCAAACAAAGTTTTCGGTTTGGTTTAACAAATTCTTAAAAGGAAACATAAAAATGTCAAAAATTTTCGTAATATTGGCAATTATTTCCATTTTTGGTTGCATTTTAGTTAAAGGATTTGACAAAAAGGAAGCTATGGCCTCCTTTATGGCAAAAATGGATGATTGCAAAGATGAAGTAGGAGCCAAGGATAGTATGTATCTAAATTAGAAAAAGTAATACAGAATAGTATGAATTTTATTTTTAAATTCCAGCTGATGTTGAGGAATTAGTGGGTAAAAAACCTGCATCTTCTATGGAGGGTAAATGTTTACGTGCATGTCTCATGAAAAGATTTGAAGTGGTAGGTTTTAAACTTTTATAAATTCAATTTTAATTTAACTTTCATCTAATATTTTATTATTTTCAGATGGATAACAATGGAAAGTTTGTTAAAGATGTTGCCACATCTCATGCAGAAAAATACACAGATGGAGATGCAGATAAAATGAAAATAGCCCATGAAATAATTGATGCCTGTAGTGGTATAGAGGTCTCAGATGATCATTGTGAAGCTGCCGAACAATATGGAAAATGTTTTAAAGATGAATCAATAGCTCATGGTCTCAAGGAAAAATTAAATTTTTAAATCTCTAAGGAACTGATTCAAACTGATATCGATCATTGTTATTGAGTTTTAATAAAAAATTGAATTGAATGACACAATGTAAAAAATTAGCTTAGTTTTCGAAAATAAATATATATTTTGGATTTAATAAAGAATATAATTTGATGCAAAAGAAAAAAGTAAACGTCCAATGGTTTGAATAGCGGGACATCTTTTCAGTTAAAAAGTACGAATTTTTGTTCTTATAAGAATTTTTGTTTTATTTACGTATGAGAGAAATTTTCATTACGTTTTTACATCATTCTTTCGCGGTCATCCATGTTAGTGAATTTATTGTGACGTTTTTTTTTTTCAGAAGTGTTTTTAGTCAGAATAAATGTTCGCCCATATCTCGGAAACTAATGGCCCAATTGATTTTATGTCTTCAAATGAAAAACCCACAAAAATATTTCTCACCCATTAGTAAACAAATTAAATTTATAGCCTTAATAGAATGGCCAAAATCTCAAAATATTATTTTGAACGTTGCTATTGTTTTTCTATAGTTATAGAAAAACAATAGCAACTAAACTTGTAAAGAAAGAATTGACCATATCTCGGTGGTTTATCAACCGATTTTGAAAAATGAAAAAGATTTAATAATCAATCAGTATGAGTCTACATGTCTCATAGGGGGTTCTAAATATAGAAAAATAAGTTTTTGCCTATAACTCAGAAACTAAAGGTCGTAAATCCGCTAAATTCATTGAAATCTATCTGTGATATTATAAATTCTTAAAAAATATAAAAAACGAAAAAGCAAAATTCTCGAAAGCATTTCCAAAATTCTGCAATAGTCAGCTTTGTGACAGTGATGGTTAAAAAGCGTTATGGAATACAATTGTAAAGGGTCTGGAGAGAAATTATCTTGATCTAGAGATCTTGTTGTGGCATTCGTTAATAAGTGAGATAGATGTCTAAGACCTAAGTTGGGACATAATGTGATTCTGAGCCACTTTATTTTTAGAAATTTCGAATGGGGGATATATCAAGAAGAACCTCAACTAAAATCCCGAAATATTTGAATTTTTTGATGATTATTACTTCCAACAAGGCAATTATAAAAAAATATTGCCACTGATGTGAAAATGTGACTACTGGGAATACCTTACAAAGTCTATTATAACATTTTAATACATTTAGGCTTTGCATTTTAAATTTATTTTATTTGTAATGGGTACCTTCACATTTACAGCGCAGAAATATTGAGAAATAATAAAGCTACAGCAAAATTTGGACCAAGATTTTTCATATTTATAATATATTTTGATTATAGTTAGAAAAATTATTGTGCCAAATTTCTATGGAATTGATCTTTATTAAAATGTTTTATAAACTCAAGTCCGTTATAAGGGAGCTATAGGAAAATATGGACCGCTATAGGGCAAACTAATATAATATAATCAGAACAGTTTGCAAAATAATTGTGTCGAATTTTAATACGATTTTATAAGCTGAAAACTGTTTCGGTGAGGAGCCTGATATGGAAGCTACATCCAAATATGGACCGAGATTGTTCTAATTAAAAATAGACATTACAAATAGTTTAGAAGATCATTGTACTGAGGTTCCAATGATATAAGTCTTTCTTTAATTGTTTTATAAGCCCGTTTTCCGGGAAGGGCGTCATATGGGAACTATATCAAAATATGGACCCGTGTTAAGAAAATTTATAACATATATTTAAAATGGTTGAAAAATCAATTGTGCAAAATTTCAGTAGAATTGGTTCAAATTTAAGAGTTTTATAAACTATAAAATTTAAATTTTTTTTATAGTTTTTATAAGCTATATTCCGGGAAAGGCCTTATGGAAGCTGGGTTAATTAATGATACCAGGACAATATGATTTCTTTGAATTTATTATTGTATCAAAAAAGTATGTGACAAATATCAGTAAATTATCTTAAATATTGCGGCCCATATGACACACATTGTGCCTATTATAATAGCCTATAACTTTTTTCCTGTTTATCAGATTTTGATGATCTTTTGCACGATGATGGAGCACGTACAATTGTATGCTAAAATAACTTTTTGTTTAAGTCCAATTACATTTTTAAACGAAATTATAAGATTACATTTTCGAAATTTTGAGGATGTTTCAGTTATCTTTCTACAACTTCCTTGCTTATAAACCGATATAGCTGGTTTTAAATAGCAAACTGCTTAGGACAATAACAAACGATGTGGCCAAATTTCATTGATTTCGGACAATTATTCTAGGCGTGAGAATGTTTCCAACAGACAGACGGACATAGCTAAATCGACTTAGTTTTTGATTTGATACCAATATGTATACATTGTAGTGTCTGAGATGATTCCTTCTTCGCGTTACACACGGAATGACAAACTTATTATTATGCTCCGTGTTTTTCCATACTCTGTTAAAAAGTCAAATATTGAAACGAATTTTCCCGTATTAAGGACAATTTTCTTTTTTATAACTAAAATTTCATTGTAATAGGTGAAACATAATTTGCTCGTTCTTTATATATTTCTTCCATAAACGAACATTGCTAAATCAATTCAGATTTTTACTTGATGCATAAATGTCCATGAAATATGTTCTAAAAATGACTAACTTTGAGGAACCGCACCTTGTTCCTTAGAATTTCCATGCAAATATTCAAATACATTAGGTAGTTTAAAAGTCACAGAATCATTTTTTTTATTTTGGTATCATTTTGCATTATAGAACAAATTTTATATATAAATCGAATAAAAGACGAATTTTGGACTACATTATCATATTTTTTATATTTTATTTATAAAAGTGGGAATCTACAGCTTTATTTGGAAAATAAATTGTTTCAAATTGAAATTACGCTATTTTGAGAAATAATAAAAAAAAAAACAAGTGAGGATGTTATGTTCGGTTATGCCGAATCTTCCCTCTACCATAAATTCGTGTGAAGTTAATACGATAGGTTCCGTAGATATGCAATACACACATACACTCGCAAACATATATAAACGCGTTTCTTAAATATAATACAGTAACACTTAATTAGTTATATTTTTTTGACTATAACTTTTTTCTACTAAGCCGATTTTGATAATTAATATTACGTCAAAATTTCATTCCAATTTAACAGAAGTTCATCACTGGAACTTGGAAGTTGCATCAGTTATTGGTATATATACTAAATGGATTTTGCTGGTTTTAAATAGGAAACTTTTCAGGACTATAGTGAATACTTAGGACAAATTTCATAAAACTCTATAAATTTTTGTGGATGTGAGCGTGTCAACAACAGACAGACAGACATAGCTAAATCGAATCAGATTTTGATTTGATTTTATGCAAGTATAAATATATATACATTATGTGGTCTGAGATGATTCCTTCTTAGCGTTACACACGGAATGACAAAGTTATATCCTCTTAATGACTTGTGGTGGTGGAGGGTATAAAAAATTTAAACTGTAGGATATATTTATCGTCTTATGGGTAGGATATATTTATCTTCAACAATTTTTAAATTTTACAAAAATCTTTTCTCCTAGCGATATAATTTTAAAACACTTAAAAATGTGTAAAAAACATAACTTTTTTTAAAGTCAAGTTCTCCGGTTTCGGATGTTAATCCTAAATCGAATTTGAGAATGTTTTTTTATTTGAAGGCATTTTTTTAGAAAATACGGTATTTGTTACTTAAGAAAAAATATATAACTTAAAAAAAGGTGTAACTTTTTAGGAAATTTGAAAACTAAAAAAAAAGAAATGCGAAAAATCGACATTTTGGAAAATTAAAATTTAATGTTTATTATATTATATTATATTATATTATATTATATTATATTATATTATATTATATTATATTATATTATATTATATTATATTATATTATATTATATTATATTATATTATATTATATTATATTATATTATATTATATTATATTATATTATATTATATATTATTAGTTTATTTCATGAATTTATTTTGAAATTTTTCCTTTACAAAATGTTGTCTTTATTTCTGAATAAAATAAAAACAAGTAGTAATGCTATATTCGGCTATGTCGACTCTTCAATATTCTCCACTACAAATGCATGTGAATTAAATACATGTTTTGTACATACATACACTCACAGACGTATACAATATATAAAAGTATTTTTTAAATATAACACAAGAACATTTAACGAGTAAAAAAATTAGTTATATATTTGTTATATTTTTTTATCTATTTTGATCATTTTTAAAAGTAGTAATGAGGTACATATATTTAAATATTTTGGCGATATTTCAAGATGTCGATTTTTTATTGAAATTTTTACGAATGTTTTTTTTTTTTGCTTGAACTCAGAAGTTGCTCAGATATCGGTCTATATCTTTTAATATACTAAACCGTTTTTAATAGGAAACTTTTCAGGACTATAACAAATGATCAGACAAAATTTCATTGAGCTATATCAATTATTGTGGATGAAAACGGACAGGCAGTCAGGCATGGCTAAATCGACTCAAATTTTAATTTTATGCAAGAATGTATATACTTTATGGGATATGAGATAATTCCTTCTTAGCTTGTTGGTGATGAAAAAGTAGTAATTATTTACGGTTGCATTTCTTTATTGAAGAATAAAAAAAGGGTTTTCTTAATATTTTAAAGCAAAATAAGAGTGCAGAGAAGTCGAATTTTCCACACGAACACGTAAGATGTTAAGCAAAAGTGATTGAAAAAAATGGAGAAGATATAGTTCTGTCCTACCGAAAGATTATATTTTTTTTAACAATTTAGTTGTTAATTTGTTCCTTACGGTAATACGGTTATTTACTTATTTATTTTTTTATATAGTTATACCCGATTAAGTTTTTTAATTTCACAATACTCTAAAATTTACATTTGTGCCAATACATATAACAGTTACTGTATGCCGGTTTTTTAAATATTAAAATTATATTATTTTACAAAAATAAGTAAGAATGTTTATATTCGGATGTGCCGAATTTTAATACCCTCTATCAATTACATTATGCAAACATTTGCTTGAATTGAAAAATGCTTCATATATGAAAAGTGAAATATGGTATTTGATCATATTTTCAATGCAATTGTTCAATACTTAAGAAACTTTTAAACCTTAAACTATATTCTGGGAGTGTTATTACCGAATATGATACATAATTGTGAAATTAAATACGCATATTAGATAGTTTACATTTATAAAAAAGTATATCGAGTTTATAACGAAATATGGACCAATATTCATCAAATAAGAAATATATATAACTGTTAGAAATTTAATCGTGATGGTTTTAAATTGAAAACTGCCTGGGACAACAATTAAAAATGTCGCAAAGTTTCATCGAATTTAGACAATTATTTCAAGCGTGAGAATGTTTTCAACAGACACTAAGAATTTAACTTGATGTAAATATATATATATATATATATATATATATATATATATATATATATATATATATATATATATATATATATATATATATATATATATATATATATATATATATATATATATATATATATATATATATATATATATATATATATATATATATATACTTTATGGTTTCTTAGATGATTTCTTTTTGGCGTTACACATGGAATGACAAAATTAATATACCTTCATCACCATTTGTGATGTGGAGCATATTTCTTATCGTATTTTCTAAAAACTTTGTTATAGTTACTTATATTTATAACAAACTGTATGCGGATATTTTTTCTACAAAATAAAAAATGCTTGTCTTCGCAGGGTTAAAACAAGGGTAATATTTTAGTAACTTTATTATCAACTCTGTTTTAATGTTAAATACAATATTGTTGGTAACACTGAGACTTTGACACTTTATTTTACTTGTTTTGTGTGCGGCGTGTTGAAAGTGTGGTTTTTCTAGATTTTTGTAGTTTTTTACTGTTTTAAAAATTCTGAAAAAATATGGACGATGAAGCTGAGACTTATAAACTTTGGCGCATTCGTAAAACTATAATGCAGCTAAGTCACGATCGTGGTTATTTGGTAACACAAGATGAATTGGATCAGACATTGGAACAATTTAAGGAAATGTTTGGTGACAAACCTAGCGAAAAAAGACCAGCACGTTCAGATCTTATTGTTCTTGTGGCTCACAATGATGATCCCACAGATCAAATGTTTGTATTTTTCCCCGATGAACCCAAGATTGGTATTAAAACAATTAAAACCTACTGCACTCGTATGCAAGAAGAAAATATACATCGTGCTATTGTAGTGGTACAAGCGGGTATGACTCCTTCGGCCAAACAATCTTTGGTCGATATGGCACCCAAATATATTTTGGAACAATTTTTAGAATCTGAATTACTGATTAATATTACTGAACATGAATTGGTACCCGAACATGTTGTCATGACACCGGAAGAAAAACAGGAATTGTTGGCACGTTACAAGCTAAAGGAAAACATGTTGATGAGAATTCAAGCTGGTGATCCAGTGGCTAGATATTTTGGTTTGAAGCGTGGACAAGTAGTAAAAATTATTCGTTCTTCGGAAACTGCTGGACGTTATATTTCCTACCGCTTAGTTTGCTAAAGCGATATCATCTAAGGTTTTTAAATTTAAGATTTTACACTTTATACAGTAGTTTTTAAATATATCAATAAAATACATAATACATTTAAATTCAAGTAATTTTGTTATCATGGTATAATTAGAGATTCTTTCAATGCAGAGTGGGACAGAATCGATTTTCTAAAAATAAATCTGTAACTTGGACGCTTTATTGGAAATCATGAATGACGATTTAAATTTGCTTAACTTTTCACACGTATAAAAGAATGCTGTAATGTTAAATACAAAACGATTTGTGCACAATTGGAATAACGCTTTAATTCCAGCAATTTATACATAAAAATAGGATGTGTATATATATAACGTATAGACTCTAAATTGACTGGGCCAACAGAAAATCCTAATATACCCAATAGTAACATAGCTACAAAAAAATTCTTTAGGATTAGAGGGAGGGGTTCCCCCAAACAAAGCAAATATTGTTTATCGAAAATCTAAAGTTATAACTTTCTCAAGGATCCGCTTTACCAGACAAAACGTTGGCAGAAAATACCAGGGGAAGGGGTATCGCCCATATGAAGCAAATATTGAGTATCGAATATTTGAAGAAATATTCGATATATATAATATGATAATTCTCAAATTTGACCCTTATCATTCCCCAAGGATTTATTTTGCTAGACAAAACGAATGACAGATAAGACCAGGGGAAGAAGCACCCATATACAAATCAAACTTAAATTACTAATCTATTTAAATCGTTTACAACACTAATCTTTGCAACGTTCTAATTTTTTTGGCATAACTAAATTTGCCGGGCCTGATAGTAATCAATAAATTGTAGAATTGACAGAATATTGGTTTTTTGAAATCGTAGCAAAAATACTGAGATTTACTATATATTAATGATATTAAGTTGAAACTTCAGAATTTTCACTTGACGATCTGGCAGTAAACGATCAATATATGTTTTCAAGAAAAAGAAATATGAAAATAATTGAAAGCAAAAATTCGTAATTTTTTGAGTTTGATTATTTTTGATCTGTATTTAACATACAACATGTAAAACAAAAATTTGGCACGTTTCCACATTGATTGGGTTTCCGCTTCGATACGACACAACCACCAAACATGAACACTTCTCCGGTTTTTTATGTCATGCATATTTTGTTTCCATAACAAATAGGAAAGATAGTTTCATATAAATATATGTTACGAGTTAAACATTACGAAAGCACCAAAAGTGGAAGTGGTACATTTAAATCAATTTTGAGGTTGTGCATTTCAAATCAAAAATTCAACAATTATATGTTCTAAACATTTTAATATCAAATATAAATGAGTATTATTATTTTGTTAAAATAATTATTGCAATCATAAATTTATTGAAATAAAAAGCCCAATATGCCATTCAATTCATTTCACGTTTAAGTCATGATTAAGGTCTAATCACAGAAAGATATATTTCTTATGTGTATTATATACTTGTTTAATCATTACTTAAAATTGAAATAAAAATACATGTCTTACTATAATACATTTTATAAAACTAAAATAAAATATATGTATATTTACAATTAAATAAATTTTTAATTTATTTCATTTAATGTTAAAACTCTTTTTTTCGGTTTTTCACCCATAACTGCTGCCACTGCAGCAACTGTTGTACCATGGTCTTTTGTCATATGTCTGTATAAACCACGATAATGAGCATAAGTTTTGCCACATAACTTACACACACTTTTCTTTTGGCTGTGCACCGTGCGATGTTGAAACAATAATTTCGAATTTGTAAATCCTTTACCACAGATATTACATATCGAATCTCTTATATTATTATGCGCTTTCAAATGCCAATTCAATAGTTTTTGCTGGGTGAAACCTTCACCACATATATCACATATGAATTCCTTTTCATATTCGGGGTGATTTTGAAAATGCAGTTTAAGTTCCTTTTTACATGGAAAACCTTTGTCACAATATTTACAAACAAAGGGAAAATCTTGCGTATGACGCCTTAAATGTATAACGTAGCCGGGCTTCTGGGTAAATTCATATTTGCAAACAGCACATTTAAATGGTTTGGAACCATCATGTCTGGCTGTATGTATACGGAATGTATAGACATGAGAAAGAATTTTAGGACAAAATTGGCATTTGAACGGACCCAAGTGTTGTAGAAGAAATTCAATATGTTCGTAAAATTTGCATGATGATTTGTAATCTTCAATTGGTTTATTAGAGGTAAATTCGATAATATTCTCTTTTTCCTTTTTTACCAACTTATGGATGAATTCGATTTTTTCCTCCACCTCTGCTAAAGTGTAGTTTAATTGCAATTTTTCATTTACTTGAGTAAGTATATTATTTAAAGTTTCCTGTCGGCGCTGATCAGAATTGTAGTAAATATCTTGTTCGTCCCATAAACAGGGATGTGTTTTATAAATATCAATTAATGTTATGATCTGTTCATCTTTCAATTCCGTTTTAACCAGCATTTGCTCCTCTTCTAGCTGTAATGAAATTTATATCTGTTTTTATAAAATTAACAAGACAACATATTTTAACATTACCTCTTGTATAAAACTTAATGTGGGTTTCAAAAATTCTAATTGATCATAGAACCACAATGGTTTATAGTCTTTATTTTTTATATAGTTCATACGTATACGTACTTCTCGTATATAACGAACTCTCATATACTTTATACATTTCTCTACATCTTTTGAGGTCATTTGAATTTGTGCTTTCTCCAAATCATCGCATATAGTTTTTAAACATTCCTCACGTTTTTTTCGACATCGATTCACAAGTTTCGGTGGACGTGTTGCATCCCAAAGTTCCGGTTGTTTTTTGTAGGATTTTATGAATAATGTAACTTTAATCTTGTTTTTCATAAACTCATCGATGTCTAGACCATAGTCCATTTTTATTTTGGACTTTTTGACTGGTTGCTTTTTAACTTCATCCAAATATTCTTCTGTTACATTTTCATCTTCTTCATCATCTCTGATGTATTCATCTTCATACTCATCATCACTCTCATCAATTTTAGTTATTTTAAAGAATTTTTCATTTTTATCTTCGAGATCACCAACATCTAATTCATCATCATCACTGTATATATTTGAATTTACAAACTAGAAAATGGTAAATGCTTTTTATACATTATTTTCATAATCAGTTTTATTTTATACATAAAATTTTGATACTTAAAAATTTACTCCCTTCAAAATGTTTATTTTTCAATATTACATGTACGTTTCAAAATAATTTTACTATTAAAATTATCATCGGTGGAGCCGATGATAATTTTTTAATTGAATATAACTTAAGCAACGATATTAAGTTCATAATTATACCCTACACCAACATGGTTGGTTGATTTAATATGTGTTTGTGTAGATGTTTGTAGCGGTCAGAATCAACTGTGCTACCTCCTCTTTTAAGTATGATTGTCAATTAAGATTATTTTCTGTCTGGAAGGCTGGTTGTCCATATAAACCTTTTGAACAAAATATATGTCATAGTTTTCAAAATATCTTGAAGAAATTTTGCATGGTTTATAAGCCGGAATGGTGTTTTAAGCTGCAAATAAGACTCGTGATAATCTAAAACAATGTGCTATATTGTACGAATATTGGTTCATTATATCTTATAGGTCCAATACGACGCCTTCCGAATATTACTTTGGACATCTTAAATAAAATTTGGCAAATTAAAGAAAACATAAGCAAACAATCGATTTTCGAAATTTTACAAGAGTCGTGTATACTTATGGATATATGTATTTGTATCTACTGTCATTTATTTTAGAATGGGAGGGAACAAAGAGTTAGATTTTAATGTATTATAATTCTGAGAGACTTTACTATTAAATATTGATCAAAATTTAAATTTCATATCAATTTGAAAATTATTTTACTAATTTATTCAAAATTAATTTCTAAACTAATAAGAAAAAACTTGTAGATAGATTAAACCTTGATTATATTATAATATAAAATGAATTATTTTCACAAACTAATTTAAGTCTGTTCAAGTGATAAGTAAAGATTAATTAAACATTTGTTTTTTTAGAAAATTATTACCTCAACTTCCTTAGATGTTGCATCCTTGAAGAATTTACTATCGACCTCAACTGGCTCTTGCTTCACATCTTTTTCTAGAAACTTCTTATTTTGAGATTTTCTTTTTGTTTCTTGTATATACTGTCTTGTCTGTCTGTTGCTTACTTCATCTTTTTCTTTTCCTTTAAGCAATAATACCTCTGGTTCTTCTAATGGATCCATAAGAAAATCCTAAAACAACAGTTTTAACAATTTTTAATAAAGTTTTTATGGGAAATTACCTTTTTATCCACATCTTCCTCTTCATCGTTATAGGTTTTATTATATTCACTTAAAACAATGTCATCTTCTTCACTATTAGAATCTTTATTTTCTTCCTTGGTTTTAACATCTAGATAGGAGCTGCTGTCATGTTCCTGTTCTATGTGTATCATAAATGTTTGAAATTGTAAACAAATTTCATTGCATTGCAAACACAATAATGCATATTGTTTATCTCCAATTATGGGAGATTTTAATATTTCGCCACATTTTTCATAGTTAGAATAAGTGTTGTAATTTGATAAACTTAAAGTAGTCATTTTTAATTATTTAAAATAAAAATTTATTGTAAAGATTCAATTGTAAAATTTTTAAGAATTTGTTTTTCTTTTCCTACTGTTTATTGGCGTACGTTCAGTGTATACTGTTTTTCTTAAACTGTTATACAGTAATAGTCAAAGTGCAGATGCTTAGTGATGTTATATTTGAAATTTTAAAAAAGCAATGAAGGATATCACAAATGTTTCTTTTCAAGTTATTCGCATGGCAGATTTACTCATAATATTTACCTATAGTAATTGTTCCATGGTTATAAGATTAAAATTCACTTTACAAGTTATATTCAACGTCATTTGGCTTCTAAAAGTTTTAAAGTGCAACATTTTCAGAAAATAACTGGAAAACAATTTTTTAATCCTGCTTTAATAACAGTCTTTAAATATAAAAGGTCGTAATATTTTTTTCTATTAGACTTTTAAAAAAGTTTAATATAAATACACAAAATACTTTAATTTCAGTTGCACTGTAGACACCGTCAGCTAATAGCATAAAGGTGAAAACCATGTTTAATTGTTTTATTGACAATTAAAATTAAAAAATAAAATAATTAAATTTAAAAACGATCTATAATGAACTGAACATAATATTTGCGTCGATCGGTCTATAATTTTTTTCTAGCTCATATATAACCTCCAAGAAGAATCTATTTCTAAACGCATAAATTTCACATAAATGTTAGTGTCACAATAATGTAATGCTCCCTTAAGAATTTATTCATTTTCGTAACTTCTAACCAACATTGCGATGTAGGGTATTACATAGGCGGTTGAATTTGCTATTATAATTTCGAAGCAAAGAGAAGCAATATTGATACAAATCATTTAAATCCAGAAAGGGTTTAACGGTTGTACGGAAATTATACGACATCCACAAATGAACTATTTAGAATTTAGACTTGGAGTTTTTGTAATATTAAATGGTATTTGAACCAATGTTTTTAACCCTTTCTGTAAATTTTCTTTGAAAATATTAAATAAGAGAGTTTAGAGTTTATCTGTTTTGTCAATGGTAAATATAAATTCCCTGACGATATTCAACATAACGTAGTTTTGTTATGTCATCCTTTCAAAATATTACAAAATACTTGCAAGTCTAAAGATTTGCAATTAATGATTATAATTTTTTTAAATTTCAGTTTTTTGGTATTTATGATATTTAAATGGTACGATTCGGTTTATTGAGATAATAAAAAAATAGGTGTTTGAACGTTTTATGCAAACATCGTTATCAACATTTTAATATAATGTAGATCATTTCAGTAAACGATTCAAATCTTAAATTTAAGTTTAAAGATTTTTCTCTAAAACTACAGAAATCAACTTTCCGTGGTAAGTCGGCTCTACGAAGCCTTGTTTCTCTTCAACTAGATGCCTTGGGCTCTACACAAAATATAATATAAAATAGAAAATTTTTAAGCAGTTTTCTTTTTTTTTTAGTATTAAAATCTTTTTTTTCAGTATAAAATAAAATATTATGTTAATTGTTGCATGTGAATGTCCGTTCATAAGAAGAATAAAAAAACAAGTAAGAATGCTATATTCGGCTATGCCGAATCTTAAATACCCTCCACCACAAATTCGTGTAAAGTTAATACGTTAGGTTCCATAGACACACATATGCTCACAAATGTATATAACACAGAAATACTTAATTAGTCATAAAATTAGTTACAATTTATGCTATAAAATTTTTCTATTAACTGCCTTTTTTCTACCAATTTTTATTGAGCTCTGTTAATTTTTGCGGATGTGAGCAGACAAAGAGATTGATGAAAATCGATTGAGATTTTGACTTGATGCAAGAATATATACATTATGGGGTCTGAAATAATTCATTCTTAGCGTTACACACAGAATGACAAAGTTAATATTCTCTCTCTACCACTTGTACTGTGGAGCGTATAAAAACAAAAAATATGCTTGTTATAAGCTCAAAACTATTTTCCGGAAAGGGGTCTTATATGTAGCTCCCATATAAGACCCCTTCCCGAAGTTTGGACCAAGATTGCTCATATTTATAATATACTTTGATTATAGTTAGAAAAATCATTGTGCTAAATTTTAATGGAATTGATCTTTATTTAAATGTTTTATAAACTCTAATCCGTTTTCCGGAAAATCCCGTTATAAGGGAGCTATAGGAAAATTTGGACCGATACAGGGCAAATTAATATAATATCTTCAGAACAGTTAGCAAAATAATTGTGTCGACTTTCAGTAGAATTGGTCTTTATTTACTCGAGAAGGGGCGTTATAATGGAGCTATATCATAATATGGACCCATTTTAATAAAGTTTACAACATATATTTAAAATAGCTAGAAAATAGTTGTGCCAAATTTCAATAGAATTGGTTCAAATCTAAAAGTGTTATAAGCTATAAATCATATCCGGGAAGGGGCCTTATATGGGAGCTATATCAAAATATGGACCCATGTAAATAAAATTTATAGTATATATTTAAAATAATTAAGAGATTAATTGTGCCAAATTTCAAAAGAATTGGTTCAAATTAAAGAGTTTTATGAGCTATAAATCACATTCCGGGAAGGGGCCTTATATGGGAGCTATATCAAAATACGGACCCATGTGAATAAAATTTATAGTATATATTTAAAATAGTTAAAACAATAATTGTGCCAAATTTCAAAAGAATTGGTTCAAATTTAAGAGTTTTATGAGCTATAAATCACATTCCGGGAAGGGGCCTTATATGGGAGCCATATCAAAATACGGACCCATATGAATAAAATTTATAGTATATATTTAAAATAATTAAGAGATTAATTCTGCCAAATTTCAAAAGAATTGGTTCAAATTAAAGAGTTTTATGAGCTATAAATCGTATTCCGGGAAGAGGCCTTATATGGGAGCTATATCAAATATGGACCCATGTAAATAAAATTTATAGTATATATTTAAAATAGTTAAAACAATAATTGTGCCAAATTTCAAAAGAATTGGTTCAAATTTAAGAGTTTTATGAGCTATAAATCACATTCCGGGAAGGGGCCTTATATGGGAGCCATATCAAAAATACGGACCCATATGAATAAAATTTATAGTATATATTTAAAAATAATTAAGAGATTAATTGTGCCAAATTTCAAAAGAATTGGTTCAAATAAAGAGTTTTATGAGCTATAAATCACATTCCGGGAAGGGGCCTTATATGGGAGCTATATCAAAATACGGACCCATGTGAATAAAATTTATAGTATATATTTAAAATGGTTAAAAATTATTTTGTGCCAATTTCAATAAGAATTGGTTCCAATTTAAGAGTTTTATGAGCTATAAATCAAATTCCGGGAAGGGGCCTTATATGGGACAGCAATCAAAATATGGATACCATTTATTAATTAAAATTCACAATATATATTTAAAAATAGTATTGAAACAATAATTGTGCCAAATTTTTCAAAAGAAATTAGTTTCCAATTTAAAGTTATAAGCTATAAATCATATTCCGGAGAAAGGCCTTATTATGGGAGCTATATCAAAATATGACCCATGTTTAATATACATTTGCTTCACACACAGATGCACGACCATATTGTTGTGAAATATGTGGTGCATCTTATCGTCAGTCCAATAGTTTTAGAAAACACCAAAGACAACATGAAAAGCGATTTTCTCATACTTGCCATATTTGTTCCAAAGGCTATTACACAAAGTATCGTTATGTTGATCATATGAATTCACATATGAATATACGTTCACATATTTGTAACATATGCGGCAAAGGATTCATTACCAGTAGAGCATTAAAAACTCATTCTGTCACTCATGAAGATGCTAGAAATCATGCATGTAAATTATGTGGTAAAACATTTAAGCTTAAAATTGGAGTATTACAGCATATGCGAACACATGGTAGTAAAGTTGAAACGGAAAAAAGTCTAATTTTATAAAAAATATGATTAATATGATTATATTTTATATATAAAATATATGCAATAGTTTATTTATTAAGAACATATATTCGTTTAGTATTTTTGTTACGGGGATACGAAATAAGTCGTTTACTGATTTTAATCGGAAAAATTAAAAAAGATTAGTGGAAAAATTATCGCATTTAAAATTAATTTATGGTGTAAATCTATATCCTTAAATTAATATATTTAAAACACATTTTTATAAAAGCTCTTCATACAAAAAATTGAGTATAAATTTGCTTCTGTTCTTCCATAGTTTTCAAATTATAGGAACCTGAAGTTTCAATATATATAGATTCATATTTCTTGTTTCATTTCCTTTTTAAGGTTAAAGATAAAAAAATGGTTTCAAATGAGAGCTTGAAGTGATATATATTTTGATATTATTATATTGAAACATGGGATAACCATTTTCCCTTAACTATATACACATTGTTCAGATCGACCACATATTAAAAAATTTTATTTAAATATCAAAACTTTTTTTCAATATCTTAAAAACTACTAGAGAGTGGACAAAATTATCTAATACTTAATTTTACATTAAATAGTAATTATGGTTAAAAAGAAATTCATTAAAAAGTCGATAGTTCTTTAATTTGTTCTATAATTTATATTATATTTTCCTAAATTCTTTCAAATTTGATTGAGCAACGATATGCGTCGATGAGTCTACAGGACCAACTATCATCTTGGTTTCAACAGCCTCTTACGGAGTATTCGTTTCTTGTTTTGACAATGCGGTTTTCATCTAATGACTTTTGTCGGAGTTGTCATGATAAGACAGAGGAGACGCAGATTTTCACTTCTTGTGTCACAGTCCTGTAATGGGAGAGTTTCGAGAAAAATACTCTGGAGCTAGCACACTTAAGGTGGTGATCTTTGGAAATTGAACTCATGATCACACTTTTCTTTCGTTTCAGATATATGCTATATTAATAAAAATACTACGTAGTATTGATAATTATCACTGGTAACAAAATGGGATCATTTGTTTTTTTATGATGAGTTGTATGCAGGACATTATATAAAAACGCGGAGTTTCTAAATACATTCACTAGTTTCTTACAATATTTTTACTATTCATAACATTATTTTAATCAACCGCTATTTACATATTGAAATCTTCTAACCGGTACAGTGGAAGTCAGGTTATTTATGATGTAATTAATTCCCTGTGAATGATTATTTAAAGAAGAAAATCTAAACAATATATTTTTTCACTAAACAACCCTTCACAATTTTTCTTGCAAATTTTTGTTTTAAATCAAAATAAATGTCCATAGAAAAAAAATAAAAAGTATTTATAATAAATAATGGCAACTGAAATACTAAATATTCAAGATTATAGTGGATATATAAAATGTGGAGAAATTTTGAAGTCACCTTTGCCAACTTATCAGTATCCATTTATTTTGAAATGTTATCAATGCGATGCAATCAATTTTGTTTTGGAATCATTTATAATACACATTCAGGAACATTGTAAATATGATGAATTATTTGGAAAAAAGATTGATATAAAAGTTTCAAATGAAAGTGATGCAGAGGTTGAAAATGAACATGAACCTATTGAAAATCCTATAGTTAAAATAGAGACTATTACCATGGATGTTGTAAGTTAAATGGTCTTAATTGTGTAGTATGTATACCTATTTTTAAAAATGTAAATTGTTTAAAAAAACATAAGCCAAATTGAAACAAAATTTAGGAAAATAAAATCGATGTATACGTTTGGAGTACAGTGTAGGTTATGTAGTTGAAAATTTTTTAAATTGCCAATGTTGTAATAAGCCGGTTATTTGGAAAACAGGAACGATAAAATATTTTTATAAGGGACTACTCCATTAAACTATCTAAACAGGAATGACTGCGGTTTTAACTGATCATCATAAGGGTTTACGCTCTTGAACTATAAATTTATTTATTTAAGTTTTATACAACCAGAAAATATTGTACCAAATTTTACGAGAATCGGGTCATTATTTCCTATTGGCCACATTAATCCACAATTCTCCTCAAATTACAAAATCTCACATTAATGTAAGCATTATAAAATATTTCAATTGTGCATGTTTTATGCAAGCACAAATCATAAAATCAAATTCTAAGAAGGCCGGTCCATAATTTTTCATGTCTGCGTCATAGTGTGGGATTTTATATATAGTAGATCTTAACAGAATATTAAACTCTTGCTTATTGATAGTTTTATCTTTAATTACAGTTATTAATATTTTTTTATAATTATATTTCAACTGTTTTGTTTCCTTAAGGATGATCCTCTTATAGTTATTAAAGATGAAGTTGTAGATGAAAACACTTCACAAGAAGCCGATCTTACAATAATGCAAAAGAAGAAAATGAAAATTTGGAAGAATATTCATCAAATTCAGATCGACCACATATTAAAAATTTTATTTAAATATCAAAACTTTTTTTCAATATCTTAAAAACTACTAGAGAGTGGACAAAAATTATCTAATACTTAATTTTACATTAAATAGTAATTATGGTTAAAAAGAAATTCATTAAAAAGTCGATAGTTCTTGATAATTTGTTCTATAATTTATATTATATTTTCCTAAATTCTTTCAAATTTGATTGAGCAACGATATGCGTCGATGAGTCTACAGGACCAACTATCATCTTGGTTTCAACAGCCTCTTACGGAGTATTTTCGGGGGTGTAATCTTGTTTTGACAATGCGGTTTTCATCTAATGACTTTTGTCGGAGTTGTCATGATAAGACAGAGGAGACGCAGATTTTCACTTCTTGTGTCACAGTCCTGTAATGGGAGAGTTTCGAGAAAAATACTCTGGAGCTAGCACACTTAAGGTGGTGATCTTGGAAATTGAACTCATGATCACACTTTTCTTTCGTTTCAGATATATGCTATATTAATAAAATACTACGTAGTATTGATAATTATCACTGGTAACAAAATGGGATCATTTGTTTTTTTATGATGAGTTGTATGCAGGACATTATATAAAAAACGCGGAGTTTCTAAATACATTCACTAGTTTCTTACAATATTTTTACTATTCATAACATTATTTTAATCAACCGCTATTTACATATTGAAATCTTCTAACCGGTACAGTGGAAGTCAGGTTATTTATGATGTAATTAATTCCCTGTGAATGATTATTTAAAGAAGAAAATCTAAACAATATATTTTTTCACTAAACAACCCTTCACAATTTTTCTTGCAAATTTTTGTTTTAAATCAAAATAAATGTCCATAGAAAAAAATAAAAAGTATTTATAATAAATAATGGCAACTGAAATACTAAATATTCAAGATTATAGTGGATATATAAAATGTGGAGAAATTTTGAAGTCACCTTTGCCAACTTATCAGTATCCATTTATTTTGAAATGTTATCAATGCGATGCAATCAATTTTGTTTTGGAATCATTTATAATACACATTCAGGAACATTGTAAATATGATGAATTATTTGGAAAAAAGATTGATATAAAAGTTTCAAATGAAAGTGATGCAGAGGTTGAAAATGAACATGAACCTATTGAAAATCCTATAGTTAAAATAGAGACTATTACCATGGATGTTGTAAGTTAAATGGTCTTAATTGTGTAGTATGTATACCTATTTTTAAAAATGTAAATTGTTTAAAAAACATAAGCCAAATTGAAACAAAATTTAGGAAAATAAAATCGATGTATACGTTTGGAGTACAGTGTAGGTTATGTAGTTGAAAATTTTTTAAATTGCCAATGTTGTAATAAGCCGGTTATTTGGAAAACAGGAACGATAAAATATTTTTATAAGGGACTACTCCATTAAACTATCTAAACAGGAATGACTGCGGTTTTAACTGATCATCATAAGGGTTTACGCTCTTGAACTATAAATTTATTTATTTAAGTTTTATACAACCAGAAAATATTGTACCAAATTTTACGAGAATCGGGTCATTATTTCCTATTGGCCACATTAATCCACAATTCTCCTCAAATTACAAAAATCTCACATTAATGTAAGCATTATAAAATATTTCAATTGTGCATGTTTTATGCAAGCACAAATCATAAAATCAAATTCTAAGAAGGCCGGTCCATAATTTTTCATGTCTGCGTCATAGTGTGGGATTTTATATATAGTAGATCTTAACAGAATATTAAACTCTTGCTTATTGATAGTTTTATCTTTAATTACAGTTATTAATATTTTTTTATAATTATATTTCAACTGTTTTGTTTCCTTAAGGATGATCCTCTTATAGTTATTAAAGATGAAGTTGTAGATGAAAACACTTCACAAGAAGCCGATTCTTACAATAATGCAAAAGAAGAAAATGAAAATTTGGAAGAATATTCATCAAACACGGAAGATAATTATAATTCTGATGACGATACAGGTTCTGAAGAGGTACATATAAAAATATGTTTCAAATCCATTTCTAAGTGACAAAAACAACAATTAACTAAATTTTCATTTCAGGAAATAAATAAAAAAACAAAAAAGAAAAGAAAAAGTGCTCTACCACCTACCGTGATAGAACTCTATAAGAATCAACCAAACTTGTGGAATAAGGATTTACCATTTTATCGCTTTAGAGACAAAAGACAGGGATTTCTGGAAGAAACTACTAAAGATTTAAATAATAAACTTGATTCACAATATACATGGAAAGAAGTGTCAGATATAATATCTTATATTTATCGAAAGCACCGTGATGATTTTAAGAGACTTCGATGATACGAAGAGGAAGATTAAAAATTCATCAAAAGATACAAAATATAAACGTTGTTGTTTTTTGATGATTTGTATTTCTTACGACCCAAACCTGTAATACAATTACAAAATTGGATACAAATTTGCCAGATTTAACACCGGAACAAGTTATAAAAATAATTCAAATATACAGAGAATTTCCACATCTTTGGAATTCGAATTTAATTGAATTCATATGTTCTAATAAACGTCACGAAGCACAGATTGCAATGCTGAAAAGTTTAGAAACAAATATGAGTATTAATATAAGTCAAACGGCTTTAGAGGAATATTTGCGTACTTTGCATTATTATTTTTCCCGAGAAAAACGTCTTAGACAAAAGAATGTTGAAAGCAATTTAAAAAATCTTGCAGAGGACTACTATGAACACTTGATGTATTTATATGATCATGAGGGGCCATTTAATTGTAATGAGTGCAATCGATCATTTTCCAAACCTTTAGGTTTTAAAGTTCACAAATCTAATCATGATGATTCCGTACCCTTTGTATGCTCTCAATGCAATAAAGAATTCAAAACTATTCAGTCATATACTGTACATGCTAAACGTCACTTTGAGGATTTGGAATTTGTGTGTAATGTTTGTAATAGGAAATTTGTAACATATGCAGATTTACGTGTTCATTTACTAACACATTCTGGAGACAGACCATACTGTTGTGAAATATGTGGTACTTCTTATCGGCATATACAATGTTTTAAAAGACACCAGAGGCGCCATGAAAAACGATATACTCACACATGTCATATATGTTCAAAAGGATACTATTCTAAAGATCGCTATGATGATCATATGAATTCTCACATGAATATACGACAACATATTTGTCAGCTATGTGGTAAAGGATTTATAACCAGCAGGGCATTAAAAACTCATTCAGTCACACACGAAGATGCCAGAAATCATGCGTGCAAATTATGTGGCAAAACTTTTAAGCTTAAAATCGGAGTGCTGCAACATATGCGAACTCATGGTAGCAGAGTAGAAAGCGAAGATAAAAATTAAATAAAAAAGAAGCATACTTAAAATTAGTCCACATATAAAAGTTATCTATAAGAAATTAATAAAATTAATAATTAAAATTATTATGATGATATAATTATATTTCATAGATTCGTCAAATTTCCTTGCTCTCTGTCTATTATTGACAGACAGATTGACATAGCTTAATCGACTCAGATTTTAATTTCATACAAGAATATATTTACCTAATGTGTATGAAATGATTAAATAATTAAAAAATTATTAGATAAGGAATTCAAAATTGATTTTTTTAATTGAAGCTTTGATATTTTTGAGCACAAAGTCAAACTTTTATTAAAAATACGTCATATTGGAGAGAGAATGACCTTGACCCAGTAGGGTTTTGAGATACAAAATTCAAACTTAAAATTTCTACATAAAGAAATTTAAAAAAACAAATTTATACGTGTTAAAAAATCGTTTAGTGCAGTAAAAAAATCACAAAAATTTAACATTTTTGAAGACTTTGAAAAAGATATTGTATTATTTTTTTGCTTTGCAACTAAATGAACGCAACCGACTGAAGACTTTCGGCTATATATTAAAAAAATCTTGCAAAATTCAGAACGTTAAAATAATTGAGATATCTTGAAGAAATTTGGTATATGTATTTATTTGACCTAGAGACGAAGCTTATTGAAATTGGTCATACACTTTAAGTAGCTCCCATACAAATGTTTTCCAGGAATGGGGTTTTAAGGTCATAAAATAATATTAAGACACTAACGAAATTCAACAAAAATAAGTCTTATAGTATTCTTAATAGCTGTACCAAAGTATGCGAGGGTCGGTTCATTACTTCTCATAGGTCCTATACAAGCCCCCTTCCAAATATCATTTTGAACGGCATAAATCTCACATTTACAATTACATTACAATTAAAATCTTAAATCGATTTTCCAATATATACGGGGTCGGTCCATCATTAGGTTCCAGAAAAACTCTTTTTAACCGCATAAATGTTAGTATCGTAATTATGTACTTCACTCTTAATCATAAATTAAGTTCATGACTTTTTTGTAGCTGTCATTTACAGTCAGCAATGTGGTGTAGGATATTAAATAGTCGGGCTTGACCAATTTTTTAAGTTTAAGTTTATACTTTTTTAAGTAATATTTTTAAAATTTTATATTCAACCATATTTTCTTAATTACTATGCCAAAAAATTATTAAAATCCGATGAGTAGAACAAAAGTTATAGTCATAAATATAACTCATTTTATGAACCCCCAACATAAGTATATTTGCTATAAGATAAATATGGGAATATTTTCCCGGCTATATTATAAAGTATTTATAACCAGCAGAGCATTTAAATACGTTTCAGTGACACATGAAGTTTTTTTATATACTTGGCAAAAAACCGTGAGCAAACTTACCTTTCAAACTCATATGCTCTCGAAATAAAAGTCTTCACTTGGAAACAGCCTTGAGTATATGTACTTTGTATGGAAGTTCACTTCGTCCCACGCCTATAGAATTGTTGAAATTTAAAGCTTATTTCTCCAATTTCATCACTGCTGGAAAACGATCAGTCACTATGGTCTCAAGAGTTGACAATTAGCTTTCGATGTTAAATAAAAACACAACAGATCCACAGAAACAGATCGACAGTACTTACTTGCTGAAGAATGGTTCTTTTCACAACGGAAGATGTTCTATTTTATTTTGTTAAGAGTATCAATCAAACGCATCAACAACTGTTATATGGTTATCTTTTGCCGGATTATGTCGGTATTTTCATGGCGTATTTTCGGCAATGAAGATGCCGATCGCACAAACGTGTAAGGAATGCATCATGCTATGTAGCTTGAGAGTTGGTAAAATTATTTTCACAATTAAGCGCTAATACGAAAGATTTTAGCATCCGCTTTGTGGTCTTTGCAACGAGTTACTTACGTATTCACACAATTTTACTAAATGACCCTACTCTAAACTAGAATCAACACTTTTGGTTATTATAGACTGCACTACCTGGTAACACATTCCAGACATGTAAATTGTCTGCAATAACAGTATTTATCATTTTGAAATATTACTCTTTCGTTTTTTTTTCGAATTCCTATGTTAATTTTAAAGTCCAAATTGTAGTTATTTGGTTATTTTTATTTGATAATCTACCTCACATTGTTAATTGTAAATGTCTGCTACGAAAAAATTATGAACGACCCTCGCATAATTTGGGAAATAAATAATTGACAGATCATCGTATAATTTGGCATATCGTTTTAAATATAATAAGACGTAGTTTTGCAAAATTTGGTTAAAATCATTTTATATTTAGGAATTTTGTGGGTTAAAACCCCATTCCGAAGGGACATTTGTAAGGGACCTATATGAAATAATGGACCGATCATAACCAATCTCAATAGCCATTGTCCTTGGGCCAAAATAATAGAACATGCCGAATTTCATAAATATATCTTCAGAACTGCGACCTGTACTTTGCGAACAAGCTTTACAGTCAGTCTGACGACATGCTTAAATTGACTCAGGAAATGCCCGTAACAAACAAACGCATAATAACCCCACCACCTATGGTGTTGTGGAATATACAAAGTTTTTAAATTTTAAAATATATTTCCTAATTAGCTTCAATCAAGTACGCTATGTTCCAATAAACGTCATGCTGCTCATAGTGAAATGTTAGTGTTTGGAGAAAAATATGAATATCAATATAAGTGTGAAAATAAAGTTCATAATTCAAGCCATGATGGTACCGTGCCATTTTTATGTTCTCAATGCAGCAAAGAGTGTAAAACAATACAATCATATACGGTACATGCTAAACGTCATTTTGAGGATCTTGAATATGTTTGTAGTTTATGTGATAAGAAATTCGTAGCTTATGGGGAACTAAGATTGCATTTTTTAATGCATTCTGACGACAGACCATATTGTTGTGAAATATACGTTTCTTCTTATAGACAAGTTCAATGTTTGAATATGCACATAAGGAGACATGGGAAACGTTATACATAAATGTATGCTAAATAGGTTATTATTAAAAAAATATGTACTTAAAAGGTTATTATTAAAAAAACCTGCGAGGATCATAGGAATTCACACATGAATATTCGAAGGCATATTTGCCATTTGTGTGGCAAACAATTTATTACTGCCAAAGCATTAAAGACACATGCTGTCACCCACGAAGACGTAAGAAATAGTGCCTGCAAATTGTGTTGAAAGACATTCAAACTTAAAATTGGCGTCCAACACCATATGAGAACACATGGAATGAATGCGAAGATAAAAATTAAATGTAAATTATTAAAATTACATACTTTTCGAGTATTTTATTAAATAAAAGTAAAATTGTGTTCGTTTTTACTCTACATCTTAAAATTCATTGTCGAAGGAGGAAGCACAAACTCATTCATTTTGTTCCAAATGCAAGCAGTTTGTCCAAAATTTTAACTTTTTTAAACTTTCAACTAAAAATTGTTTTTGGAAATGTAATATTTAAGAAATAAGCGAGTGAAGCGAAAGGAGTGACTGTATTGTGTCAAGGGTCTACTTCTGTGCACCGATAGAGTCCACCAAGGAGAGTCAGAGGATTCTTGCCTGGACATTGTAGTATAGGGGCGATTGCAATTAAATGGTACCCAGCGCCCCGGGTATCTGCAGGATATGTAAAGATGAGATAGAGTCAGAAGAACCTTTTGGATTGGCTAGAGTATTTCACAGTCGTTGAAATAACATGTCTTATTAGATTGATTCTAAGGGTGTGTTGGTTATTGGGACCACAGACGGAATAGGATACGTCTATTTCAAGCAAAAAAGTCTATAGGTTAAGTGTTTACAATAAAAATATCCTCTGTGTAAAAAATTTAAATATTTTTCATTAATGTCAACGTACTTATTTCATCTAAATTTGCAACGAATAGAGTAAACCATTAGTGAACATAGCACCGTTTTCTGTGGTCATTCGTTGAGCGTTTTGTTTAATAACTTAATATTCTAAGCATTGTTTACTTCGTTTAATAGATTCTTAAATAATTTTTATAAATACATTTGATTTTCATATCATTTTGAAGCTTTCAAATTTGCATTATGTATAACGTTAGCCCCATTTTCAATTGCAACATGTGATTTGATATGATTACTTAAATCTCTATGTTGTGCAAATTTCTTGCCACGAATTTTGCAAGAAAATTTTTTTTTATTTTTGCATGTGTTAGTTTATGTTGATTTAAATATTTCGTGCAGTTAAATAATTAAATAATTCTTATTAGAATACTTGCGTATATATGAGATTTAAGCCCTTCAAAGTGATATTTTTAAGGGGAATTATACGGGACCTATGAGAAATAATGGATCAATCCCCGTATAATTTGGTACATTTTTTAGAATATTATTAGAATATTTTTAGGAGGAACATTTGTATGGGGGCTAGGTGAAGTAATAAACCCATCATCCCCAATTTTAATAAGAATCGTTCTGAGGCTAAAATAAGGACACATGTTAAGTTTCATCGAGGTATATTAAAAATTGCGACTTGCGTTTTGTTCACAAGGTTTACATGGAAAGCCAGTCAGACGGACATCGTTAAATCGACTCTGAAATTGATTTTGAGTCGAACGTTATACTTAAAAGTGGTGGTAGCATTATTTTTTCTGTGCGTTACAAACTTAAGCACAAACGCATTGTACCCCAATCATTAATGGTGGTGTAGGGTATAATTAGGGATTAGGGACAGTATAAAATCATTTTTTTGTATTTTATTTGTGTTCTTTAATACTATTTCTTAATTGTTGGCTGTTAGATTTAATGTACTTTTTACATATGCTCGTTAATTCTACTAATAAACTTTATACTATTATTTTGCAGAACGTATAACATTTATACTGTGATTCCCTGTATTCAACTTAAAGTTTAAATAACTAAACTAAATTTTTAATATAAATTATTTTTATATTAAATATTAAGTTAAAATAAAATTAAATGATAAAGTTATAAAAGGTGTCTATAAATTAAGTTTTATAATTTAATTTTTTTAAGCATCTATTTTTTGCTTGTTGAAAGTGTAATATAACAATTTTTTCAAATTCCGTGTCATTGTTATCTATAAATTTAAGATTATAAGCGGCTGAAATTTTTGAAAGTTATTTTTATGAGTTTTCAAAACATTATGTAAATAATATTAACATACATTTAATTGCTAGCATAGTGGAAAAATGCTTTATACCAATTTTATCTTTGGAGCCTTGCCAACAAAATTCTTTAGCAGCTTCATCATTTATAATTGTACGCCAACAATTTCTAATAAATTTTGTAGGATGACCATTAATTGTTTCTTTTAGCTCATCTACCTAAAAGAAAGTAGTAGAGTATATTGAAAAATAGGTTGCAAAAAATTTTAACACAACATACCAATTTCCGAAAATTTTCTTCAGATTCTTTAATTTTTTTCTCAAATTTAAGAAATTCATCTTTATCATCATATGGTGTTTTTGGTAGTATAATTAGCTGGTTTGTAGGTATTTTTACGCGGCTACTTTGCAATAATTTAACATTTTCCGACAGTCTTTGAATAAGTTTTTTATTGAATTCTATTTTTTCTTTAATCTCTTGAACTTCTATAACAAAATATATATTTTATATAATATCATTTTTGTATCTTTTTGTATCATTTTTAATTTATAATTTACCTTTTTTTGTGACAAATTCATGCGTACTAAAATTCATCTATTATATTATAAGGTAGATAAAAATAAAAACATTAAAAAATTAAAAGACCGATTTTATTTTCAACAGAATTCTAACATTGTAATAAAATTTCATTGATTAAGAATGAATTGCACAATGCTTTGTGCATTTATTTATTTGGAAAAAAGAATTACAACCAAACCATATTAAACACAAACTCCTTCATTTGTCAAGCTTACAAGTTTGAGTAAGAAAACATTCAAATATTCATAAATTCTTCGTATTTTATTATTTTTGAAATTTCTTACAAAAACCTGCAAAATTTTATGATATGGTATAAACATATTAATAAATGTATGTACGTATTTAACTTTTTGGTTGGTTTATAATTACGGAAACAATATTAAGGGATTTAAATTAATTTATGAAAATAAGAAGTTATATTTAATTGAAATTTTGACAATACTCTAAGCAAAAACTGATTTATATTTACCTTTACGCATTCGTTGTCAGTTTGTGTATATTGACGAGAGTCTTGCAGGTTTTCCATATTGCTATTAATATTTGTATCATTCGGAAGAATTTCTAAATTATCTATTTTCATAGAACCTTCCAATGATGTTGAATTCATAGAATTTTCATCTTCTAAGGGATCATTATATGAAAGGCTTTCAGATTCTTCAAACTATAATTGTTAATTATAAAAAGCCAAATTATTAATGAGCTAAAATTCAAATAAAAACATGTTTGGTGCAAAAATTCGATAATAATAATTTAATTTTTACATTAATGTTTTTTATCCACCTTCTGTACAAAAAAATATTATTATTATCTGTTTGTATATTAAGAATATGAAGATTTTTTGCAAAGCAAAAGGCACATCTGTCCTATTTTTTACCCCGTTAGGAGGGAACATCTTAGATAGAGGACAAAACCACTAAGCGAGCAATGTTCGCTAAGAAGTGTAGACCAATCTGATGTTCTTTTCAGATAAGAGTAAATTTAATATTTTCCGACCTTATGGATATTCTCTAGTATGGAGTATAACTCCTCTTGCACTGGTGAAGGAGGATATATAATCTAAGGCTGAATGTCCGCTGCATGGAATGTAAAACTCATTTTTATTGATGGAATAATGGATAAAATTTAGTATCTTAATATTTAAAATGAAAATGTTAATAATTGTACAAAAAGTTGAATTTACCACACTCATTCACTTTTCAATGGAGCACTTGTGGAGAGAATTAGATCGAGGAGTACGAACATGTAAGATTTCAAGCAAAAATTATTTGAAACCAGCATTACTAGAAGATTGGAAAAAAAGTTAAAGATATCACAAAAATGTTAGTGTTATGTACGCTATTAAAAATGCTATTAATATCCTTAATCATTTCAAAATTCTTAATAAATAATTATCACAAAAACATAATTATTATATTATAATTATTACTTTGTAATAATTTAACCATTTTTGCACAAAACTGTTTGATACTCAGTCTTAAGCTACAATAACTTTGTTTTTTTTTGTATTTTTTTTTACCTTATTAATTATTGAATTGTTAAATATTTGCTGTTTTTTCCTTACACATCTTTCATCTTCCATCAGATTTTCTTGCATTTCTATATCTCTGTTTCCCACATTTAGCCTTGATTCATAATGTAATTTATCACCATGTTCCTGTTCTATATGATTGATAAATATATCCCATTCTAAGCAAATTTGGGAGCAATATAAACAATTTAGGGCATATACTCTTTGTCCCACTTGTATACAGTATGTAATATCTCCACATTTTCTACTTGAACTGTTCAAATTTTTCATTTGTATATATGGACGAAATGTAGACATTTTCTAAACGAATTAAAAAAAATTTGTTTACAATTTGTAAATTGTTTGTAAACAATAGTGATTGGAGAATCCATTTCGATTTCGGTTGATTATCGATTATCTTATGAAGAAACGATTATTTTGAGATGGATATATCCAGCTAACTTAAAACTTAAATCGATCTTGATTAATCAAGAACTTTAATTTCTTCTGAAAGTAAACCTTTTTTAAAAACTTAATATTTTTCAAAATTTTAAATTTTTTAATAATATGTTTGTTGTCACTAAGGAGCACATTAATGACACAAAAGAATTGTATTTTTGTTTTTCCACTATCACCGTATACTAAATTTGCCTTGAACAGGGTTGTTAAAGTTTGTTATTGTTTTTAAGTCATAAACATTTGTTTTTTTCTCATAAAGTGCAATATTTATTTAATTATAAAATAACAAAAAATGGCTTTAGATTTTAAAGTAGAAAGTGATATATCTCTTGACAAATTTAAAAAATGTGGTGAAGTATATAGATCCTCAATCATAAGTGATAAACAATACATGTTTCTATCATGTATTTACTGTAAAGATATTTCATGGAAGTTGGAGACCTTTCAACAACATCTGGAAAATTATCATCAAACGGTGGTAGATGATACTTTCACAAAATTTTTTGATGCAGAAAATTTAAATGAAGAACAAACTACCAGCATTAACACGACTGAAAGAATAAAAATAAATCAGGATTTAGCAAAATCTGAAAATATAGAAAAAGTAATGTTTCTGAACATTTTTATGGAAATAATTGTAAAGTAATATATAAAATAAACCATTTGCAGGATCCTTTGGATGAAAGACATTACGAATATAGTGATCTGATGCCGATAACAGTTAAATTGGAGGAAACTGAGACTGCTAGTGACAACAACAATAAAATTAACGTAGAAAATAATATAAATAATGATGCTAGTCATAATAATAATGTCGTTTTGAAAATAAAGGAATTAGAATATGACTACGATAATGAACATAGCAGTGATGAAGATTTTGAGGTATTTGTAAGGACTTTTCATTATTGTTATTACCTTCCATCTCAACATCTAATTTATTTGATTGCAATTTACAGCCAGATAAAGTTAGCTCTGATGATGATAATGAAGAAAATACAGGAGAATACGATGAAGATGAGGAATATGATGAAGATGAGGGTGATGATAATGAAAATGATAACACAGATATTGCTAATATAAAACTTGATTATGTTAGTAATAAAACAAATCTTAAACGTTTCACAAAAAATCATGATTTTATTAAAGCCATAATAAGTTCTTATAAAAAGCAAAATTTGTTATGGGACAGTGCCTATAAAAATAAAAAAGGAAATTCAATGGAAAAACAAAACGCTCTAGAACAGATATTAACTGAAATCAATGACAGGTTTAAAATTAATGCAACTTTGCAGCAAATCGAACGAGTGATAAAACGTCTAAAATTAAGATATATTCATCACATGTGTTTAAGAGATAAAGGAGAAAATTACAAGCCCTTATGGTTCAATGATTTGTTTAATTTTTTAGAACCTCATTTAAAAGATACTAAAGTGGTAAGGAAATATGAATGTTATTTATACCCTACACCAGTATAAATGGTTGGAGTATTATGCCTATATGTCGATATTTGTAACAGGCAGAAAAATAGTACCAACTACTAGTATTCCATTAGACTCAAAATCTTTTTCTGAGTCGATTTAACCATGTTTGTCCGGCTGATAGCTGAAGATATTTTGATAAATTTTGCGCATATTATTTCTCTTTGTCTTAAGAACGAAGTCTACTGAAATTGGTAATCTTCTAAATATAGAACAATATTTATGAAACAAGTTTTATTATTTTTCTCATGTATTGAACTCTGATGCAGAAATCACAAAACCAAAAATATGGTGTAGGGTATTTCATAGTCGTTTAATACTGACTATAACTTACTTATTTGTTCAATAAGTATTTGAAACTTGTACATTGATTTATAATGTGTATTATTTTTTAACAGCGTAATGGTATTTGCAAACAATTGAATGATACTCAATTTCTTGCACTGATTAAGCTCTTTAAGGAAAATGAATGTTTTTGGAATGAAAATAACATATATCATACATCAGTTATAAATAAGCAAGAGAAATTAAAAGCATTCACAAATGAATTCGCAAAAGTATGTGATTTGATTGATTTAAATATTGATATAATGCAAAATACCATAGAGGAAGTTATAGATATAGCCAAAGAAGAGAATTCTAAAAAATATACGCATTTAGCTAATAATATAAATGGCGAATATGTGTCAAATTACAAATTTTATAAAGAAATACAATTTCTTTTACCTCATGTGGGGCCATTTCAATGTAGTTATTGTCCAAAAAGCTTTAATGATATTTACGCCTTTAAGCTTCATATATCAAGACATGAAGGTACCAAACCCTTCAAATGTATGGTGTGCTCACGCGAGTTAACACACAAAAAAGAATTTGTATGTCATTTAAGGCGTCATACAAAGGAATGTCCTTTTAAGTGTGATGCATGCGAAAAATCATTTCCTAGCAAAAAAGAATGGCATCGACATGTAATAAAACATGGTTCAAAACCATACATTTGTGAATTATGTGCCGATAGTTTTTATACTCAGCATCAGCTAACGAATCATATGAAAAATCACAATAATATACGGGATCATGTTTGTCCTGAGTGTGGTAAAGGCTTTACACATCGTGGATTGTTGAGACAACATTTGCAAACACATAATAAAACTAAATGTATTTGTTCAATTTGTGATAACATTTATTCCAATCCACGTAGTTTACGAAAGCATTATGTTAAAATGCACCAATCTGATAAAGAACCTTCGTCAGCTTCTAGGGTGCAGTATAATTGTCAAATATGTAAAATAACATTTCCCACCATACAAGATGCCAAACAACATCGTAAAGAGCATAAACAATCAAATCCTGTGCAACGTCGTCATGTTTGTGATGTATGTGGTCATAATTTTGCTTATCCTAGAAATTTACTTGATCATAAAAAAACACATTCGAATATACGTGATCAAGTATGTGATGTGTGTGGAAAAGCTTTTACAAATAGTCACTTATTGAATCAACATAAGAATGTTCATACAGGCGAAAAGTTTGTATGCAAAGCTTGTGGAAAAGATTATGCACATTATCGTGGTCTATGTCGTCACATTACAAAAGTACATGGTGTTAATATAAGAGATTTAGATGCTTGGTTAGAAAAACAAAAGGCGACATCACAGTAACTTTTTATGTATATAATTATATTATATTGGTTTAGATAATTAAGTTAATTTCATGAGGCAATTACATTAAGACTTATTTATTCAAATTAAGCTTTAATAAAATTCTTTTGTTATCATATAACATTAAATATAGTAATGATTAAATGATATGTTATGATTTTATTTCACAAAATCACCGAACTATTGGTAATAGAGATAAACGATATTTTTACGGTTATGATTTGTCGTGAGATCTAGATTAAAAATTAGCCATTTCCATCCTACGATGCGCAGTATGAACAACAATAAAAAACGTCAATCTTGATAATAGGTAGTTTTCCATGGTTTTCTATTACTTAGTATATTTTCCCGGCTAATTGAAATTTAATGCGATTTAAATAATTGAATTTTTTTAATAATTGTTGAATTTTTCTGTTCGCTAACAAATTGCCCTCTTTTCATTTTGTCACTTAGATCACAAAGTTTTTTTGCGAACTCTAAGTTAAAGGGAGAATCTTCATATCTTTTAAATAGAAATATGCATTAAAAATTCAGCACTTATAGTATTCTTGAAAGAAAAAAATAATCTAATAGAATTGAAATTCGCCTTATTTATGGGGGAGGTTGGTTGCAAAAAAAAAATTAAATTTGTTACCTTTTTGGTACCTAATGTATCATTTAAAGAAGTACATATAGAAATGAAATAAATAGTTTTTTTATATTCATGTGCAAATTCAAACATTTTATTAGAGAATCGGCAAACTTCGTTTTAAAAATTATTAGTAATTTTAATTTGCTTTGTATGGAGCATCTCTCTCCCTGACCTTATCATTTTATCTGGTAAAAATTGGAGAACTCTAGCTTTTATAGTTTTTTAGTTATTCGATAATCAATATTTCCTTTGTTTGAGCGATACCTCTCCCCCTGGTCTTATCCCACATACGTTTCGTCCATTAAAACATTTCCTGGAGAATGTCGTTGGGTCCTAATTTGAGAACTCTCGCTTTTATAGTTCATAAGCTATTCGATACTAAATATTTGCTTTGTATAGAAGATACCTCTCCACCTGATCCTATCTGAATTCTGTAAAAATTTCATCAAAATTGACCCAGCCGTTTTAGATTCTATACGTTACATACATACATACATACATACATACATACATACATACATACATACATACATACATACATACATACATACACACATCATATTTTATATATTAGAGAATGCGATTTTAACATTTTGGATCGGAAAATTTCCATAAAGAGGACAATAATGTATTTAAAGTCATTAGGACAAATTTGGAAAAATTTTGAAAGAAACTAGTTAAAGTGTTTAATTCGGGCGTACCGAATTTTTTATACTCTTTACCATTGCTTATGAGGAATTTTTTTTAAGCAACGGAATTCACATTTAACCTTAAGTCCCTAATATAAATAGGCTTTCATAATATCATCACTTGTAGAAAATGACAGCCAATACTATATATTGAGTCAACATAGATCTCTAGAGCACTCAATATGCATGCAAAATTTGATTCAGATCACGAGTAGTTTTTGCTTTCATTAAAACGATACTAGTATATGTTTATGGCCGAAATTCAAGAAAAAGATTAGCAATTTTTCTGCATCAAAATTTATTCTATATATCCATATTTGCTTATAATAAACTTATTTCTTAATTATATCCGATCTACTAGTACAAAAATTATGATTCTTATTTAAATAGATCGCTTAAAAAGTCGAAAACATTATTTTGCCTTACATTGTTATTGTTTTCAATACTATATCCAACAACAACCACAAAGAAAATAAAGAATTGTTAATATCTCTGCTATTTATGAAGCGATTTGGCCAAGTCCACAGGTTTCATAGGGTGTTCAAAATATCGAAAAATGTGTTTTTGCCTATAATTCCGGAACTAATGGTCCGATTAATTTTATGTCTTTAGCTCATAAAACCGTTGAGTTAATTGAAACATAACTGTGAAAAATTAAGTCTCCAATATCTGCGCCGTTTAAAACCCAATTTCCTGGATTTCAATAATTCTCGAAGGTATTTCCAATCGTTTGATATGCATATCATATATCTCAACTATAATTTAGCTTCATAAACTTGATTTCAACCGACAGACGGACATAGCTCGTCCAAACTCGTGTAACACGTGGAATTTTCCGGGAAAATATATTTTAAGAATTTGAAAAAATTAGATGTTTTTGATCATCGGCAACATGAACATTTAAGTGTGTTGAGCATTTTGAAAATTCAAGTTAAAGGGACTTTTCAGGACCAAAAATAAAAACAGATACCTTGCACTTTTTGAAGACATTATGTGGAACTTTTCAAATCATCTATATGAAATCATGTACTTCTTTTATACGCAATTACAGATGGATCAAAAGTAATTTTAACCATTTTATGGTACAATGGTCTAAACGTTTTTTTCATGGTGTAGCATAGGAGCTTTGGCGGACCCTCGTGGAATTTCGAACATCGATTTTTGTTTATATTCGTCTAACGGGAGAAATGGGAAATAATGGACAAATCTTCATAATATTTGGAAAGTTGAGAACATCTAATGTTATATTTAGTAATTTTATTGTATTTATATAAAATAATGGATCGATTATAATCAATTTCAATAGGCTTTGCACTTGCTTCAAAATAACTTCGAACAGTACTTTGATAACAATTTTTACATGGACAACCAGGACGGATGGTGATGGTTAAATTATTCTGAGTCGAACAGTACTTCCATCTATGGTGATGTAGGCTATAGAAAAAGTTATTTAATATATCAAAATTTAGTCCATATCCATAGAAGATTCAAAATATAGAAAAATGCATTTTTCCTTACAATTTATAAATTATTGGAACGATATTTATGATGTTTTCAACTTAAAAATTCTTCTTATTATTTAATTTTTCGACTTGTTAGTGAATAAATCCTGTTTTTTTATGGAATGTTAAAAAAGCTTAAAACATTATTTTGCTTAATTTTGTTAATGTCTTCAATCGTTCTTTTGGAACAATAAAGGGAATACAATTTTTTAATTAATAGAACTCTCACAAAACTTTGTAATCTTTCAGTACGATATTTGAATCATGTCTTATTATATTTCTTGAAAAAATTTCCTTTCGTTTGATATACATGTGATATATATAAGCAGTGGGTCAGATTCAAAAAATTGATTTCAAACGACACACTGAAAGACAGATAGATGGTCATGGCTTAATCAAATTCTTTCATACAGATCCTGAATATACATACTTTTGGAGGCATAAGACAGGAATTTTACTTTTGCTCTCATTTAAAATATTTACTGAAAAAGATACTGAAACAACCCTATTCATTACCTATTCGAATTTCGTATAAAAAGTCATGCAGCTTTTTAAATATATATTTTTTATTTTTTTAACAAATATTTGTCAATTTTTATTTTTAACAACTATATTTTAATTAGAAGTGATGAATGAAATTCAATAGCATATTATTATTTTAATATTCTTATTATTTTTACAATTAACAATATACAAATTAAAATATGTACAAAAAAGTTGTGTATATCTTTGCATCTTAAATACTTCACCTTTCGTCAGTGGTTGCAATATCATGCGTTTTCATATGTTGGTTGACTCCAGTTCTATGTTTAAATGTTTTACCACACAATTTACAAGAATAATTTCGTACATCTTCATGTACAACTTTATGTTGTTTTAAAGATCTTTTAGTAATGAAAGCTTTATTGCATATTTCACATATATACGAACGTATATTCATGTGAGAGTTCATGTGATCATCATGACGCATTTTTGAATAAAACCCTTTAGAACAAATCTTACAGGTGTGGAGATAACGTTTTTCATGGCGTCTGCGATGGTTACTTAATGTTTGAAGAAATCTAAATGAATCACCACACATTTCACAGCAATAGGGTTTGTCACCGGTATGAATACGCATGTGTAATCTTAAATTTGTATAAGTAACAAACTTTTTACCACATTCCTTGCAAATATAATTAAGATCTTCAAAATGACGTTTGGCATGACTTGTATAGACATTTACACGTTTAAATGTTCTATTACACTGCGAACACGTAAATGGCATTGTGCCATCATGTGTAGATGTATGCATTTTAAAATGTAAAGGACTTATTGACTCAGCTCCGCATACAGAACATCTTAAAGGAGGAACATGATCATAAAGAAACATTAAATGTTCAAAATAATCATTTTTATTCATATTATTTGATTTATTTGCTTTCTTATTATCATTTAATATACCTCGTTTTTCTTTGGAAAATTTATTATGAATTGTGCGCAAATATTGTTCTAATATATTTTCATTGAGTTTTAAATTTAAATTTGTTTCCAGTTGAGCAATCATTTCGAGTATACTTTCATGACGTTTATTTTTACAATGATTTTCAATCAAATTTGTGTTCCAAAGATGTGGTAAACTTTTATAAATTTCAAAGATTTTTATAATTTGTTCTGGCAATAATGTGGGATAATTTGATCCCAAAATTTCAAATGAAAAATATTCCAAATGAGGTTTTATAAAATTCAGTTCTGACAAATACCAAGGCTTTATAAAATTTTGACGTTTACTTTCGTCTTTCTCTTGACTTCTATGCAAATCATCTTGATATTTTCGATATAAATGAATAATTACTGCTGATACTTGACTTCCATTTATATTTATATTATGATTTTCTTTCAGATCTTGTGCAATGCTAAGCATATATTCACGTTTTTTCAATTTATTACCAAAATCTGGCAAAGTTTTGTTCCATAGTTGTGGTTGATTTTTAAAAGCAGCAATTAAAAGAGATACATTCGATTCGGATTTCATGAAATTACTAACAAAAGCTGATGATACACCGTAATTATTGGCAGGTTCACATTTTATCTGATTAAAATTTATGAAAATAATGCTTTAGTATTATTTGAATTTTTTTATATTTATCTCACCTTGGCTGTTTCCTCATCCTCCGCTTCAGATTCTTGAGATTCACATTCATCTTCTTCGTTTAAGGATTTTTCACTTTCTTCAATAAATTCATTAGCATCGTTTGAAACTACTTTACTACACGTATGTGTAAAACCTTCTAATGAAGTATTTTTAGTTTCATCGCCAGGTTCAATTTTAATTAACGAGTCATTATTATCGTCTTCATTTTTAACGACAGTAAGAGGATCTTCCTAATAGTTAAAAAAAGAAAACATTAAAAATTTTGTTAAAAATATTGTGAAAATATTTATTAAAAATATACAGAATTATAATAATTTAGATTTTTATAAAAATGTTAATTTCAAAACATTCAGGTTATTTATTAGATATCAAATGGTATATACCTAAAAACGGATTTAACTTTTTCGTTATTTTCGTTGTTCTCATCCAAAAGTAACGATGACGTTTTTTTAATGAGAGACAACTTAACGGTTCTTTTGTAAAAGTAAACAAGAATTTTTCTTTAGTCTTGTTGTAAATTGGTGAGTCTTCTGAAATGTCTCATCTACAACCAATTTCATTTTACCTGTTTCAAAACCATCTAAAACATAGTTTAACGAACAATGCAATTGCAGCTAAACTTAAGACCAGTGGACAATTTATGAAGATATATGACCTGCAAGTTTATTCAAATTATGGCCAAAACAAAAGCATAATGACTATTACAGATCTTAAACTGCTGAAGTTACAAGTAAGAATGAAATATTCCGCTTAGCTGAATAATTTCTTTTATATTTTTCTAAATAACCTTGATAATTTTGGAATGACAATAATATTAAGTTTAATATAAACTTAATATTATGTCGAAATTTTATTCTAATCTTTGATATCCAATTAAATATTTAACGGAAGTTCTTTGCTTATTTTTGGAGGTTCCTTCAAATATCGGTTTATATTTTATATTTTTAAATATTTTAATATTCTAAACCAATTTTACTGCTTTTAAGTATAAAACTTTCCAGAACTTTAACAATATTATTTTCCCACTAAATATTTTCTTATTTAATTTTCTCTAATTCTTTAAACACGTTTATAGGAATATGTACCAGTGTTGGTCTGAAATAATAAAAATAATTCAGGTTTAAAAAGGATTTAAAATCTACCACAGTTTAAGAAACTGATTTGTGCTTTTCAATTATCTTTTAACATGAACCGAATATCTCTAACCTGCCGTTAGCTCCAGGATCTTTTGAGGATGCCTCTCTTGGTACAAATACAACTTTATTGTTCTTGTACCACTCAAGGGCTTGTTTACCATAGTGAGAAGATGCCGAGCCAGGCCAACAATAAGTAATTACATTATGAAGTCTTATTAATAAAAGCATTTTTTGTAAACATTTATTTATAGAGCCCCTTGTCCTTTTGCGCAACTTCATATTGCTTGCCATGCCAATTTTTTGTCTGTTTTGTAAGACTTATAATAATTGTTACATAATTTAAATTTGTAAGACTAATATTTCGAGCTAAATTTGTAGAGGGACCTGGCGAAATCAAGTACCTATTACAACACCAAAACCTACTCCTATTTGTCTTTCGACTTAACTAATACAAACACTGTCAAGAAAATTCAGCTTTAAAAAATATTTCTAGTAATATACCCAGATTTCTAAATGTGATAAATTATCTGGAAATCTCTGAATCGTTCCAACATTTCTAAATAAAATATTGCCTAAATTAAATTCATATAAACTTTACCAATTTGGTAGGAATGTTATCGAGTTTAACTGGTGGTTCTTCCTCAGTTTCCAATGCCTCATTAAAGGAACATTCTTCTTGTGTAATACTATTCGCCGTTTCTTGGAAATTCCTTTTTGTTTCTACAGTTTGTTTACAAGTATCCTCCAAATGAAATATGAAGGATTCTAATAGTAGATATATTTCTTTACATTGTATACATCTTAAAATGTACGAGTCCTGGAAACTCTTTTGTGATTTCAGAATTTCTCCACATTTAATGTAGCCAACTGAATTTGACACGTTTTGTGTTAAAGTTTGCATTTTATACAATAATTATAAATTACTATTATTGCTGTTATTATTTTATTTTTTTAATTCCAAACAATAATGAACTTTCATTGAAAAAAATATTTTCCACGGAGTATGTTTAGTAATGTTTTGGTTGAGTAAATAATTTGTGTCCCAGCAAGCATTTCATCTACTCAATTAGTTGTGATCGAAAATAATAATTAATAAAAGCGAATATTTTCGAATTTAGTATTAAAAAGAAACATTTAGGTCCCGAGGATATTATTTTTTTTTCTTTTTAAAATCGTAAGTAGGATTTTGATCATAAATTAAGTATAACACTTTCAAACAATGTACCAAACTTTACTGAGATAGTTTTATTATTTCTCATATCTTCCATACAAGAGCCACTTCTGAATATCACTTTAGAGTGCATAAATACGTAGATATTATTTTAATATTCGGTTTAAATAACATTAATATAAATATTTATTTTAGTTAGAAATATACGAGGGTCGGTTCATAATTTGAAAACCCCTCGCCAGAAGAAACCGAAAATAGCAGAACAAAGTTTGGGCTTTTGACAAGGTTTGACATAAAGGGCTAAGATTAGTCCTATCTAACTCCCGCTTATTACAAGTGAAATATAACTCCTTTATTACAGGTGATTTTTAAATAAACGAAGGTGTTGTTGACGCTGGATTGATAACCAGAGTGCGACTTGGGAATCGGAACGGAAATCCCATTGTCGTGGGTAGTGCTCTTAGCACTACATTTTACTTTATATACATCTGTGATTTACCAACAGGCAAATATTTGGTAATATTTATAAGAACCCACGCAAGGCATCTAGCCAATTATCTCCGATGTTTGGCTAAGTAAGTGGAGAAAACGTGACAATGAATAAAGCAGTCATGACGTAATTTTTACCTTAAGAAGGTAAAACTGTCCTATTATTACACTTAATGGTATAAATATACCTCAAACGTAACACATTAGCATTCATTTGGACAGACGACTAACATGACATTGTCACATTGAAGCCAAGACACTTCAATAACATTGAAATCGTCTAGCCTTCACTGGCTAATTAATAGTCATTTCCAAATAAGTCTTGACAATAAAGTTATTCTGTATAATACTGTACTAAAACCAATCTAGAAAGATGACATCCAACTATGGGATATGACCCGTAAGAAGAGTATCAACATTATACAAAGAGTATAGTCGAATATTCTTAGGATTATAACGGAAGCACTGTAGTGCGGAAGTAATGAGAATATTCAAAGAGATTCTATTAGTAAAAGAGGTGCACGGTAAATATAGGGAAAAATGGATCGTGAAATTACGGGACCATCCATATCCACTTGCAAGACTTCTATTCGAGCACAACCACCCACTTATAATCTAGAGCAGATTCAATAAATAAATTTGGGAAATCTCAAATAAATGTTTTCATTCCATAAATATTCACAAATATCATTCATCTCAAATCGTGCCAATAACATGAGTCTTCCTAAAACGTGAGCAAAGTTTGTTTTTATCTATGTAGATTTAAATTTGTTATTGCTTCTTGTTTTGTAAGTTTAATTTGTCATTTTGTTAATTTTCTATTTCCTTGGTAGGTTTCCGACACCACAATCCTGTTCATTCTAAAAAAAACATTATGCACCTCACTTTCGGAACGTTTAATTTAAAGTCCAATTTCTCTACTGGAATAACCTTAGTTACGAAATGAAAAATAATTAAAATCTTTACTTGATCGGACAGAAAGATTACCTTGGGCATTTTTATAGGTTATGATATTTATCGATTAAATTAGAAAATTTTACATGAAAATTGAGATACATACCTTTATTTAAAAGAATCAGAATTTATACTATAGTTTATATACTTCATTATATATTATTTATGTAAGAACATCAGTTTTTACCAGCTTTTGAAAAATTATCTATTCAAACAATTTCGTACATTGAAGAAAACCTTTTTCCGATAATAATATTTTTATAGTTTTAATAAATAAATTTTGAAATTTTGGAAATCCTTTCATTACCCTTTTTATAGTGCTTTCTGTCACTTTGCTCCAACAGATGCTTCACCTCTATTTAGATACCTTTTATGCTCTTCAATCCTTTTTTAACAAGAGCCCAAAATCTCTCTAATGCCCTTAGCTCAAGGCAGTTTTGACGATTTGTCTCTCTTGATGCAAATACTTTATTGTTCTTGTATCACTTAGGGCTTATTTACCATAAAGACATGATGCCAAGTCAGGGCAAAAATAAGTCGACACATGAAGTATTTTGAAAGGAAGCAGTCTTTTTTATAAACATTTGTAGAGTCTGTTGTAGCAAATGATTATCCTCTTTTGTTGCAACTGTATATTGTTTGCCATACCAGAAACTGTTTGGGAAATTTTTACTGCTTTTGGTCCCCAAACTATTCTTTAACATTCCCTCGATCAACAGCAACATACAATGCTTGAGCTGGAAGTTGCTAAAAATCTGCCAGTACATTTGTTACTGTAAGGAACTTTCTGAGCCTTTTATGTTTTTTAACCATCATTACTTTTAACTTTTTGTACAAATAGTCCGATCACTGAGCTAACCGTGATTCTTTCCTACCAGATGTGTTAGGAGCCCTTTTAAAAAAGCTTTAAATTTTTTGATTAACACCTATGTAACGCTTTTAAATTTGATTTCCTGTCTTAAATTTATATATCGAATATTTACGTATGTATTTAATTATCTTTATAATGTTTGACATTAATTTTCCATTCTAAATATGTTAAATTTTTAAAACAAAAAATATTAATTTTTAATTTACATTCTAAATTAAAACAATAACAATAAATAGAAATAAATTCATGTTGAATTAAGTATTATTCCTTATTAGAACTGTTTTTGTCATCACTATTGGCTATGCCATGTGTTCTCATGTGTTGATTTACTCCGGTTTTGTGTTTAAACGTTTTTCCACATAACTTACAAGAATGCCTCCGCACATCATCATGTATTACGATATGTTGTTGCAATGACCTTTTCGTTATAAAAGCTTTACCACATACATTACAAATTTGTGAACGTATATTTGAATGAGCATTCATATGATCGTTATAACGATCTTTGGAATAGAAACCCTTTTGGCAAATATGACATGTATGTAAATAATTTTTAACATGACGTCTATGGTGATTACTAAAACCTTGTATATGCCGAAAAGAAGCTCCACATATTTCACAGCAAAATGGTTTAGCTCCTGTATGATTACGCATATGTATGCGTAAATCATTCAAATGTAAAAACTTCTTTCCGCATTCTTTGCACTCATGATTAAAATCCTTCATATGACGTTTTGCATGATTTGTATACGAATTTACGGTTTTGAATGGTTTTTTACATAAAGAACATGCAGGCGGTTCAAATCCATGATCCTGGGTTTGATGTATTTTTAAATACAATGGACTTTTAAATGAACGCTGACATTCGGAACATTTAAAGAAACCAACATGATCGTACAGAAAAAGCATATGTTCGTAGTAATCTTCTTGTGTATTTTCTTCTACAAAAAAGTCTTTTGTTTTATTAGTAGGTTTATTTTCTGATTTATTACGTTTAACTCTTGCAAAGCAATTATTGATGGTACGAAAATAATCTTCTAAAATCGATTCAGTAATTTTTAATCCCATTTTCGTTTCTAAAGTCTTTAGCATTTCTTCTTTGGCTGCATTTATTTTATTCTTACAGTAATGTTCTATCATTTGTGTATTCCAAAGATGTGGAAAACTTTTATATATTCCTAATATTTCTATTATTTGATTTGGTAATAAATCCGGCATGTGTGAGTCAAGTTTAGCAATGGGATTATTTTCCATAAAAGGTTTTAAGAAATTTAAATCTTCAAAAAACCATGATGGAATGTATGTCTTTTCATCATCGCTATTTTTTAAATTTCTCAAATCTTCACGATATTTGCGACACAAATAAACAACAACAGTTGCTACTTGATTCCATGTGATTTGTATGTTATGCTTTTCTTTAAGTTCTTGTGAAATCTCTTGCAAAATATTCTGACGTTTTAATTTATGCCTTAAAAATGGATAATTTTTGTTCCATAATGTGGGTCGATTTTTATAAGCTTCAATAAGCGCATTAACATTATCTTTTGATTTAAAAAATTCTGTTATAAAAGTAGATTGCTTTTTAGGTAAATCCAATTTATTTGTCCTTTTTTGATTCTAAAAAATAATAGTATATATTGTTTATATAAATAAGGTCAAAAACAATTAGAAACATAAACACTATTTGTTCAATTAAAACTAAATACTTACTTCAAAGTTATCGTCATCATCGGAAGATAAAACATTGTCTATGCTATTTTCGATTTCACTGTCAAAACTATGTTCCGAATAAACTTCATCATGTTTTTCTAAATTTTCTCCGGAATCATCCGTTTCATATGTTTCTTCAACTGTTGTTGGATCATTTTCATGATCGACTTCATTTATAGCTTTATTATCAGGAAACTTTATTTCATCATTTACAGAAGAGCTCTCATTGTCGGAAAAATGTTCCGGTTTTATTGCTATCAAAGGATCCAGCTAAAATTTTTGAGAATTTTTATGCTGATAAATATATGATAAAAGTATGTTAAATAAAACTATTCTTTAAGATCTGAAAATTGTGTTTGTTAAACAGTTTCAAAGCTTTTTAAAAATAGTAGATTCAAATCTTCTTTCACAAATAAATTTTTAATTATGACTCTATGATGTGCACAAAATATACATATGGCATATACCGGTTTCTATTTTTAAGGAGTGAGATCGAAATATTCTTAACGCACGTTTTCGATCAAAACTTCTATCCCAAGTATTAAAAAACCTAGCTCAGGTAGAAAGAATTGTCTACAACAAGATGTTTCTAAAAACAAAAAATATAAAATATATTCAAATAGTTCCCAACACAGACGGTAGGAAAGTTCCTGATAGCAACGTTGCTTAAAATGTAGAGGCGAAAAACGGAGCACAGAAATTGAAGTCAAGTTTTCTAAAAAAATATTTTAGCTTCATAATGGATGACGAACGTATATACTGGAAGATTTTTCGAAACTTTATAGTCAAACATTTTATGTTAATAATGCTCGTGAGAATGTGGAAGAAATTTTAGAAAAAGGAAGAAAATAGGAGATAAAGAGATGAAAGAAGAGAAGAGATTGATGTAGTCACCCAATACCTCCCATTCACCTAATAACCGTTGGTTCCAGTAGCCAGTTTACTTTCCGTATGAGCGTTATGAGGGTTGACAGTTCTATGAGTGCCAAGTCCTCTAGCCCATCCAGAAATCGCCGGCCTAGCCATTTCATCCTCGTCAGCTGGAATTAAGGACATTTACAAAGCAAGTGTTCCACTGACTCCAGCTCATCCTTGTCCTCGCACATCCTACAGTAACCAGAATTGCTCGAGTCCCATTTCATGGTCAGGTCTCCAATGCGACAGTGTCCAGTTATAGCTCTCCGCAGACACTGTCTATCAGAACCCAATAGAAGGTTCGTTCGTGCAATTCTCGGCCACAGCGTCCTTGACACTCTACAGTCACTCCTACCCTCCCATTTCCGCTGACACCTACCTAAAACCTCATCCCCTATTACATTTAGGAAGAAACCCAAAGGAGGTTTTACCCTTTCACAATCGCCCGACATTGCTAACGCCGAACCACCATGAACCAGACCATCAGCTATTTTATTGCCGACCACGTCACAGTGTCCCGGTAACCAGCAAAGTTTTGCCGTGTGAGTGTGCATTAACCTCCTCAGAGTATTCCTACACTTCTTAATCAGCGCTGATCTCAGTAAATGGCTTTCAGCACCGCCTGACTGTCAACATAAATGTCCCGACATACAAATATTCCATAGCCAGTTCTGCAGCCTTAATTACTCCTAGAATGTCGGCCTGGAATATGCTACATTAATCAGGAAGCTTATGTGACCTCCTTATGTATAGGTAGACACCAGCTCCAGTGCCTACCGTCATCCTGGACCCATCAGTGAAGATTAAATACTCATTGAAAATACTATCCGTCTCCAACCAGATGTCCCCTTTCAGGAATTGTGCTTCCATGCATAAAACCTAGACCACTTAACACTAAGCTTGGCATCCTGACACTATGGTAAACAAACTCTTGTGTGGTACAATAACTATAATGTAGGCCCAAAAGTGTAGATTTTAAACAGAGATGGACTGCCCGTTGGAGCAAAGTGACAGAAAGCGTTATAAAAACCATAATTGAAGCGTTTCTTAAAGGTTCAATTTTTCATTACTAACTATAAAAACTATTAAGATTTGTTGTAAACCGTAATCATATTTTCAATCAAATAAAAAGTTAAAACTGTAACGTAGAAATTTTTCAATGTCACTCCTTATTTTATAGGGAATCCACCGGTGTTTACAGCTATTGATTGCAATGTGATGGTGTATATGATGTATTAGGGTAATTACTTCTTACCTGTAAGACATAGTTAACATTAATACAATTAACAGCAAGATTTATTTTTTGTCTTAAGTGAATATTTTTTTAAAAAATAACTTTCTAATAAAGAACTTAGAAATACAAACTCAAAAAATTATTCTGGTTATTCTGGCAAAAGTTGTTATAAATACAAAACAAGTTATTCTGGTTATCTTGAGAAAATAACCACACAGTTATCGATCGGAAAAAAGTAAACATGTATATTGAAATTGCTGGTCTTTATATTTCGAAAACTAATTCAAACAATTCTAAAAAATTAAATCTAGAACCTTGATTTATTCTTTCTTAAGAGAACTCAAAAAATTGAAATAAAACAGTATTAGTTTTACAATTATTTTTCAAGTTATTGGACGTTTATTGAATATGCACTATTGAATAAACTTTAAAAAGATTATAAATTGAATAAACTTTTATGAGACACTGTATGTAACACAGTCTTATTAAAGCAACAGATTTCAAACTTTGCACATATATATTTCTCAGAATGTTATACTTACCGTTTGTGTGTTTTCTTCCAATTTAACATTTATATTATTTTCTTCAATTAGTTCTCCTAACTGCATTTGTTCTCCTTCAACTGTATTTTGTTGTATATCGTCGGAGGATACTTTATCATTCCTTTCGTTTGTAGCCTTACAGTGATCTTCGATGTGAAATATAAAGGTTTCAAAAAGTAAGTACATTTCTTCGCACTGAAAACATTTCAGAACATACGGTTGCTGATAACTTTCCGGCGGAGATTTTAATATTTCGCCACATTTCGTGTATCCCTGAAAATTTTGAACGTTCTGAACTTTAGTTTGCATTTTGTTTACAATTGTTTATTTATAAACTAAATATATAAATAGTTAATCGAAAACAAATTGTTTTGATGGAGTATGTTCAGTTAATGTCAAACAATATTTTAACCTGGTCGCACTGAACATAAATTCAATCAAATAATCGGTAGTGCAGAAATATAGTGGATTTAATTTCTTCTCACAATAAAGTTTGGCGCGTTGACATATATGGATCGTTCCAATTAATTTAAAATCAAAAGTAAATAGAAAATGTACCTTAATTTTCCAGTTGTTATTTAAATGCAAATTTTAACTTTAAATGTTTTCTTTTATTGTTTTTAAAAAAGTTATAGTTATTCGGTAAACTTTAAATAAGACCTAAATTAATAATATACAGTTTCTTAAATAAAAAATATGAAAAATCGCAAATTCCAACTAAAAATCTTTTAAGGATTTATTTTATATGTACACATTTCGTTGCTATACCTGTTTACGACTATTAAATGTCAAAATTGTCCAAATAGACTTATAATAAAAATTTACTCATTTTGAAATTTGTTAAAAAAAATTTCGTAATAAATATGAAACCTTGAAAATGTTACATTTTTCGGCGTTTTTTTAAATTTGTTTTTTTTTCTAAATGTAGTGTAATGAGAAAGTATTCTTGAAAAATTAAAGTTGAGATTCACAATTCTCGACTCGGAAGATTATAATTATACTATATATTCAGCTACCGTAACAATACTTCACATGTATTTAATAAATAACTGACACTTGTTATTTTATATGGACATTTGTACAGAATATATTTAAAATAATATTTTTAAGAAATAATTAAGTCGTTAACATCAAAAATAAAGGTTAATATATGTTTACTTGAACATATAAATTCTATAAATGAAGTTTTTCGGTGTAAAATTAAATGAAATTAATTGCAGCTTTAAATGTAAATTATAAAATAGTGTTGGAGAGCATCATTGGGAGATAACGCTTCCCTGAGCCTTATGCTAAAATTTTGAAGTAAATGATGTTTTTCACCAAAGAAAATATTCATGACCATATTCAATTTAGTCAATATACAATATTGTTCGAAATCTAAGCAATTTTTCTCAGTAAGTATTTCTTTTTAAATTTATTAATCTATATACTTTTTTATCTATTTATTATTTTATTACTATACAATAAGAACAAGATATACTTAAAAATAAGCTGTTCGAAAATTAAGCAATTTTTAACATTTTGTATGTCATATCTGGTTCATTTGAACTCATGGCATAAATTGAATAAGATTCATTAGAATAGATATATGCACCGCTACAGACTCTAATTTAAAGAAGTCAATCAGCCTCAGATTACTTCTGAAGCGTCGTTAATTCTCTTTTTATACATCGTTGGATTGATCTATTCTTAATTTTGTTCACATCAACTAAATTCAAAACAAGATAAGCCAGTTTATACTCCAAAATATCTAAGCCCTAAATCACGACAACTAGAGTAGAAGAAAAATTGTTCTTTGTTTTATTTTTATTATTTTTTGTATGAAAGATCTAGATGTAAGACCTGTTGTTGTAATGAGTTTATATATCAAAACCCTATTTCTCGAAAACTTGAATAGAAGAAAGTGTATACTATATTTTGCTTTTAGTATGAAAGGTTTTAATAATACTGGATCTAAGTTTAAGCCCTGTTGTAACATTTTGGCTGTATCCAATAGTTTTTTCTTGGGGAAACTTGTTAAAGCTTTGTTGAAATCATTGGCTAAGTGTGACTCGGGTCGTTTCCCTAAATTTGGTTAGTGTTATTTCCCTTGTTATTGATCAGATAGAACTAATGTATTTCTTTTTTTTCTTTCATATTTTCCCAACTAAATCAGTTTTCAATAGAAATATATGAATTTATTTATTGCCTATTTTAAGGAGAAAGAATGAGCATGTGATGTTGTTGTTGTTGAATATGAAATTTTGTATTTAAAGTTAAGTATCAGTTTTATTTTTGCTTATAAAATGGTAAATTGTAATCTTACCTGTTCAAAATTTTAAATTAAGATTAGAACTTAGATTAAAATTTTAATCGAAAAAAATTATCTTATAATAAAGATCATTCGAAAACAAAAATTTTGCTCCGAGTGTTTCCATACTCTGCCGATGACATCCCAGAGAGAACTGTTTACTGAGAATTTCATTATGTAAGATTTTTGTCTCTTCAGGGAGATGTTGTATTTGTATACAGCCTGTTTTGGTTCTTAAGGTTGCATTTTGGCAACTGGAGTAGCATAATTTATCACTGATTGGTCACATGCCCGCGAGAGCCGGTTCTTCGTACCGGAATGACATGTACCCATAATCCGTGTGGGGGCATCGTATATATATATATATATATATATATATATATATATATATATATATATATATATATATATATATATATATATATATATATATATATATATATATATATATATATATATATATATATATATATATATATATATATATATATATATATACAAAAATCAGAATAATCGCGACTCAGAATTACAACGAATAAAGACATTAAAAGATATTGAACAATCCAAGGAACACAATGAGAACTATTTTTATTATATTCATGCTAAACAATATTTGGTTGGAGAATTTATAATAAGATTGGAATATTGAGGTCAAGGAATTATTTAACGATCGTTACAAAATTATAAGATATTTATAACTGTCAACTTACTCCAGTTCCTTACACAAGTATTGTAAAGGTTAAAAAAAGAACTAAAAATATAATGAACATTTTTGCAATATGCCTCTATAAATAAAACAATTAAGAAATACAATAAGAAAAATAGTAAGTTTATTTTTTATTAGAACATTATTTATACATTATAAATATTAAATGCAAAATTCATATACGTAATATCTTCAGCATTTAAAGCGTCTCAACAATAAATCTTCTCAGTATTTAATAAGTCCTGTTTGTAAAAGTACTTTAATATAATTTTTATCTTCTTGAAGTCTGACATTACAAAGACCGGAAGAGTTTTGATTGTTGGATGAAGACTGACGATCTAAAAGTTAGGAGGAGTAGGTACGTTGAGAAAAAGCTATACTATAATAAAACAAAGCAAAAAGTTGGAAAATATTTGATAAAATACAATGTTGGTGACATCAATTCAAACATTTTCCAATTTTTTTTAATTTAATTTCATATTCAACGAAAACCATTAAATTGTTGTGGTGTTATTTTTTACTGTATATATTTTTAATTATTTATGGAATAAGCATTTTTTATATTTTATTATTCTTTGGTATAATTTTTAAATTAAATATTAGTTATTTATATATAATATTTTGACGTTTCTTTCAAATGTAAGTAATTTGCCTAGTAAAAATTAATTATTTCTACTGCTACATCTGCCACCAAAATGCAATACATATTATATTGTTTTTGTTTTTTTTTTTTAATTTATAATTTTTCGGTTTTGCTATTTTGTAATTAAGTATAATATAATTAATAATTTTAATAATATTAATATTTTATATATATATTTAATATAATGTTAGATATAATTAAAATTTAAATTTTTGGTATCTATTCGTTAATATATTGTTCCGTAAATGTGCCTATATTTTCTTGTTGTTGTTGATGTTGTTGTTAATATAACTGAAGCTATTAAAGGAGAATCGGGGAAGAGAGATAGAAATAGATAAAAAGATCATCTACAGCTCCACCGCCACCACCAATCATACGACAACGACCAACGTCATCATAACCACCAGCAATATATGCATTAGAACCAACCACCACTACCAAGTTTTGAGCTCAATCCACCAATACCTTTTCCGAGGAGATTTCCGACGCGTCCAGCCACAACGTTGGTAACAGCAGCTGCCTGAGCCGAAACTATATTCGGCTGAGGCATTCTAACGCGTGGCGTTGGGGTCTCCTCTTCGGCACCCTCCTCTTCAATGCCGTCGAGTTCTCTACCATCCTCGGCAGTTTCATCACCTTCTGCAACATCAGGCATGGTTAGAGCACAAGTAGCTTCTTCTGTAGCCATACGCGTGGCAACAGTTTGATATGCTTTAGAATTAAGCTTTTCCTCAAGCATACCTTGCAGCTCAAAGTCCGAATAGATTTTCTTTACAATATGTGATAGGGCCTGCACCTGAGCATAGTGGAGTGAGTGATCCAAACGCTCAGAAAGCCAATTGCAAAGCATATTAACTTGTTGCGTGTACCATTGTTCGAAGAAGTTCAATGACCATAAATCATCGCCAATTTTTCCTCGAATTTGCTCCATGTTGTTACGGAAAAATATTACATAGCCTTGACCCAAATCTTTACCTGAACTAGAAACATTTGTAAAACTGAGTATGGAACCAATCAAACTACCTTCATCATATCTAGCCAATTTTGACAAAGTCGACTCTAGCACTGACATAAGTTTACCAATAAGGCCTTGTGTCATGGCTACATTCGCTTTATCTAGTTGATCGTCAATTTTAGCATGAAATTTGTACAAATCAATTCCGTCTATGGTGGTTAATTTAAAGCTTTGATTTTTCGCATTTAATATCACATTTACCATAGCACACATTTCAGAGGGCACAATATAATCGGTTGACGAAATGAATGCGATGTTCTTCTTTAGCCAAGATTGGAATGAAGCATCTGTTCGTGCAATGCACTGCTCTATCATTTCGGCAGCCATCATTTTGAGACGTTGCTCCAAGTGCTGGCGGAATTCGGGATCAGGCCAATGGAGATCACGTATAAACGATTGTAAGGCATCAAGTTTCCAAAAGAGATCTTCAGATGTAGCACAACCATTGCCTTTACTTTCCCAGCGTTCTTTTTCGAAGCCTTTATTGATGGATTGAGCTATTGAAGATTCCATTAGATCTACGTAGCGTACAACTAATGGTGCAAACGTGTCTCGAAGATGCTGGTGGAAACGACCATTACGAAGATTATCATCGGCTCGTAGATAATCGTTGAGAATTTGAAAGAGGGGAAATGAATCCCATGTATCTGGTGGCTGTTCGGATAAAACTCGGTCCATATCAACAGCAAAGAGGGACCAAAATATTTCGGCATGTTCTACCAACAAATCGCTGAACCAAGCAAAAGCTTCAGCATAATGTTCTTCATTTTGCTGCTGTAAATCAACGCATAGTTCTGCTAGATGTATCAAATCTTCGAGTTTTCTCGCAGGAGGCACTGTAACTTCGCCGCGTAAATCTTCTTCGATTTTTGCTTCGGACGATAAGCGAGTATAATTCACTAAAGCAGCAGATTCTAAACTCTTTTTGATCATTTGACGAACTTCTTCTGGTGGCACAGGTGTGACTATATCCTTCATTAGAACACGTTCTAGCAGAGATAAGGTTGCCTTTAGGGCACCTTCAGGTCGTCCAAATGGAAAACAAAATCTGAAATTTGTTATTTGATATTCTAGCAAAACTCTTAAGCGTTCTTTGATCTCGGTAAATTTCTCTTTTTCTTCGTGTGTTATACTACCGACGCCGTCGGGACGATTACCGTGAACGTGGCTGGCACAAAAGGCGAATGAATAATGAATGAGCGTTGGATCGATCATGAAATCTTTTTCAGCTCGATCTAACAAATCTGAGAGGTAACAAAGGTGTCTATAGCAGCCACGAACACCATAACGTGCACAATATTCATCCAACACAAACACCTGTCCGGGACTAAACCAACCTAGGGAAGCGTATTGATCATTAAGGCGGTATTCTAAAGCGAGATTTTGCAGCATTTTGAAGAACACAGCATGATCTAAAGTACATGGATCGGCGCTAATGTAATCTTCCATGCCGTGTTTGCGTGCCTTGTCCGCATCACCTTGAATCTTCGATATGGCCGAGTTTTTATCCTGAGTTACTGGCGGTGTGGGTTTGTGGGACTGACCAGTGGCACGATACATGGCCATTACCCATAAACTGCATTCATTTTCGTCGTCGCAAGCGAAAGCAATGCTATCGCCTTCCCGCACAGCGTTAAAGAAGAAACGTCCGCCATTTAAATCGGTGCCAAACATTAAACTTGCACTAGCACCTTCGATATAATCAACCGTATATCCATCTAACTGCATCATTTCCGATGGTTCGGATTTCTTTTCCTTGTAACTACACATAGCGAAGGTGTATTGAGATACTTGAACTAGTACAAAATAACGTTTTTTCCACTTTTTCCACACCGATTTTCCAATGGCGTATAAATAACCACAGTGCTTCATATTGGGTGGTTTTTCCAGACGGCATGCAATTTTAATACGCAAATCTTGATCGGGTAAATTTTTCGGTACTGTCATGCGATGCCATTCTGGAGTTTTGGATGATAGAGGAGTTGGTTTTATTATAACCTTGCCAAGTTCTTTATCTTCCAATGCTAACATGCCTGGATTTTCGGTGTATAGCTTCACTTTAACTACGGGCAGAGGATGAGTCGTTGTAAAATCACCTTGTGTATCCCACATGGGTTTGGATGCTTCAGCTTGATCTGTTTGCAGCTTCTCACCATTTTCAACTTCCATGGTGCAGTAGACAATTCGATTTGGAGCTAATGACTTAAGACCCTTCACTTCCATCACAATTACTTCCAATTGGAATGATAACACAACATCTAATTTAGATAATTGTGTAATGCCCTCTTCAGAGTCACCTTCTAATTTTGAAAGAGAGCCGTGGGAACGCAAGATCATTTTTAAAAATGAAGGAGTGCTGTGATTGTATCGTTTAAGCTTTTGCAAACCATATTTACTATCCATGTTACCTTTGGTAACTGGCAATGACTCCAAATTGGCCATTAGTAAATTTATTGATGATTTAAGCTCTTCAATATACAGAGATTCCATTTCTTTTAATACAAATTTTGGCATAAGTTTTCGATTTTTCTCCATTTCGTTAACGCGCTGCATACGACCATCCAACTCACGTCTTATGGCAGCCGCTTGCTCATCAGCCGAATCGAGCATTAAGGCATTAAATAAGATTTGGTGTTCAAATTTCTTTACACTAAGTATTTGTTGAAACATATCATATAGCTGCTCTTTTGACAGTATGAGCTCACTATTTAATGATTGTTGCAAGCGGGCAGGTTTCTTGGAATCCTCTTCACCCGTACCCTTAAGTATCACATCGAATTTTGCCATCCAGGAGGTAAGTACTGTATCTTTGCTAAGACCATCGATTTCAGGCAAAGAACGAACTCGTTTCTCAATGTTTTTGCGAAAAACTTCGGTAAAGTCTTGCATCGAACATGAGCCCTGTTGGACCATTTTCAGAATACGATCTGATTTCAAAAAAACATCATGATAGCTTTGTACTGCATTACGAAACGCCTCATCTGCCATGATTTGTGTTTCACCCTTAAGAAAGGATTGAAATCGCTGAGTTATGGCATCCAGTTGCGCTTTGTTAACTTTGGGCTGTCTTTTTGTCATGTCGGTAGGTTGTTTAGCATTAAACGGATATGATATGCAACGAGAAACAAATACATATAGCTGAATGCGCTTCTTTCGCTCCTCTTCCTCAATACCCTGTTTCGGTTGACTTGCACCAGACTCATATTTTTCACTGGCTACTGAAGGCGAAGGTGAAATCGGCCTTGACAGTGAATTTCCTCTTGATGAAGAACCAGCACTTTGATTAAGTGTTTCCTGTGATATACTACCCGCACCCGCTACAGAATCACTTGCGGTCAATTCATTTTTACTCGATAAACTACTAGCGGCAACTGGGGCAATAGTTTTTTCACTATCTGTTGGCCCACTGGATATTGAGCCACCGGCTGCTTTGTGCGGAATATCACCATTTTGTCGTGTTGCCCCAGCACCAAATTTACTGCTCGAATTTGCTGCATTTATTACTGGTTTTGGTTTAGCTAAAGTACTTCCGCCTAAGCGCCCCTTGGGTGGTGCCTGAGGTGTAGATTCATCATCACCTTCTTCCTCGCTTGAGCTGGGATCAATCATATCTGTCTGAGCGTCCTTAAACTAAATTTGTCTACTGGTTTGCAGTTATTTAAGTCACGTTCAAAACCTAAATATTTCTGCAGTGATAACGGGTGCTCAAAAGCAGTGTGGCGACAAATCAGACAGCAAGCAGTATATGTAACTGTAACACGAATACATACATTATTATTTTTATTAGTTTTTTTCTACTATCAATTCAAGGCAAGGCAAACAAAAAAAAACATTTAATTTAAATGTTTACATGAAATACGCATAAATTAAAATAAATTCTTTGAATTATAACACTTCATGCAAATATTTTTATTTCTTTGTGTTAATTTTTAAATTTCTTTTTAGTTTTTTTTTTAACCAATTTTTTCTTTTGCTTACTTGATTATGTGTGTGTTGTCCTGGTTTGCTGATATTTTTCCAACTTATTCCCAAAGATTAGGGGTGTGAATGTAATCAGCAGTAGTTGTAGTTGTTGTAAATAAACTGTTAATGTTTCGCCATCACATGAAAAATAAAGAAATAATGAAGAAAGAAAACGATTATTCGTATACTTTTAAAAGGATGACACGGATTTAGCAGGGTTGTATTATATTAGACCAATAAAAAAATTATAAAATTTATTTTTTATGTGTGTCATTTTTAAATAATTTTCTGTAAAATTTAAATCAAAAAAAATGTTCTTCTTTTTATTTTTCATTGATATAATTGCAATGTTTTTTTTCGGTAAAAATTAACATGTTTAATATTGTCACTTTTTTATTACACAAAATAATTATGCATGTATTTTATTTATTTTATTTCATTTTATGTATTTATTTTATTTCATATATATTTTAAATTAAATAATTATTACACATTATTTCAACCTTTATCTTTTAAATTGTTAACATTTTGTTATTTATTGTATTCATTTTTATTATTTACAAAAGTTTCACCAGCAAAATATTAAATATTTAATTTTATATTGATTTTCCGTAAACACAATTCTTTAATATTCTTAAACTGTATAACCCCCTTTTAGCAGGGTAGATTTGTGTATGAACATTTTCCACATTTGTACGCAAAACAGTACTCACGAGTATTTTATATTCCTCTTTACTTTTCATTTTACATAGTTCTTTAACGCAATGTGACTTTTAACGGTAATCGTTCTGACAACCTGTATTGATTTTATTATCACACAAGTAACCACTTCAAAAAAATTAACCCCTAAAAATAAATAACAAAACCGTTATTTCTACGCATACACATGCCTTTATGTTAACATAATACGAATAATTTTAACATAATGTTAAGGCCTAACACATAATGTTACACATACATTTACGTATAATCTATATACACTCATCGATAAAAGTCACCGTCATTTATAATTGTACAATGTTCAAAGGCTCCTCATTCATAGAAAACAATCTATCAATATATACAAAAAGCATGTATCTAACGTATTGAGCCAATTTTGATGACATTTTCACAGAATGATTCCAATATACCCGAAAGTAACTTTAGCTATAAAAATTCCGGTACTACAAAGTGCTATATTGATTATGGAATATTTGAAGAACTATAACAGCGAGATTTCTCAAATTTGCTCGCAACTACTTTCTCTAGGAACTGTTTTACTGGACAAAACGTAGGATAAATAAAAAAATACTAGTTATCTCATATCTAAAGTACTATCGAGGTGAAAATTAACAACAATTAGTCAAGAAACCAGTTTTACTGTACAAAATTTTGGACGGTTATATGATAGAAGGGGTAGCTCTCATGCAATGTAATTATTAACTATCTATTATCTGTGAAATTATTACAGCTAGAGTTAAAAAATTAAGTTCCGATCACTTTCATACAGAATTGCTGTGGTGAAAAAAATAATAATAAAGACAGATATGATCTTGGTGCTGTTTCTTTATTTAGCCCCAATAATTTTCCTGTAAAACAGTTTTACGTGAGAAAATTGATGATAGATGTGGTGATACAAAGTATATACCAATTATAATTATCGAATTAATAATGGGTCAAAGTTTTGTCACTTTCCTTTGAAACGGTTTTATTGGAATATTTTAGAACGGATACTGTCAGGAAAATTTGGCAAAATCCACGTTGCATAAAATGTTCGATATTTAGGACTTAAGAGAATTTTGTGTAGTAAAGCGCACCGGGTAAAAACTTGTTGAAATATAACAAATAAAAATACTACATTCGACTATACCGAATCTTTAATACCCTATGAAGTAAATACGTTATGTTTCGCACAATCAGTCATACACTGACAGGTGTAAACAATATATAAAAGTTTTTCCCAAATATAACACTGGAATATTTAATGAGTCATAAAATTAGTTTCATTTTTGACTATATATTTTTTCTACTGAACCGGTTTTGATAATTTTTAGAATGGTATTAAAGTACATATTATTATGGCAAAATTTCATCCAAATTTGTCGTTTTATAATTGACAATTCAGAAAGTTCTTTGCTCGAACTTAAAGGTAGCCTTATATATTGGTCTTTAACTTTTAATATACTGAACCGATTTTTAGGAAATTTCTCTGGACTATAACAAATACCAGGCTAAATTTTATTGTGGATGGGATCGTGCTTCCAACAGACAGATGGACATAGAGAAATCGATTCAAGAATATATATACATTATGGGGTCTGAGGAGATTCCTTCTTAGCGTTACACACCCCTCCACCTCTTGCGGTGGTGGAGGGTATAAAAATGGTTAATTGAAACAAAAAGTTTGTTATTAATTTCAGTTAAAATAACCCAATACTGTTTATATAACTGCTTGACAAAATTCACTTCAGGTAAAGATAGTTAAAAACTTTAATTTATTTAATATTAATTATGTTTGCCATTATTTTTAAATTTTTTGCAAACGTTTCTGCAATGAATGTACTAATTATTTTGTCACTTTTCCCCCATTCGTCTATTAATTTAGCTTTAAGCACGTTTTTGGGAGTAATGAGATGTTCTCTAATCCGTCTATTCAAGTGCTCTATTGGGTTGATGCTGGGTGACTAAGGAGTTTCCAGAGTGTGAGGGGTGTTATATAAAATTCATAATCGAAAAAATCCCCAATGTGCATAGGATGAAAATGCTTTGCTTCCAATTATTTCTTCTGCTAGAAGAAATAGTTGGATTGTATGACAGTTTTTTGTAAACTTTTATCCAAGTTATCCTTAAGAGTGTAAAGGATTTTATATAAGATTCATAATCGAACAATTTTCGCCGTTGGCTTAGGGTCATTGCCTTGCTGTCGGACTTAATGTCAAGTTTTAAAGCACTTTTAAGCATGTTACCCTTAACATATTCAAATAAATATTATAATCCATTACTTCATCAATAAATACTGGTTCCCCAACCCAAGGCACCTACATACAACCACATATCATAACACCAGCACCACTATGTTTAATAGTCGATTGAATGTGTTTTTCCTACAACACTAAACGATTTTTCTTTCTCCATGTAAAACACGCCCGTATGATTTACATATGGAAAATGCGCTTTCATTAAAGAATATTACATTATAACATTAGAGAATATTACATTATTCTCTTATTAATGAGCTCTTTTTGTCAATCAGCGGTTTTTCCTGAAAACTCTGGCGTTATACCCGGTAATTTAACACTCGATGCAAAGTACGGTGTGAACATGTGTTCCATTGATTTCCTTTAACATTGTAGAAATTTTCGACGATTAAGTTTAAGGTTAACTAATGTGCATATTTCCCGGATCTTTTAATTTTGTTTGAACGCATATCTTGCTCCAATTGTAATTTCTTTTAACTCATTTTTAATAGAAACTTTTTCAATAAGTATCGTTATTAAATTTGGACAAATCAGTCTTAATGTTAAGATAATATACGAATTTAGACAGAAGTGTTGATAAGACCGAAATAAAAAACATTATAAATCATAATTTATGCAGAATTAAAAAATTGTTTATATTGTTTTTATGAACACAGAGGCTTACAAACTCACATAAAGGCAAATGGCGGTGACTTTTGTCCATTTGTGTATAGAAAAAAGTAATGTTATACTAATTGATCAATCATCATCTCACAGCCTTAATGGCACAAGTTAGAAACATGAAATTTGAACTGAGGTTCCTCTTCCCCAATACATTCACTATAACGGAATTTTTGGGAACTCATTTGTTAAAAAGGGCAAACGGGCAAAATCGGTAACGTTAAATTAATAGAAATATATAAAAATCTGTACTTATAATTTATTTTTTAATAAGCTGACAGATTTTTAATACTTTATTGAAATTCGTTCTATTTAAGGAAAAATGGTGTAAAAACTATAATTTGGTATTTTTAAGGTATATTGGGTACTTTACATAGAAATAAGTATAATATTCATTTTATAGGTTTTATTTGTGTTAATACACGTTCTCCATAGATGTCGACGAATGTTTGTAATGTTCTACAGAATTGTATATATTCTGCATAGAATTCTGAGGTACTGATGAAACCTTTAGTTTTAGTTCCGTACACCAATTTTGAATATTTTATAAATTCAACATAAAAGAACTTTTGGAATTCTTTGTATAACAAATAATTTGGGGTATTATTTTATGCCTTTTAAATCCTCCATATTGGATCATATTCAGGGCATCTCCTGAAGGTACTATTTTTTATAAAAATTTTATAAAATACAAAAATGGTATTTTTCTACATTTATGCTAATGAAGTAGCGGGTAAAATGCTACAATCTAATCTAATAATCTCAATGTTTTGAAAAATTTAATGAAAATATTAATTTTTGATAAAAAAAATGGAAATCTGAATTTGTATGAAACATTATGAAAAAATAATTTTTGAATTTATAATTGTAGTGAAAAAGTAAATTTTTAGTGAAAACAGCATTTTTAGAAAAATGTATTCAAATATTAATGAAAATATTAATATTTAGAAAAAAATATTATTATCTTTTTTTGTGAAAATATCAATATGAACAAAATGAAATTGTGAATTTTTCATCCTATTTGAAATTTTTGGTGAAAATTACGATTTTTTTTGTGAAAATGTAAATGTTTGGTGAATATTTGAATCCCATATTGTAAATATTATTTATTTATATTTAGAGTCCATTAAAAAATTGTACATTACTTCTACATTTTCTATAAATTTTTTCGAAACTTAAGCAAATTTTAATATTTTTTTCTTTTTTTAAACATTTTTGAAGCGTCGTGTTCCAACTTTGCATTTTACAACACCAGAGGATCTCTATGGGTTTTAAGTCAACTAACTGCGGTAGCCAATCCTAATGTATGTCTCCATATGTAAGGTAAACACCTAAAAACCTCGGTTTCGATTAAAAAAAAATGGACATTCATATAATCCTTATAGTTCTCTCCAAACAAATAAGCTTACATGTGACTGTTTTTGAACTCTATTTGGGTCCAAAAATAATTCTTAAATATTGTATGGAATCTCTACAAAATTCTTAATAAGAATCATATACTTATGCGGATTAATAAAAAGTTGTATTATTTTGGAAAAAAAAAATATAAAACTTTTTTTCAAATAAGAAAAATAGTGGATTATTTTTTTATTATTTATTTATTTATTTATTTATTTCTCTCTGACTATACATTTTTAGTTCTTAATTCGAAGAAAACTCGAATGTTAAATCATAAAAAGCAAATATGAGGAACAAAATTTGGAACCACTTAGTTCTGTCTTTACTTTTTAAGGAACAAAAAAAAATTTAGTCATTAGTTAAATGAGATTTAAAAAAAATCTTCGTACTCGAGAAGATTCACTTTCCGATCCCACTAGAAACATGTAATTTTACAAATTATTTGGAAAGCATATCAAGAATGTCCACGTCGAATTTCGTTAAAAAAAATATTCAAAAGTTCCAAAGTTACAAAATTATTTGCACAAAAGAATTTTGGGCCATTGTGCGACAGAGTCGGAATTAAAAATAATTTTTTAAACACGTTTTATACGAAAGAGAAGTTCATAAATATTAAACTTTAATGTTTAATAAATTAATTTAAAAAAATATTGATTGAGAAGTTCATAAATATTAAACTTTAATGTTTAATAAATTAATTTAAAAAAATATTGATTTCAGTACTTCAAGAAATTGTGCCATTAAATTTCCCCTTATTTTTTACATTATGTCAATCTTCATGTTCTAACATTTTGTAAAAAAAAATAATAAAAAATAAATGTATTTTATATTTTTTTTCAATATTCCTTCTACGCTTAGTCTTAATTTCCTTTGACATTTTCCATATTTTTAATCGAAATTATGGCACCCTGTTAATTTATGGAATTTAGATATTTTACAAAAATCGCTGAAACTTAAATGGTTTTATAAATCGCTTTTTTCTAAAATAAAAATACTGTATTATCACCACTGGAAACATTAATGTGAAAAACAGAAAACAAGCATAGTTTTTGGAAAACTTTATTTATTATTTAAAATAAATGTAAATATTCTCAATTAGCTAAATATATCAATATTAAAATGACTACCGATGTAAGAGATATTTTGGACATAGAACGTCCTAATACGCCAGAAATTACCAGGGATTCATTTTTGTCAACTAAAAAAAGGAACTTTGAAAAGTATGTACAACAAATATTTTTTGTGGAATATGGGTTTGTAAAATTTCTTTAACAATTTTCAGAGTTAAGGGAACATCTAAGCGGCCGGAGGGCATGCATAGAGAAGTATTCGCTTTGCTGTACAATGATAACAAAGATGCTCCTCCACTTCTACCAACCGACACTGCTTTGGGCATTGGTTCTGGTTATAAACAAGCCAAGGCCAGATTGGGAATGAAAAAAGTTCGTAAATGGGAATGGGCTCCATTTAGTAATCCTGCTCGTACGGATGGTGCAGTATTTCATCATTGGAAACGTGTTACAGATGAGCCGAAAGAATACCCTTTTGCCAAGTTTAATAAACAATTGGAGGTACCAAATTATAATGTTGCTGAATATAATGCACATTTGCAAACAAACCCCCAGAAATGGTCTAAAGAACAAACAGATCATTTGTTTGACTTAGCAAAGCGGTAAGTCAATAAGTGATCTTTTAAGTCCAGATTATAATTATGTTATAATCTCTTTCAACAAAAAAATTAGATTAGATTATTATACATTTGAGCTCCTTTTGTATTGCACAGTAATGTTGAATTCAACGAAATATTACGAATATCTGGTTGCCAATTTTCCCAGACCGTTTATAACGAGATAAATAAATAAGAACCGGAAAGTTTATCTTAGATCATTAGGTTAGCATGAATATTGATTAACATATAAAAACCACTTATTTGGTTCCTAAAGGTAGGGGAAAAGAAACGTATCCATAAGTTTCGGAGAGCTGGGATCTCATATCGTTTTCGAGTCTATAAATTACATTCATTCATACATACATACATACATACATACATACATACATACATACATACATACATACATACATATATACATACATACATTTATACATTCATACATACATAAACACCATATTTTATAAAGTATATAGATAATATTTTGCCAACCTGTAATAATGATACCTTTTTCAGATTTGATTTGCGTTTCATTATTATGGCAGATCGTTGGGATCGTTTGCAGTTTGGCGTTAAAAATGTAGAAGATTTGAAGGAGCGCTATTACGAAGTAATTGGTATATTATCAAAAACAAAAGGAAATAATTCACAAAATGCCGGAGATAAAAAACCATTTGTATTTGATGTTGAACATGAAAGACGTCGCAAAGAACAACTTAAGAAACTTTTTGAACGTACAAGTCAACAAGTAAAGGAAGAACAAAATCTCATCAATGAATTAAGAAAAATAGAAGCTCGTAAAAAAGAACGTGAACGTAAAACACAAGATTTACAAAAGCTTATATCACAAGCAGATCAACAAGGCGATACATCCGCAAATGCTCAAAATGCTAGAAAGTATGAAAAGAAATTACACAAGAAAAAATTGCATCATCAGCCAAGACCATCGAAGGTGGATTCTGTGGTAAATGCTATTGAAGTCGGTACAAGTGGAATTAAGTTTTCCGATTTACGAGGTACCGGTGTATCTCTGCGATCTCAAAAAATGAAATTACCAGCTAATATAGGGCAACGAAAAGTTAAAGCACTGGAACAAGCAATACAAGAGTTTAAAGTCGGTAAGTTAAATTAATAATAAATAAAAAACTAATTGTAGTATAAAGTTTTAAACAATTTCTTTATTATTATTATTATTATTATTATTATTATTATTATTATTATTATTATTATTTAAGATCCCACACCACCGCCATCTGAAGAAATTTGTAATGCTTTTAATGAATTACGTTCCGATATGGTTTTGCTATGCGAATTACGTACAGCATTATCAACATGTATCTATGAAATGGAAAGCTTAAAACATCAATATGAGGCATCATGTCCGGGAAAGGTTGTTACAATCGTATATATTGTTATATCTTTATAGAGCTAATTTTTATTTATTTTTAGACTCTTAATATACCCACATCATTAATACCTCCTGGTTTGCAATTAAAAACAGAAGCTTTTGAAAATAATTCATCAACTAGCACAAATTAATGATTAACAAATTTTAAACTGATATTTCGGACGTAATTATAAATGTTTGAGAAATTTAGCGAACAATTTATTTATGGAATCAACTTTTGTTGCTATTGATATAAATATAAAAATCTAAATTGCAGCTTAATTAATCTTTTGAAAATGTTTAAAAATTCTATTGCAAGACATATACCTTTAAATAGTGTTTTGAAATAAAAATGTTTGTATCTGATGTGTAGCCCTTATATGAGTTCTGTTTCTAAATCTCAGTTTTAAATTAAAAATAATTGTATAAGTATGTCTATTATTATTCTATTACAGTAAAACGCTGCACAGTGGGCTAAAATACTTGAACACGTTGTCAAAATACTCGAAGTTTGTTTGGGATTTTTTAACAGTGATAGGAATAAATAGGTCGAAAGGTTAATCTGACTAGTTTTAATCGGTTTACTTGGGTTTCTTTATGTTACCTATAAAGAGGGACAGAGACTATGAAAAAATTTAAGAAGGGATAACCACGCTGAACCACCCGCTTTATCCGCACATATATCTTTCATATCAGCAGTTGCCATTTATTCTGTTAATCAAACACGAGGAATATTTATTTCAAGATTTCTTAATATATAAGTAAATTATTCCAATTTATTGAATGCAAAACGAAAATTTGCTTTCTACGTTCCCGTACTTTACCACAATAAGTTCTCATGGAGAGAGTTTTGTTTAATTTTACTCTATTCAGAATAGTACTAAAACAAAGCTAAAATTAAATTTTCTAGGCGACAAATACGTTTCGCTCGGATTGTGTTTCATAAGAAACTTTCCTACAGTAGTAGTAGTAAAATCGATAACAGTAATTAAACACACCTCTCGACAGCTGTGATATACACTGAACATACTTCATATTATTATAAACAATTTCTTGTAAATACAACAAAAAAGTTTTACATTTAAATTAGTGAAAAAATAATAAAAATCAAAAAATATATTGTTTTAAAAATGGGTGCCGAATCAAATCTGAGAAAATGTGGAGAAATTCTAATAAATTTAAAAAAGAAAAATAAAAAATCCAGAATATATACATTTCATTGTACATTTTGTGAGACGTCGTGGGATCAAATGAAAAAATTTTCTATGCATTTGGAGGAGTTACATTTACCAAAATTTAAAGAGGAATCAAATGATCTGCCAATGATTTATGAGCCAGAAATTAAAATTGAAACACCTACTGAAAATAAATCTCCTGAGATTGAAAATAAAGTATTAGCTGCAGATATTGTTAAAGAAGATCCTTTGGAAACACAGACTTCAACTATTAATAAGTTATCAGAAAATCAAGGATTGCTTGAAACAGAGTATAAGGATGAAAATAATGTCCTGAATGTAAAATCAGAAGAATTTGATGAAAATTATACAGATGATAATGATGAGGATTATAAACCATTTAAAGAAGTGAGATATTTTTGCTGAAGGGAAATTAAAGATTTTTATTAAATAATATTTTTTATATAGGATGATAGTTCTTCGTGTGAAGAAAAAAACGATGATTCTGTTGACTCAGAGGTAAAAAATAAACTATAGTTATATTTATTTTATTTATATTTTATATTAAATTTTATTTGAATATTCTTAAGTATCGTCAAAATATTTTTTAAATCAAAAATAATCAACTATGAACAAAAACATTATTAGAACAATTAAGTCTATAGTTGCAACAGTTTTAAATCCCCTCGTTATCGTTTTTTAACTTTTTATTTAAATTAGAAGTACTATCTCGGGTAAATAAATATATCGTTCGCAAACATTCAGTATAAGCACTACAGGATTTTGAATTAGTTTAGAAGCGTGGAACAGAAGTCTCGCATGCTATATAAATCATTAAAATAATTTATATATTTTTTATGGCTTTATAACAAAACTGCTTATATCTCAAAAAAGCTACGATAGACAATACATCAACATTTCATTTGATACCCATAAAATACTTAAGAAATGAGACTGAACATAAACATATTTACATTTTTGAATTAACAGTAATTGAGAATTTTGGTTGCAAGTAGGCAAAGGATATGATATAGGTATCTAATGATAGTAGTCAATTTCTACTTTATCTTATTTTTTGTATCAAGGGCTATCTTAATATTGAAACAAACGCAGTAGGAAATAATGGACTAAATCTTGCAAAGTTTAGTTTGAAATATATGACATATCATCACAATTACGAAATTTAAAGTCATTTTTGATTTACAGTCATTTGTTGACCGTTATAATTAAAGGTGACTGTAACACTATTTTTTCTACCGTTACATAATACCCCAACGGGATCGGGTAGTCGGGCTTAATATAGAAATACAAATTATTTTATGTATTGAATAAACCTAATTAATTACTAAGTTATTTAACTAAAATACACACAAGTATGTACATAAATTAAGATATAAAATTTATTTTTTTTTCTAGTCAAAAGAAGAACCACAAAAGTTAAGAAATCGACGAAGAATAATAATTAAACGCCATAAGGCAAATAAAATCATTCCCGAACTTGCAATAGACTCTAAAGAGAAAGATGTAAACATAGCACTTTTACAAGCTTTTAAAAAGAAACCTTTCCTTTGGGACGTAAAAGAAAAATGTAAAAATGAAAACATCTGTCAAAAGGGTTATGAAGCAATTGCGGATGAAATTAATGATAATTTTGGAAGGAATATAACATGGGACTTTGTTAAAAATCGGATAAATAATATGCGATTTGAATGTTCTTATGAAATTGAAAAACAACATAATGGAGAAGATTTTAAATTACCTTGGTATTATGAACATATGAAATATTTGCAACAAAATATTGAAGCATTAACGAAGGATAGAGTAAGTTCGAAAAAAATATAATTGTTATATTAATTAATCTAATATATTGTCTATTTTTTATAGATAAAAAAGAAACGATTTGTAAGTAAAATTTTTATTCTTTCTTTACACAGAAAAAATTATTTTGTTTATCTAATCTCATTTGTTTGCACTTTTAGAAAAATATTAAAGAGGCTCATTTACCAATTTTCATTGAACTTTATAAGAAAAATGAGGAATTATGGCAGGTCAATGGTATATTTTTTGGAATTACTGCAAAAAGAGATGAAATATTTAACAAAATGTTAGAAGAGCTAAAACTAAACTGGGATATAAACATAACTTTTGAGCGTTTAAGGAATCATATACAATATATAAATCGTTTGTATTCAAAAGACAAGGAACTTCAAATAAAATGTGAAATGGCGAATACAGACTTTTATCCATCATCTAAATTTTATAATGATCTCTCTTTCCTTAGTGATTGTCAAGGACCATTTAAATGTCCTCACTGTAATGAAATTATCAAAAAATATGAAAATTATCACATACATGTTGCGGAACACACAAATTCCAGACCATTTAAGTGCCCCCTATGTGAGCTTAGTTTTAAAAAATTTGATACTTGTATATCTCATGTAAAACGTCATTTAAGTGAAAATAGTCATCGTTGTGAAATCTGTGGTAAAGGATATCCTAAAAAATCGGAGCTAGATCGACATTTAACATATCATACAGGTGAAAAACCTTATCTTTGTCAAATATGTGGTACTGGTTTTAGAACTAGTCGTGATTATGATAATCATGTACGTCGTCATGAAAACCGTTTTCGCTATGAGTGTCACATATGCAAAATGGGATTCAATCATTTGCACACACTTAATGACCATGTAAAATCCCATTTAAATGTTCGCGATATTTTGTGTAACATATGTGGTAAAGGATTTACAGCAACCAGATATCTTAATAATCACAAACTTATACATGATGATAAAAAACATTATAAATGTCATGTTTGTGGAAAGGAATTTGCTCAAGGAGCTGGATTAAGAGCTCATCGTAAACTTCACAAGCCTCATGCTAATATTGTCCAAGTGAAAAGAGAAAGAAAAGAATCTAATGTGGAATAAAATTAATAGTTATGATAATATGGAGTTTTAAAGAGAAGCTTTTAAAAGAAAAAACCCAGCATTTACTCTTCTATTCCTAATTATATTTCCAAACGTATAAATTTCTTATATTTATATGTGTTGATATGGGCTGTTTAAAATCTTTATATGAAATTTGTATTTGTTGTGATTCTTAATGAAGGAAATATAATTTAATAATTTCATAAAACCAGCCCCATCAAGTTAACTCGAAAAAGTATTGAAATTATCTACTGCAACTCGAACAACAAGGGTAACAATAATAAGAATAAGAAGGAAGTAAAATTCTTAAATATTCAAATTATTTGTTATGTTTTAATTATTTAATTATTTATTTATATAATATTAAATTGTAATTTCTATTTATGATAATTGATTATTAAAAATATTTTTAAATAAAAAATATAAGCAAATTAAAGTAATGTAACATATGCTTATTGTTCTTAAACCATACTTAAATCTGGTCTATATCTATGTCCGTCCATCGCCTAATTCAAATATATCGTTCAAATTTATAATGCGGCAGCGTAAGAGTTTAGTAATCGGTTATGATTTTCTAGGTAAACCCTACACTTTGACGCAGACATGTAAAAGGCCACAGATAATTTTATTTTTTATGCTTCTACTTTTGTGGAATTTTGTGGATTGTATAAAATGTGCTTATTTAACATATTTTCATAACGCATTTCAGATATATTTATACCATTAGATGAGATTTTTGGAAGTGGATGGAAAATTGAAAAAATTTGGTACAGTATTAACAGGTTTAATAAATTTTAAATATGCAAAATATCACAGTAATAACACTGTGGTCATTTTTGGATCTATCTGCATATATATATATGTAATTGGACTTATATGATTTAATAATATTTTAATTTCTGTGAGTTTTACGACACTAAACCTATATTCCGCGAGGACATACTTGTGCAAAAAAATCTGTATCCAATTTCATCGTGATATTTTTATTGTATTCGTATAGTTGTCAATCAGATTTATATTGTTAAGTAATTCCCTCAGAGAAAAAATATGTGCAATTTAACTTAATTGAAGAAATCTAAGTACAATGCCTTAAGTGTATCTGCAAAATATGTCAAAATGGTCACGGTTTAACTGCAATCCTATTGAGTGAGTTAAATTCCAGAGCGTGGGAGAAATTGTTTACTCATCAATTCTCAAATCTTTTGACCGCTTTTTTTCATTATGAAAATAAATCGGTTCATTTTTGTTGGGATTTCTACAATAGCATTAACATCACTCTCCAAACAAACTGGTTTAATCCAAAACATTACTCCCCCTGTCTTTGTTAGACCTTATATGACACACTCTATCTGAATTAAGCAGGTTTAATTAAAATTTACCACTAAATTAAAAAGTTCACAAAATCCAATCTAAAAAAATCAAAAAAGAATTGCAATCAATTATACTTTAAAGGTTTTTTTGTAAGCATAGGCTTATAAGATGATATAAAGATTCTGTTCACTCAGAAGTCGCCAACATATATTTTTATGTCATTATTTTTTGCAGCAAATTGAGAAATTTCAAAGTAACTAAATTTCGAACATCATATTTATATTTTATTTTAGAGTATTGAAAAAGTAAAGTTGCTTGGGTTTCGAACAGTGCTGTTTATTTCAATTTGTAATTTTAGATTTTTACTCTTTAAATAAGGAATTATTACGCTTTCAATTAATAAAGTTCTCACACTACAAATAAAAAGGTGTTAATCATTTTTTCAAACCCAAAATGTGATCTGTGATGATGTGAGGAATGCGATCTTTGGAGTGGCAAGAAATTATATAAAAAATTGTTACGTATTTTGTGGTTGCATGAGTCCTAAATATACAGATATTAATACAATACTAATACGTACTTTAAAATAATGTTTTGAAATGGAAGTTACGGTTTTTTGTTGCAAAATCTTTTGAAATCTGAATTCGGAAAATATTTATTTGTATTGTACCAAATACTGTTTGCAAAATTTTTTGAGATATCTTTATAATTACCACCTGTATTTCGACTCCATTTTTACAAATATGTAATACCATTTAATGAAAAACATGTTTGTATATTAAATTTATAAACATTTATTCAATAAATTTTTATTTTCTGCTATAGCTGCATATGGTTGATGTTGTTTTCGATGAGTACGTAATCCAGAATCTTGGGCAAAAGCTTTACCACATACATTGCACTTATAACGTTTTTCCTCTTCATGAATCAGTTTATGTCTTTGAAGATATTTAGCTGCAGTAAATCCTTTACCACATACATTACAAATAACATCTCGTATATTAAGATGAGATTTAATATGAGTATTTAGTTTACATAAATGATTAAAACCATGTTTACATATATGACATTCATATCGAAAACGTTTTTCATGACGTCTTATATGATTATCGTAACCATGACGAGCTCTGAAACCAGCACCACATATTGGACATAAGTAGGGTTTTACTCCAGTATGAGATGTTAAATGCCAGTCTAGTTCTGATTTAAAAGGATATCCCTTACCACAAACATTACAATGATAACTATTAATGCCCAAGTGGCGAGTAACATGTCTTAAATAATTGTCGAACTTTTGAAAACCCATTTCGCAAAGACGACATTGGAATGGTATCGTGCCATTGTGCTGAGCTAAATGAATGTGATAGCGATCATACTTTGTAATAATCTCGTTACAATTTGAACACTTAAAGGGTCCCAGACTCTCACTTAGAAAATTGAGTTCCTTATAAAATTTCGATGATGGTTTAAATTCCTTCTTTTCCAATTCGCATTTAAGTTCTTGCTCTTTATCATTGCAGAATAAATAATTTATATAGTCAATATAATCTTGCAATTCATCTAAAGTTTTATCAAAATTATGATTTGATTTAAGCTCTTCAATCATTTTGCCGAAAGTTTCATTTCTTTTTGGTAATATACCAAATGCTATGTCATTAACTTGCCATAAAACTTCATATTTTTTATACATTTCAATTAAAATTGGTAATTTGGAGTCATCAATTTTTTTCTAAAAAAGGAAGTAAGAACAATTTTATATTTTAACTTTGTAGACTTTAATTTTGTATTAATTGATACTTACCCAGCGCTTTTTGCACCTCTTATGTTTCTTTATTACATTTGATTCACTTTCCATCTATAATTTAAAATGTTGTATTAATTAAACAATATATATGTAAAATTTTAACTTAGTAGCTTTGAAAGAAATTATATTTGGCTATTAGAATGTAAATAAACTTTAAAAAATCAGTTAATCTATTTATTTAAAAAATGAAGAAAGAATTAATTTAATATAGAATAGTCAAATACAGATCAAATCCACTATCTCTCCACTGGCCTTAGCTTTAGGTCGTTTAGAGGATTTGCCTTTGTTGTTACAAATACCACATTATTTTTCTTGTACCACTCAAGTGCTGCTTTTAGGTCCTAAACTTTTCTTCAACATACCCTCGACCATGAGCAACATAAGGTTTTTGACCAATATGTAGTGAAAAATCTGACGTAACAACACACGTTTCGTCATCCATTACACAGCAATAATAGTTTTTAACTCGACTTCAATTTCCGTGTTCTGTTTAAACGTTCACTGAGCGAACCGACTGCTTTCCTACCGGATGTGTTGGGAGCTCTTTTGAAGTTATTTTTGGCTTTTACCTCAACGGGCAAGTTCTCCCGAAACTCCCGAAATAACATTGGATATAGTTTGACGGCAGAGCTTTGACTGCTTGGCCAACTTTTTGTAGAACCAAGTTGGGTTATGTTGAAAATATTTAATAATTTCTGAACGTTCTTTTTTCTGGTTACTCATTTTAATCAGATTAAATGTAATAACTTGGGTATAAAGTTTAAATGAAAAACGTGGGTTAAGAATTTTTCGATCTTAAGAATTCTTATCATTTAGAACGGCATAAAAAATTAACATGTCTTTATATATATTAGAGGAATGCTTTTTATCGAATTTTATGTATACAAATGAATCTGTTCTGTACATAGGCTGTCGTTGTATTGAATTTTATCCCATAGGATCTACTTCTACACAAAGCGATTTCGATAAGCAAAGCTTCGAAAAATTGTAATACTACTGCATCTTTCCTTCTATGCTTGTCGACTTCTTCGCATTCATCGATGTGGTACTGCATTACCACCTTCATCTATCTTTACTGTACCGGCTATTCTTGAATTGTCAGTACTAGACGAAGCAGTTGTAGCTGTATTCGAACCCTATAATCCTGGGGATACATATATATATACGGAAGTTATAAGAGTAGACCCTTTAAACATAAACATATTATACGGGTTAGAGATGTAACTAACTTTTGTACATACACTACTACATATTTCTATAAACGCATTTATATTTTTCTATTTTTGTGCTACTTCATGTGGAATATTTCTATAAACGCTGACGAAAAAAATGAACAAAAATAATATATACATTTCTGTTTCTTATAAATAATAACAATATGTCTATTTTATTACAGAATTTTCTAATTTAATCGATAAATTTCATAACGTGTCCGATCAAAAATTTTAAATTTAGGACACTATTATGGTGTGCAAAAACTTACCAAGAAATTCGAAAGCATTTTACAATGAAATGAATACATAAAGTAGAAGTCAAGTGTAAGCCAAATAATAGCACAAAGAAAATACTGTAAAATTTGCATGAAAATGCATTAAAGGGACAATAAAATAAAAAAATGCAATATATAATTTCCTCATACTTGGCGGTAGTAGCGCTATAGTTTTGGTAGCATTTTCTTCAGTTGGCAAATATTAAATGAATAAAACAAAATAAGGAATTGCTGCTCCGTCTTTAATGAATGAGGATAATCAAAATAATGCTTTCAGTCCGGACTTAAACCTGATGGAGAATTTGTGGGATACATGGTCCGCAAAGTTTATTCAGATAATGCCCTTAAACGAAATAATAATGACTGTTAGAAAGCTTAAACTAAAAATGTAGCATGTTCTGGAAGTTATTGATTCGGATCTTTTAAAAAATAGTGAAATCAATACCAAACCGTATTTTTTAGGTAATCCTCAAAAGCCATCGTTAATAATTTTATAGAGTTTGATAAACTTAAGTGAGTTTTAAGAATAATGGCTTCATTAATAGCAGTTAAACTTCAAAATAAAATTTAAAAGAAGGAATACAAATAAAGTTTTAAGTTAATATTTTAAGTGAAATCCTAGTTGATTTAATAAAAATATTTTTTGGCCACAAAGAATTTTCTGCTTTAATTTTTTGCACCTTGACTGATTCTGTTTTTTCCTAGCGCAAAATTTTATATGATATCACAATGGGAATTAAAAAGTAGTGAAGAGAAAAATTTAAAATTTATTATAAAACAATTATGACATATAATAATTTTACCTTTGGTTTAATTTTTTTCCCTTTTTTAGTACCATTGAATTTTCTTTTTTTGAGGGGTATTAACTCCAAATCATTTATATCTTCTTCAGTGTCTGTATCAGAACTTTTATCCTCATCTTCTAAATTGTCAAATATAGAATTATCATTGTCTTCTTTATCGCTATCGCCACTGGGTGGTGAACACATTGTATCTTCTTTATCACATACAGCACTTCCATCGTTTGAAAGTTCTTTATTTTCGATTTTGATTTCATTCAAAAAATCATTGTTAAACTCTGAATTTAATGAATTTACAGTGTCCAAAGGATCCGGATTTGAATCTTTAGCTCGTTCGACTATAATGTCACCAGACTTCTCAATATCTGTTGTCTGAATTCTTATTTCCTCCGGTTCAAGTTTTAGTTCCGTTTCCTTAAGGATATCTTCGAAATTATTTAAATGTTCCTCTCCAATATGAAGGGAAAACTTTTTCAATTGATCACATTCAATGTTGCAAAATGTACAATGAAAAATATATATTTTATTCTTTCTGTTTTTTGTTTTTATGTCTATTAATATTTCACCACATTTTTTGAGATTGGCATTTTTATTAGTTACCATTTTTATTAATTAAGAATTTGTTATTTATGTGTAATAATACTTTGCTATATTTTTTACAGATTTGCTAAAATTTTGTTTATATTTACAAGATATTCTGCACTTACATTTTTGTAAAGGGTATGTTCAGTTTAAACCGATTAACTTGCACATTCGAGTATTAATATTCTATCACTGAATATATAGCATTTTGTAAAAATATTTAAAAATTGAAACTGTATTTTGTTTATCTTTAATTTGAATTAATTGTCTTATTCCGAGCTTTGATTTCACTATATTTCAATTTATAATTTATCTGGAAAAAATGGAAAAATGGAAAAAAAATTAGGTTTCCATTCATAGCCTTCAAAGTATTTTAAACCATGTTAATGATGTCTTGGCCTCAAGGTTCATCCCACACACGATTTATCGGGGCTTCGAGCATCTTTTCAAAAGAAAAATTCCATTAGCGAACTTGTAATATAATTTTTAATTGCAAAGGCCATCACCGTCCAAGACCTAGCTTGCTAGTTCGTTTCGTCTCGGTTAATTTAAAAAAAGTTAAAACCCATGCTGAGTTTTTTAAATTACCAATATTGTAAAATGTAACGATTTATCAGAGTTTTTTATATTAAATGTTACCAAAACAAAAACGTCCCTTCTGGAAATTTGTTTGTTTTTGCAGCTTCTCCGTAAAAAATTAAAACGTTATTAGTTTTCTTACGGTATACATTTTTAACATAAGAGAATATAAAAGTTTGGGAAATCAGCCTTTTTGGTTTAAATAACTTAAATACACTCGAGATTTCACATAGCTACAACACAAATTCAGGAAAAAACGTTTAAAAGCGCACAACTTGATTTATTTCTTTTATTGGAGCATTAATATCTTTCAGCATCACTTTTCTATGCAGACTGAACATACTTACAAGAGTTTAACATATCTGAACGCACTTCATTTAAATATAAACAAACTTGTTAGAGTTTATTTTATAAACAAACATTTTGAAAAAAATGGGATCAAATAAAAATTCAAATCGTCGACACTGCGGAAATATATTAATAAATATAAAAACTATAAAAAATAAAAATAAGATATTTACATTTCACTGTGCTTTTTGCAGCACAGACTGTGATCAAATAAAAAAGTTCTCTAAGCATCTTGAAGAAGAACATTTGCATAATTTCGATGATGAATTGGAAGATACAGAAGAACAGGGAACGTGTCATAATATTATTTTATTTGAACCGGGAAAAATTAAAGTGGAATCAAAATTAGACATAGAATCTCTTCATGAAGATGATAAAAAAGTTGAGAATTTGGGTTCAAGTGTTGAGGAATCTCAAGATCCTCTAGAAACGGAAAGATCTCAGAACGAAGCGTCCAATGAAGAAGTGTACAACAAAGAATACTTTAAAGAAGAACTTAGTGAAATTACCGGTGAGCATATTGATAAATTCAATGTTGAAAGTAACACCCAGGAAGACGAAAACGATAATGATAATACAAAAGATATGAGTGAACATCATAACGACTTCAGCTCGGATGAGTTCTCAGATGATTCGAATGATATTGATTATGAAGTAAGTTTTGAATTTATCTTATTATATACGGTAGAATAGTTCCACTTCAAAGTAACCAAATAAAGGGGCCCAAAAAATGTAAATAAGATTTTCAATTTAAAAGTATTTACTTTTTTAGATTCAACATGACTTGAAAAGTGTTAAAGCGAGAAAAAAGAGTAATGTGAGTATACTTCCATTATTTTTCGCATATTTTTGTACAATATGAATTTTTATTAGAATACAAAAAAGGACCTCAAAACAGATAATAATAAAATATCTACAAATGAAATAGTAAGTTAAACAAATAATGTACTTTGAAGAACTTTAAAACTTTATTGGGACATATTTGTATATTAATTTTATTGATTTTTTTCAGAATGATCTAAATAAAACCACAAACACAAATGATACCATTAAAAGGCACCGACGGGTAAGAAAATATAAAAATGACATATACAATATAGCTTATATTATTAATTAAGTATTTTTAGCTTACTATTTATTTATATGTCTATTGTCTAAAAAGAATAACAAAACAAAAAATATTAATAATTCGCTATTTAAAACCGAAACACGTTTAATATTTCGATTGATATCTCTTGTTCGTTACGAGAGTAAACCTTTGTGGATTGGATTGTTCGTTAGAGTGACATAACCTCCGATTCAGTTAGTTACCTATTTTTATTTTTCGCACCATTGAAGTGTTAAAACACCTACCGAAGTAGGTGTTACACTCAACATACTGTAACATATTGGCGATTTAAATATCTGCAAAAATAAAACGGTCAACTTTTTTTAATTTCTATACAAATAGCCAACTTTAAAAAATAGAATAATTTGGATGTAATCCGGTTTCTCTTGGTCATAACACACACCATTTTAATTAAATAGGTTGAACTTATTAACACCACAAATACATTTTTTCTCCATTTTTATTTAATTTTAACAAAGTTGGTGAAATCAAAGAGAAAATTGCAATCAATTATACTTTGTTCGGTAGCGGAACTCTGCTATATCATCGGCAACGAAATAGATGCGATGGATTGGCACACCTTTGGGGTTCTTCTACTGAAATACAAGCATTAAAACCTAGGATAGATTTCAACACAAATTGGAAAATAAAGATGATTATAGATGATAAAGAGAGTCTGTCAGAGTCTGCCTAAGAAATTTTTAAGGATTCCTAACGGGACATTGTCATATGAGTAAAATTTATTAGATCTCAGACACGTCGGTCGTTTGTAGGATGTATTAAAATAAAGATAAACAACAGACAGATGAACTCTCTGTTCACTTTATTATTATTCTTTTTGTAGCTTCGTTTTTCTCTTTACAGGCACACAATCGAACACAACCACAACTATGCGGAACATTTTAAAATCTTTTCGCTCAGAAGATTTTCGAGGTCAATATCAATATTTTATTGTTGTTTTTTGTCATCTGTAAAAACAAGTTAGTTAATTGTATAGATCTTATGGACTAAGAATGGTAGAATTGGCTTAGAAATAAAACAAATGTCATTTGCAATGTTATTCTTGGCCACATGCTGGATATATTTTAGTTATGGCTCGGTCAGTACTAAACCTGAAGGCATTGAGCTTATTCGGCAGATTCTATTTTTCTTGTAGCTTTATTCTTTTAATAAGTCTCGAAACTACTAATTTATAAATTTATCGTTATTAACAAAACAATATTTTTTAATTTAAAAGCTGCTCCGGAACTAGTATGCATCACTGCTAATATTTTAATAACTGTTATTAGTTAATTTTATTAATTTTTCTATATAATCTTGTTGTAGCTATTTATTACACTGAATATAACAATGATAAAGTTGCTTAGGTTTTGAGGATCGATTTTAAGAATTGTATACATCTAAAGAAGTAGAATTTATTTTTTATTTTGATTAATAGAATGTAGACTATATCCTTTTTAATAAATAATATCATATTTTCATAAATCTATTTGAAGAGTCAACATGGGAGAAAAATTGATTAGATTTCGAACAATATTGTATATTTTATTTTAAATTTGAATTATATTTTAAGTTCGCTTTTATCTTCATAAACTATTTTTTAAATTCTCACTTTCTTTTATTTTCAGACAATTATCGAGAAGTTATTGCCAATATTAATACAACAATATAAAAAGTATGAATTGTTATGGCAAGTAAACAATATTGCGTTTGGAGTAATAAATAAAAAGTATGAAGTTTATGGTAAAATTGCGGATTACCTTAAAACGGAACAAAAAGGAAATCTAAACTTAGAAGATATCAAATACCACATTAAGTATTTAAATAAAATTTACTCTAAAGACAAAGAACAAGAATTAAAATGTAAATTGGAGAAAAGTGAATTTATTCCTAAAAATGAACTTTATACAGAAATGTCATTTCTAAGCGAAAGTCAAGGGCCATTTTTATGTGCCATCTGTAATCAAATACTACCAAGATATGTTTCCTTTTGTCAACATATGGCTGAACATAATGGAACACAACCGTTTAGGTGTCCTACCTGTGATATGATGTTAACCAATTACCACAAATATCTAATTCATAAAAAACGCCATTTGGGTATATATAACTTTCACTGTAATATCTGCGGCAAAGGATATTTATTTAAAAATGATTTGGAATGGCATGTTACATCACACACGGGCGACAAACCATATTTATGTCAAATATGTGGTACCGGATTTAGGGCACGTCATGGTTACGACAATCATGTTCGACGTCACGAAGAACGATTTCGTCATGAATGTCACATATGCAAAAGAGGTTTCAATCAATTGCACGCTCTAAATAATCATGTCAAATCTCATTTAAATATACGTGATGTAATTTGTAAAATCTGTGGAAAAGGATTCGTTCATAGCAAATATTTAAGAAGACATGAACTTATACATGGTGAAGTTAAAAATTATAAATGCAGCGATTGTGGTAAAGCATTTTTCCAAGCGTGTGGCTTGCGGGCGCATCGAAAAAACCATCATACCTAATTATTTACATTTCAAAACAAAAACGTCAATCGGGATAATAGGAATTTAATCTTTTATTTGTTTAGAAAAACAATTATATACAAATAATTAACAAAATGCTTACGTTAAAAATACTTAAGTAAACTTCTGTTTCTATATAAGGATGTTTCCAATCCTTATATAATCTTTTTTAATGTTTAAGTAAATATTTTAAATCGACAGTTACGAAATTAATAAATTTTAACAGTATTTGTAAATGTAATATATACAAAGAATTAATTATTTAAAAATAAAATGTGAGTGTATTTTGTAAAAAATCAAATCATCATAATTCAGTTATTTAGAATTACAACGAAGAGTTGTCAATTACTTGGAACCATAAGGAGTGATATCAAACAATTCTTAACAAACAAACATTTTTCATTAAAACTTTTAATACAAGTATTATTTGATTTTTTAAGTAAAGTTACTTTTGTTAATTATTCAATATTTATTATGTTTTATGTCAAACATTGTTAATCTGATTGATAATGGCTGAAAAAGGGGTACTAAAATTATTAAATATTTTCAACAATAACTTTGACCTACAAAAAGTTGGCAAGCATTTAAAGTTCTGCCGTCAAACTGTTTCTAATATTATGAAACACTACCATTCATAGAAAACCTGGTTCAGGTAGAAGTAATGGTCCACATGAAGTTTCTTAACCAAACAAAATAGAAAGCATTACCACAACCCAATAGGAGAGAAGCTTTATTAACTCAGTGATCCTCCAAACTGCCCAGAGCTACGGCCAGTAGAGAGACATTGATCTTTCGTTAAAAGAAAATTGAAGAGCACAAAAAGGTGTCCAAATCTGTGAAATATTTTAATCGAAGATGGACTAACTGTTCGAGTAAAGTGACAGAAAACAAGTAATGGAAGAGTCTCCGAAAAAAGTTCAAAATTTCATCACCAGTGGTAAAAAATATTTATTTGAAGATTTTCGTTTCCTCATATTATGAAATTCATAATATATATTTATGTGTTCCTCTTTGATATAAGTCCTATCTAATCTAGTTTGAGAGGACAACATAACTATATATATTCTGTAATACACGAATGCGTCAAGCGAACGAATTCCATAAGAACCCTCAACCTGTAATCGTAGAGATCAACGGGCCTCTCACTTTTCTACGACAATTGGATATCTGCTGCGGAACGTCCAGTGTTATGCTCAGCGACAGCTATATCATCTCACCACATAACCTACAAAAGTCTGAAATATTCATGACTCATGACATGACCAGTTCATATCATAGATCTCATGCCTCGCTTATCGTTAGGATCAGATCTTAACCATTAGGATTAAGCTTTAACCATAAGGTCCTTGCCAACCAGCAATCCGGTCTTTCGATCCAGTCACGATTCAAATGAAAAATATTATTACCAAAAAGAATTCTGTTATAGGTTTAGCCTCCCTCGGTTACTAAAAATCAATACAACCTAACTTCAAAGCTCGATGAAAAACTACACAGCAGCTTTCTGCACTCTAATACAAGCTGCGTCAGAATAAAGTTACATTTAAGTGCCATGGAAAATATAACACTCTTCGGATAATATAACACTCAAAAGAAAGTTGCTTACATTGTGCCCAACATATTCTTTGAACTCAAATTTGTCAACAATCACCATGTAGCCCACTCTAGAACTAATTCAAAAAGCCAGGTTCATTTAGTCTAAGAGGCTCCTTGGGGCATCTTTTTCACGTATGTTTCAATTGGGAGTAAGCTGCGGTGTTCTTCTACTGGCGTCAATAATGGTCACTGAAGCACACCACTCCACCTTAGATAAAATGTTTTTATTGCTCTTAACATTAAATTCATTTTCCATTTAATTTGTCGAATGAACAAAAATGGTTGGCAACAGAAAATCCACAAGATTAATACTGGAATGAAATGAAAGTAAGTTGTTTCAATATTGTTTTTCTTAGTTTTATACTTTTTATTTAAAATTATTACTTTATTCTATATTTTATATTTATTTTGCTCTTTTTGCATACTACTAACTCCAATGGGTGTTCCATGATATTTTTTGTGCGCCCTTAAGCCTGCATCCTGAGCAAAGCTTTTTCCACAAATGGTACAACTATAGTTTTTACCTTCATGTATACGTTTGTGATGATTTAAATATTTTCGGCTAGTGAAACCTTTACCACATACTGTACAGATAACATCACGAACATTGAGGTGGGCCTTAATGTGATCGTTTAGACGAGTCATATGATTAAATCCTTTTTTACATATATGACAAAAATATTTAAAACGTTCTTCATGGCGACGTATATGATTGTCATAGCTTATAGCAGTACGAAAACCTTCACCACATACTGAACACAAATATGGTTGTGCACCAGTGTGTGAACGCATGTGTAGATCTAATTCAGCATTGAAAGGATAACCTTTGCCACAAATTTTACAATGAAATTTAAAAACTCGTAGATGTCGCTTTGCATGTATAGTATAGTTGGTAATTTTTTTGAATCCCATACCACACTCCTGACATTTAAATGGTATTGAGCTATCATGTCCTGATTTGTGAATTTGAAAATCATTGTATGAATCTATAATTTCACTGCAATTGGCGCATTTAAATGGACCCTGATGCATTTCTAGAAAATCACATTTATCGAAGAAAGAACATGAAGGTTGAAATTCTTTTTGATTTGCCTGACATTCCAATCGGTATTGTTTATCTTTTGCAAATGACTTATGTATATAACTTAAGTGCTTTTCCAGTTTGTATATATCCAATGTCATATTCATCTTGTTTTCAATGTCCTCCAGCATAGATTGCATTGTTTCATGCCGCTTATCTTTTACAGTATAAGCTAAATGATTTACATCCCATAAACTATTATAATTCTTATATATATCAATCAAATCACATAAAAGATTATCAGATAATGGTTTCTAAAATTAATGAACAAATTAAATTTTAATATATTGTTTTTTTGAACTGAAAGGCTTTTAAATATACTTACTACTTTATGATTTGGTTTTTTCTTAAAAAGAAAAAAAGAAATTGTATTACCATATAATTAATATTTTATCTAACTATACATACCCTTTTCATTTTTAATTTACATTCAGTTATGGTTTTAAGAAAACTCATATTTTCGTAGAACCATATTTTTGAATTCTCTGTGCCATTGTTTTCATTACTACCATTGAGTTCCTTTTCAACTTCTCTTTCATATTGCTTGCATATGTAGTTTAATTTCTTCTTAACCATATATAATTTTAATTTCATTTTTAATTTTGTATTTATGTCTTCAGTTATCTTTTGTAAAATATGTTCTTTTTGTTTTAGATTACATTTTTCTGCAAGAGATGTATTCCAAAGTTGAGGATTTTCATGATATGCTTGAATGAGTGCTAAAATAAATTCTTTTTCTTTAGCTTTGTTTTTATCTTTGATAAGTCTTAAAGGCTTTTCATCAGAATTATCGTCCATATCGCTAAAAGTGGAATGATCTTCACCACTAAAATCTGAGTTATAGTCATTCTGAAAGCATAGCAAATAAAAATAATACTTATATATATAATATTGCTCGAAACCTAGGAAAGTTCCTTTTTTAAAACATGTCAGTCTTTATGCTTAATGCCAGAAAATGATTAAAGTGAGTGACCAGAAAAAATGTGACTAAAATTATTAAATATTTTAAACAAAACCCATTTTGTTCTTGCAAAAAGAATTCTGTCGTTAGAATATTTCCAGTGTTATTAAACAGTACCAGGAGAACTTGTCCATTGATAGAAAACCTGCTACAGGTGGTGTTTCTAAAGTCAAACAAATTTTTCAAAGCATTTTTGAAAGAGCTCCCAACACATTCGGAGCGGAAAAAAAGGAATCCGTTTAGCTCAGTGTTGGCACTATTTGGCACGAAAAGGTAAAACTAATGCACTTTTAAAAGTGCTCTGTTTTTGAGGCCAAAAAAAAGTTTTAAAAAACTTCTCTTTTTAATCAAATAAACTTTCTCTTAATTAAATAAATAATTATTTTTATCACTAATTTATGTTCTCATTTACAATTTATGTTCTCATTGTGTACGGTTTCCTATAAATAATGACTAAAACTTGCAAGTTTGACAAGTAAAGAAACAAATCTGCTATTTCATATGTCTAGAATTTAAAAATGATAGCAAAAATTCCATTTCCTCGCAACTTACAATAAAATAAAAACAAAATTAACTTGTAATTCACTGTTCTAAACCAGAATAACTCTTAATATTTCGTATCATATTCATACGACCACAGTGTACTTTTTTGACGCAGATTGTATAGCATATGGCCAATTATCCCTGCATTTTAATTTGAATTTCTACGTTTTTTGGTAAAGAAAATCAAATGAATTGACATTCCTGACATGAAGTTTTGTATCAGTCTAGGGTATAATTATATTTTCTGTATCAATCATAATGGTCACCACTTTTTTGATAGTTTTTTTCGGCTTGTGTAGTAAAAAGAGTTCTTTAAATAATAAAGAGAATTAGCATTAAAATGAGTATATTTAAATGTAAGTATGTTCTTAGAAAAAGTTGGTTAGATATGAATAATAATGTATATATATGTATGTTATTCTTACATGATCACTATCCGTGAAATTATGCATTTCAACGTCGACGTCCTCTGACGACTGAATATTTTCCAATTGCTCAGATTTTTTCTCATCTATTGTTGAAATATTTTCATAATTCAAAGAAATTTCTTCATTATTACCATAAATTGTTTCTAATGGGTCTTGAAATTTTGGTAACAGTTCATCCTAGAAAAATTTACATTTAATATAACTTTAATAACTTCAAATAGTCTGGTTACCTTTGAATTTAGACATGTTGGAACTACAGACTGTTGTTCCTTCCCTTTCTGTTTTAATAACATGATTGCAATCTTCTTTTTTTACATCTTCATCTAATATATCTGTAGATTCTTTTTCAGTACAAATATCATTACTAACATTATCATGATCGATAGATGCAGTTACTTCCAATTGACCAACATGCTCCTTTTCCAGATGTAAAGTAAACTTTTTCATTTGTATGCAAATGGTATCACAAAACCAACAATTAAATGAATAAACATTTTTAGCATTATTTTTCATAGTAATTACAATTTCTCCACACTTTTTTGTAACAGTATCGTTGTTTATAACACGAGTAAATGACATTTTAAATAAGAAAGTTGATAAATAACTTTATTGTTAATACAATTTAAACTCCTAAATTTTGTATACAAATGATAAATGTTTACTTTTTTCATGAAGTACGTTTAGTTCCCTACAATATTGAAGTGGTGTGTTTAATGTATGCTTTTCTGAAATGATATGTTTATACATCAAAATATTTAAAGGAAATGAATTAATATTTAAAATGAAGATCTTATTTAAATAAAAAATGCGTTATATTGTGAAAGCTCTATATCAGCCATTATAAATCAAAATTTCTTTCGGGATACTGCAAATTAATTAGTGATGAAATATTCGCTGAATTGGTTCGCGGAGGTTCTACGATCAACCCGGACGATCTTCCCGAGGACATTAAAAAATACTTCCATTTTCAAGACTGAAGCTACATTGATTTATGGATGATTACAATTTAACGGTTGTGTACCGGGATACTGCAATATCATCAGAAATAAGACAAGAATGAAGACCATAATGGTCTCCGAATGATGATAACCCTTCTCTACCTACCTAGAGAGATTTTCAAGTCTTCAAACCAAATATAGTTTGGAATGAAGGGAAAAACGAAATAAAATGGTCACCAACCTAGTGAGAAGCATTTGAATTTCTCTCCTTTCATAATGCCAACAAGATGAATATGCTTCAAGAGGTCCTGAAGGTATATACAAACATGTAACAATCGAATTGTCGATCAAGGCTAAATATATATACCAAACACTGTGTCACGAACATGGATAATTATGAATCGAACCACAAATTAGTAAATTACTTGAAAATCGGACAAAAATTGCTGAAAATGTCTGTTTTTAAGTCGATAAAAATATTAATAGAAAACAAAAAATGTTATTACAGGGAAAATATTAGCAAAAGTAAATAATGGTATTTATGTGGTCACCAGAAAATAGGATTATGTGAAGGGTATAGTATACAATACTGTTGGTCAGTAACTCAATGAGGTTTTCAATTAATAAACTTTTGAAGAGATTCTATAGCATATTTTGTGATGGATACAAAAGACTTGCTACGGCGAAAACATTTAAATGAAATCTACATCATTTAGGACAAAACACTTCTTTAGAGAAATATATGTCTGAAAAATGTATTAAGAATATGTTAATCGGAACAAAAGTAAACGTTGTAAGACAACATTTAAAGCAAACTTTTCGAAACGTTTGCTAATATCTCAATTAGTTCAATGATATTTGAAGCAAATACAAAGCAACCCATTGATCGGGTTTTTCTATATTTTAACTTATAGATTTTTTATTTAAATTATTATTTTTTCATTATTTCTAAATCTATTCTATATAAACAATGACTTATACAATAAAAAATTAACTTTTCTGTGTTTTAGTGCCACCTATTGGCATTCCATGACTTTTTTTATGTTGTCTTAAGCCAGCATCCTGAGCGTAACTTTTACCACATATATTACAAGTGTAATTTTTACTTCCATGTATATTTTTGTGATAGTTTAAATATTTTTTCGAAGTAAAACCTTTTCCACATATAGTACAAATAACATCACGAATATTCAGGTGAGCTCTTATGTGATCATTAAGAAAGGTTAAAACGTTAAAACCTTTCTTACATATATGACAATTATATCGAAATCGTTTTTCATGTCGGCGTATATGATTATCATAACCGTATGCTGTGCGAAATCCTTCCCCACATAAAGAACACAAATATGGTTGAGCTCCAGTATGTGAACGCATGTGAAGATCTAGTTCTGCATTAACGGGATAACCCTTACCACAGATTTTACAACAAAATCGAAAAACACCTAAATGTCTCTTTACATGAATGGTATAGTTGCCGCATGCCTTAAAACCAGCTCCACATTTTTGACATATAAAAGGATAAGATCCTTCATGCTCTGATTTGTGTATTTGAAACTCTTTATAGGGTATAAATATTTTACTGCAATGTGGACATTTGAATGGTCCCTGGTGTGGCTCTAAAAATTCACAGTTCCTAAAGAAGAAAGAAGGTTTGAATTCTTGCTCTTTTGTTTCACATTCTAATTTAAATTTTTTATCTTTAGAAAATAAATTGTGTATATATTGTAAGTGTTTTTCCAGTTTATCCATATCTAAATTAATGTTAATTTTATTTACAATCTCTTCTAACAACAACTCCATGTTTTCTTTACGTTTTTGTTTGACCATATATGCAATATGATTGACATCCCATAAACAATTGTAATTTTTGTAAATTTCTATTATTTCGAATAAAAGACTATCGCTTAATGGTTTCTGAAATGAGATAAAATTAATATATGAATAACAATTAGTGAACAAAACTAAAAATTTTAATTAATTACATAGTTTTAATTTATATACTTTAATTTCATCATTGCAGAATAAGACATTTATTTTTTATTTTAATATCTTTTTTAATTTTTTACTTTTTAGATTTTCATAAAGGTATATATACATATCGGTTGGTTTTAAGGTAAATATATATTTATAATGTTTTTCCCAAATTCCTTACAATTATTTATTTTAAGTGAGACAAATTGAACTTTCTTTTTTCAAATATGTTGAAAAATATTGCTTTAACCGTTTTGTATTCGAATAATACTAATCGTATCTCTATGAGTTCGCTTATGATATCATAGGTTAGCTTCCTGTGCAACACATTTTCCACAAATATTACAATTGCCTTTTTTATTTACATGTAAATTTATGTGATAATTAACATACTTTTTTCGAGGTAAAACTTTTATCACATATAGTACAAACAAAGTTATGGACATTAAGATGTGCTCTAACATAATCTTTTCTCTAATCTCACAAACAGTCATATTTTTTGAAAATTTCAATTATTTCAAATAAAATACTATCGTTTAAAGGTTTCTGAAATGATAAAAAGATGTGCACATTTTTGCATTGAGTAAAAGTATAGTAATCCCTTCTGTTTTCTTTATAAACACTTTATATTAACAATGATACGTTGCTGTTACTTTATGTTAAAATAAATAGAATTTTAAGAACTTACCACTTTATGATATGATTTTGTCTAAAAAGAAAATAATAAATAGATTATGTACTTAAAAATAATTTAGTATGTGCACTAACCTTTTTATTTTTTATTTTATTTTCCATAATGGGTTTAAGAAAATTCATATGTTTATAATACCATAATTCAGAGCCTTGCTTTTTAACGGGCTTTTCTTGATCTTCCACCATCAATTGTTTTCTAATAATTTTTTCATATTGTTTGCATATAATGTTTAATTTTGTTTTAACTGAATACAACTTTAATTTCAAATTTAATTTAGCATTCAAATTATCTGCAATATTCTTCAATAATTCATCTTTTTCTTTTGAATTGTATTTTTTCTTAGCTCGGATATTCCAAAGCTCTGGTTTTTGTCGATATTCTTCAATAAGTTCTATTATTAATTCCTTCTCTTTAGCATCTTTAACCGTTTTAAGGGGTTTTATTAACATATCATCTACAGTATTGTCAGTTTTAGATTCATTATCACTTGAAATATCTGCACCACCATAATCCGAGTCATCTTCGGACTAAAGGAAAATAAATTATTAAAAAATCATAATTTTCTATATCTATTCAAAAGAATAGAATAAATTTTACATGATCATATTCTGAAATATTATCCATTTCTGCATCTTTGAATTGTGATTCGTTTTTAATGTTCATATCAGTTTCTTTAAAGGCATTTTCTTGTGTATCAATAATCATTGGTAATTCATTAACATTTCTGGCGATGGTTTCCAGCGGATCATTAAATTTTGGAAAAATATGTTCCTAAAAATATTTTATAGTTATATTTATTTGTTAGACCTAACGAGAAAAATTAAAGTGATTCTTAACAATAAAAGCCAAAACAAAAAAAGAAAGATGGATCTTGTGAGGAGAAAATTTAATGGCATCCACATTTGTAATATTTTTTGTTATTTTAAATTATTGAATTTAGAAAAGTGTTTATCTGGACGGGAGAGGGATTACATTACATCTAAGTGGAGATGGATTACATCAACATTTTTCCCCAAATCAGATAGACCGCGGGACGATGGTGTAAGAGATAGAACGAAGAGTTCCTCGGTACAAAGAAGTACTCAGGTGGAAAAGCACTCAAGTGAAGGGTTAAATGACCGTGATAGCCATAAAATAGTTAATAAACAATGCGGAGGTGAATTTAGCAGAAGAGAAAGTCACTGCTTTCGTTATCACAGCAAAGTTGAACAGAAAGTGACTTATCTACGAGAAATATGCAAGAGTATGGGTAAAAAGATTAGCAACTGGGAAAATAACACAGTATGTATGAAAAGTAATAACAGTGGGTACAGCACTGCAATGTGTGTATCAAAAAAGTGACAGGAAGTCAATTAAACCACCATCACAATAAACATAAAGAATAAATATAAAGACTTTGATTTGATCTGCAATAATAGCAGATTAAGTGTATAAAAACGATAGCAAACAAGCAATCAATCTCTCTCTTTTTTATCTGGTCTCAGTTAGCATTGTATATAGGAAAGAATATAAATTGTGGTGTTAAACTGATTATATTGGTTTCCAATCAGCAAAAATCACTTTAAGAAGGTTTACAATCTGATTAAATTAAAAAATGTTTATTTTTTAATAAAACTATAAAACACCGCAATGAATCTGACTGATTCAAAAACGGTCCTGAGGGTCTGTACGATCAGTCAAAAACCATGAAAAATCAAGAAAAGGTAGAGGAAAATATGCATAAAAATTTTTTAAAAACTATCCATAATGATTTATTCAAAATCAAATTGGTAAATCAGATAGGTGGTTGTTCTTATACTAATAAACGAACTTGACATATTTTCTGATTTGACTGAGAAAGGTATTGGAATTCATCCGAAAACTGTTGGTAATTGTGATCTATAAATAAGTTTGTTCAGAATATTTAATAGACAAATTTTACTAAGGGTAAAACAAAATATAAGGACGAGATAAGTATTTCCCACAGAAACATTAAACATTATGAATGAAAGAGCGTAAATTTCTCATTAAATTTCTTTTCTTTATTTTTTGTCCCTGTATATTTCATTAATTTTTTTCATTTTTACATCCACACTAAATTAAAATCTGTTTAATAAATACTTAAAGTTTACTTGTTCCTCAATGAAATTTGTCTAGCAAATGCTAAATTAATTTATGTATGACAAACACCAATTGTTTTTTGGATTTCCACTAAGCACACGAAACAATGGAGAACCAATCACAATAGCCTGAACTGATCGATATCTGATTCAACATCATAATTCGTGAATAAAGTTTAAGTTATTTCTATTGAATTGTAAACGAATTTAAACAAAATTTTATTATAAGGAAAAATTAAAAAATTAAGAATCAATTTGAACTTTCAAAATAAATGACTCCGACTTGATATAAAAGCAATCGAGATTTATAAAATGTGGTTGCGTGAAAGTAGGTCCAATTTGATCAACTTGTTTACAGATGATCTGGAAAAACAAGATGCATCATAATTTTCGTCTTAGATTTTTTGGAAAGGCCAATTGAGGAACCTAACGAAACAAGTTTACATGGACATGAGAAGCTTTGATATTTAACTCAGAACCTGAAATGTTTCTCGAAATATAATTCTTAAGGAATCGATATATTACTTCACTCATTTCCCTCAAATAGAATTTTCTATTTCCTTTTCATCAATATTTTTATTTCGACTTTGAATTATTATCTTTTCTCCTATAAATTATGTATCAATCACATTCCACATTTTTTTCCATTCTTTTCTTACTTAATTTTTCTTTTAGTTAATTCTCAATGAGACTCAAGTACAGCTCACCTATTTTGGGAAGATCTTATTAATTACTTCTATTTACACCGATCTTCTTATTCTTATATATGTTACAGACCGTACCTTTTTACGTGATCTAGTTAAAATTTGTGGAATTTCTTCTTCTAATTCAGTCTTAATATATTCAGAGGTACAGTCTTCTAATTTGACTTCTCCAACAAACAAACTATCCTCAACTTCGAGTTCTTTTTGTTCTTCAATTTTATCATTAAAGTCATCTTCATTGCAATAATCTCCAGATTTCGTTAACTGCTCCAACTCCAATTCTTCCACATGTTCCTTTTCAAGATGTAAAGTGAACTTTTTCAATTGTGCACAAATTGTGTCACAAAACCAGCAATTAAATGAAAATACATTTTTTGTATTCTTTTTTATTGTTATTGTAATTTCACCACACTTTTTTGTTAAATTTCTATTATTTTCAGTATTTTTACTGGACATTTTTGAATCGAATCCTTTAATCAAAATGAATAATCCTTTAATGGTAGTATATAGAAAATATATCAACAAATAAAACAATGTTTACATTTTGTTTGTGCAGCTTGTTCAGTTGCGGTTAGTTTGTAAAGTGTATGTTCAATGTTCTGCTTTATCGAATGTTCAATTATAAGGTAATCTTATATGTACAGCTGATTTTTGTTTTTATATTAAACACGTTAAATTGTTTTTGTAATTATTCATTAAGAATATTATTCCAATTCAGAAAAGAAATGTTCAATTAAAAAATTGTCGTTTATATTTTATAAATGTCACTGTTTAAATCTATATCCCTAAACTATTGAATTTGAAAGCGTTATTATTTATTTTTTCATACAAAAAATAAAAGTATAAATTTTATTCGCTCTTCATGAGAGATCAATGAAAAATCTTTTTATCAATCGAAGAAGAAAAAATTCTTAGTCCTGTCGAAGAGTCCGAATCAACTATGTGAAGAACAAAACTAGGTATTAACATAGCAATTAGTTGGGCATGACCAGGAGAATTCGCGTGTTTACACAAAAATTCCAAAAATTATAGTATCCAGTCAGGTTAAATACCTAGGTTTTATCATTGATAGTAAACATAAATGGTGACAGCATCTGGAGGAAAGATGTTGTCTCCCTTTGGTCATTATGTAGAAGGACAATATGGTATTAATATTACTTACGCTTTAGTAGTATGGAGAACATTGATGAAAATGAACTATATGCTCTGTGAACTACAACCACCAGAGCATTTGAAACAATTACTTTGTTATTAGTCTATTGAAACTTATGTTCGATAACATACGGATTCCAAACTATGATAGATTGGATCAATAGGGGACACAAATCATATCAACAACATATTATGAATGCGCTGCTTGGATATCAGATTGATATAGCAGTGATGGATAGAATACTCTGATATCGAACGATCAATCCTGGTCGAACGCAAACCTGCTACATATAATTGTGGGACTCATTGATGGATCCAAGCAGAAAGACAATTCTTTATATATGAACCATGACGTAAAATATTTTTGGATTACCTTCCATGATACAACAATACGAAGTTACGTGCTTTTAGAGAATGAATAGTATGGGCCAGGAAAAACTTGGTTGATCTTTATATCTTTACTAACAGCGTTTTAATCCAATGATACGATTTCAGTGACCTGAATTGCATGAAGGCTATAACTGCAAGTGGAACGGTATACATAACCAGAGTTGCGGACCATGAAGGAGAATTCGAGAATGTAAAGAGAGATAGAATAGTTAACGAGGCACGACATAATCACTCAGATACGTTTGTCAGAACTTCAAATATTATGGGGTAACCTAGGGAAAAATTCTGTACTATTTTTCCTAAATACCACTACCCATGAAACAAAGTTATATTTATATTTTCAAAATATTTATTAAAGTTAATGTTTAAACAAATTAAGTAAATTTAACATTAACTTGTAAAATTGTTTACTATTAATTGTTTTTCTTTAAGAGTTTTGTATTAATTTAGAAATACCTGTTGGATCAAGATGAATTTTCTTGTGTCGTCTTAGACCAGCGTCTTGAGCAAAACTTTTTCCACAAACTTTGCAGGTGTATTTTTTACTACCATGTATATTTAAATGATAATTTAAATACTTTTTCGAAGTAAAACTTTTATCACAAATATTACAAACAAAATTACGGACATTAAGATGTGCTCGAACATGATCTTTAAGGAAAGCCATAACATTAAATCCTCTTTTACATATATGACAATTATATCTAAACCTTTCTTCATGACGTCTTATATGATTATCATAAGTAATTGTAGTACGAAATCTTTCACCACATAACGAACATAAATATGGTAGGGCACCAGTATGTTGACGCATATGAATTTCTAGTTCCGAATTTACAGGATATCCTTTGTCGCAAATTTTGCAAATAAAATTGAAAACTTTTAAATGTCGTTTTACGTGTACGAGGTATGACCCTCTCGAGTTAAATGTTTTACCACATTTCTGACATGTATACGGATTGGACCCATCATGTTTTGCTTTATGTATTCGTAAATTATCATATACTTTAAAGATTTTACTGCAACATGAACAAGTAAATGGTGCTTCATTAGTTTCTAAAAATTTACATTTATTAAATAAGGAACATGATGGCTGGAATTCTTCTTGTTTTGCTTCACACTCAATTTTCAATTTTTTGTCTTTAGAAAATAGACTATGTATATATTTCAAATTATTTTCCAGTTCTTCAACATTCAAAGGTACATTAATAGTCTTGATAATTTCTTCCAACAAAAGATTCATATTTTCACTGCGTTTCTCATTCACCAAATAGGCAATGTGATTTACATCCCATAAACAGTCGTATTTTTTATATATTTCAATTATTTCAGATAAAATACTATCATCTAATGGTTTCTGCAATGATATAAAAATATTATATAAATGAACCAATATGTTCGTCGTATATACATAAGTTATTTCAAAATAAAAATGAATTAAATTTTAGGATCTTACCACTTCATGATCTGGTTTAATCTAAAATGAAAAATATATGAATTTTTTTATAATAATAAATTATTAAATATTCATACCACTTGATTCTTTATTTTATTTTCTACAGTAGGTTTAAGAAAACTTAGTTGTTCATAATACCATAAATCAGAACTTTCATTGTCATCAATTTTTTCATCGTCATCCACAGATATTTGCTTTCTAATTACTTCCTCATATTGCTTACATATGTTATTCAATTTAGTTTTAACTGTATATAACTTTAGTTTTGTATCAAATTTTTCATTTAGTTCAACCGCTATATTCTTTAATATTTCATCTTTTTCTTTTGAGGTTAACTTTTTTTCTGAGGAAATACTCCAAAGTTCTGGCTTATTTCGATATTCTTCAATAAGAGCTAATATTAATTCTTTTTCTTTAGCTTTTTTATCTGATTTATTAGGTTTTAGTGATGTCTTTGTACTTGGTAAATATGCATCATCATAATCTGAGTCATCTTCGGACTAAAAAAGTAAAATATTAAAAAATATAGACTCTTATTATCTATTTAACAGAACAGATGAAATATTTTACATGTTCATATTCTGAAATATTATCCATTTCGGCGTCATCAAATTGTATTTCATTTTTCAATTTCATATCTGTTTCATTTTCTTCCTGTTCGGCCATTGAAATATCATTGCCATTACACTCAACGGTTTCGAGAGGATCATCATATTTTTGTGGTAGTTGTTCCTAAAAAAATTTAAATATATTGCAATATTATATTTATTTAATTTTTTATGATTAAAATCCTAATTTTTTATTGTAAGCCTTTATAAATTTATTTCTTTCTCCTTTCTAAAAATGTGTTTTTAATAAATTATATAAATATATAAGTGAAACTGAAAAATTCTTTACTCACGTTTTTCATTAAAGCCTTTAACCCAAGTTTTAATAACATAAAAACTAGACAGTTTTTATGTCTAATGTCAAACAAATGAATATATTGTTAAAATGATTAAAATGAGTGACCAGAAAAAGGTACGTACTAAATTTATTTGATATATTCAACATTTAAGAATTCGAAGGTCTGTTATCAAACTGTTTCCAATGAATGAAACTTGGTTCAGATAGAAGGAATGGTCCATATCATGTCTCTAAAGCCCGAACTATTAAGTACAAAAAGTTCCTGTCAGGAACGATGCTTAAAATTAGAACCCAAAATCAGAAATTGAAGTCAAGTTTTCTAAAAAATATTCCTTTTGCATAATGGATGATCACTTACCTTACTTACCTGTCAAAAATTGTATGTTGTTGACGCTCAAGGGAAGAAAAGTTTAGGACCCAAAAGCAGTCAGACAAAATAATATATGATATTTTTACCACATTATTGTCCTTAGGACCAACTTGCCAAAGCTAAGGACAGTGGATAGATATTGGGTTCTTGTTAAAAGAGAATTGAAGAGCAAAAATAATATGTTCAAAAGTGTAGATTTTAAACGGAATTTAAATTTCACTATGAACTCAGCTCCAGACAGAATACGGATAAATTTCTTCTATTCTTCCTGTCAGTCGTGAGTCGGAGGAACAGATGAAGACACAAGACTGTAGTATGTCAGGAGAGGAAAGAGCTGACCGAAAATAGAGAGGACCTAGAAAGGTACCGTCAAGAGTAGTCTATCTTGAAAAGGGAGAAATATCTAATTAATAAGCACTGGAGGAGAATTTGAAACTATTAAAAGCTTCCTAGTTGAACACTTTCTGAACCTAACAGTTGTTCTGCCCACAAGTTGATTCATTTTTAAAAAATATTATTTTATTAAATTCTCAAATAGCAAGGTCGGAACCATCAGCAAATTATCCTTATACACCAAAGAATATATTCTGCTAGACGCCCTTTTTCGGTATGGAAATTATAATTCTTTTGTTGTTCTCACATTCGTTAAATCAGAAATTTAAAAATGTAATTGTTTTTAATTTTTATTAAACTTTAAATTTATTAAAAAACAGCAAGAATTTATTTTTTTTAAATTTTTCATAAATTTCTGATAGCATAGCTATATGCTATCAAACTTTTCTGTAACTTATTCCTAATCTTAATGCTGTATCGTTCGATACCAAATATTTCTGTAAGACGTTTTTGATTAAAATCTGAAATTAAAGTGGACTACACAAAGTCGTTTCAAATTTTGTAGATCCGACCTTCACACCGCTTTTAGTAGGACCAATTTGCAGAGATATTATTAACAATTTGTTATTAACTATAATATTAAAAACCTACCTTATTACGAGATCTAGTGACATTTTGAGGTATCTCTTCTCCTACTTCAGTTTTAATATCTTCTGTCACACAATCTTCAATTTTGATTTCGGCAAGAAATAAACTATCGACTACAGGTTCTTTTTGCACATCAATTTTATCATCTAACTCATCTGGATTACAAAATTCAGGCAATATTACAGGAGTTGTCTTTTCTAACTCTTCAACATGTTCCCTTTCAAGATGTAAAGTGAACTTTTTCAATTGTGCACAAATAGTGTCACAAAACCAGCAATTAAATGAAAATACATTTTTTGCATTCTTTTTTATAGTTATTGTAATTTCTCCACATTTTTTTGTTATAATGTCATCATTTTTAGCAATTTTACTAGACATTTTTATTTAAAAGTAATTTTATTTTCAAATCCTTTAATGATAATTAATTTAGAAACATTTATAAGTATATAGAAAAATATATCAATAAAAAACAATGTTTACGTTTTGTTTGTGTCGTGTGTTCAGTGAGGTTAATTTTATCTAAAGAGTGCGTTCAATATTTTCCCCAATTGACTGAGGCGAATTCAATTCGCTAAGTTGAAAATTTAACGAAAGTAGAAAAAGTACTTTTTTTAGCAACCATGTGTTATTGTTCTAAAAACATTCATATGATATTTGGAATTTGTCAACTACGAACGAGAAGTTTCTAAATTGCAAAATTTTAAGAAAAAATAATAAAAGTAAGTAATTTATTTAATAGTTAGGATAAAATAAATGGAAAATCTTATTTAAGATTTAAAAAAGTGTTTGTCATACTTTTTAAATGAATTTATTATGTTTTTATACTTAGAAAAAATTTCACAATAATTAAAAATGTTACTAAGACTTGCAACACAATTACCGGGCACATTTTCATCTGTAGCAAAACAAGCTTTACTTGCTCCACGTTTAATAAAGCCCAGCAATAATAATATTTTGGTGCGTCAATATGCCCGTGGAGTTAGAGAACCTCCTGCATCAGCTCGTAGCGAAATTAGACGCGGACCAACCTTAAAGGAGAAGTTAATGGCTCCACCATCTGAAAATGGTAAATTTCACATTAGTAAAAGAAAAAAAATTATTTATTATTGTTTTTGCGTAGCATATTCTATGGGTAAAGGTGCAGCTGCTGGAGCTGCCGGTATTGGTTTGGGAGCTTTATGTTATTATGGCTTAGGTCTCAGTAAAGATGCCAGTATTCATAATAATGCAATGTAGGTATTTTATTTTTAAATATTTTCGAAAGATATCAATTAAAATATAAAAAATCGTATTAAAATTAGAGTTTTTGTCAATCTTCATACTTTTTTGCAGCTTATGGCCACAATATGTTAGAGACCGCTTGCATACAACTTACGGATATTTTGGAGCTTCTTGCGTTCTCACAGCTTTAACAGCTGCAGCAGTTTTCCGCTCTCCTCGTCTTTTGGAATTAACCACACGTAATGGTTGGCTGGTAAGTCAATATATTCTATATGTACATTATGTTTCCATTTTTGTGTGTTAATCATTTACATTACATTTTATTTGTTTTTACGATACATAGTCCACATTGGCCACTTTCGCTTTAGTAATTGGCACCGGTGCCATGACTCAATCGATTCCTTATAAAGAGGGTATTGGGGTAAAACAATTGGCTTGGGCTTTTCATTGTGCCGTGTTAGGCGGTGTTATTGCTCCTTTATGTTTCCTTGGTGGTCCCTTATTAACTCGCGCAGCTCTTTATACCGGTGGTGTAGTTGGTGGTCTCTCGACAGTTGCTGTTTGTGCACCAAGTGATAAATTTTTATATATGGGTGGTCCTCTAGCCATTGGCCTTGGTTTGGTAATGGCCGCTTCTTTGGCTGGCATGTGGTTACCACCCACTACTGCTTTAGGCGCTGGTAAGTATAATTTGCTTATATAAATAATGATTCAATACATTTGATAACATTATACTTATTTATTACAAGGTTTGGCCTCCTTATCATTGTATGGTGGTTTAGTATTGTTTAGTGGATTTTTACTCTATGACACCCAACGCATTGTGCGCAAAGCAGAAGTTTATCCACAATATGCAATGGCACCCTTTGATCCTATAAATGCGTATGTATTTCAATTTGAAATTTGTTTGCTGGAGTTATTAAAATGATTATATTTTGTAGGAGCCTTTCTATCTACATGGACGTCTTAAACATTTTTATTCGTATAGCCATGATATTATCAGGAGCTGGAGGCAATAACCGCCGCAAATAAAGTTTTAATTATTAACTAAAATGTGATTATGAACAATAAAAAATTATATGTAGTGAATATTAATAAATTATGAATTAAAATATTAAAAATTCGCTTTTTATCAAGTACTTTATTTCAGAGAATTTTTTCCTTATACATAAATTGAGTTGGAAATCATTAAATTGCATTGATTTTATATTAAAATAAGTAAGAGTTTAATAGTCCGTCAAGCCCTATTATATAATACCCTCATTCCCGCAACAGCCGGTTCTTCGTACAGGAATGACCTGAAATTCTTAGGCCAAGGACTGTCACCGTAGCAACGGAAGAGAAAAGTACATTTTTAACATCGGAGCAGCTCATTCCGGCTGTACTGGCCTGCATCGGAATTACGCAACTCCAACATCCTCCCCAACACAATCAAAACAACTGCAGCAACAACAACAACAGCAGCCACCTCATTAGTCACCGCTCTCACCGATGATGGCAGTCGGATTACCTGAGATGATATCGATATTACAGTTTAATTGTAATGATCTCCGAGTAAAGAAACTGAAATAACCCGATTCATGAGACAACTCAACATAGTAGTCGCTGCGGTTCAGGAGACGAAACTGACGAGTAATTCCAGTGCGCATAGTTGTAACGGATACAACATTCTCCTAAAAGATCGCACCAGGAGTAACGGTGGAGGCATTGCCTTTACAATACATAACATAGTGCAATATAGAGGTTTATCTCACAATTTGACATCCAGAGATCAATACCTTGAAATTCAAGGTATTGCTGTCAGATCGGGAGATGTGTATCTTGAGCTCTATAATATATATGTTGCGCTAGTAGCCAGTTGTACTACAGGCTATCGTCCCGATATTAGGTCTTTATTGAATGGCAACATCCTATTAGTCCTCGAGGACTTTAACGCGCACCATCAGCTTTGGCACTCGAGGTTTGGGGACGACCAAAGAAGTGCGCTTTTAGCGGAACAAATATATGAATCCACCTTCTGCACATTGAATGATATGCCCCCACAGGGGTTATGAGTACTTGCGATAGCAAGCAGAAACCTTATGAACGTACAATCCTGTTGGCTCTTGACCTATCAAAAGCATTTGATACGGTAAGTCATACGGTTCTCTTCCAAGACATCCTAAAGTCCTCATCGTCGCACAACATGAAGAGATGAATTGTGAATTATTTGAGTAAACGTCTGTCATTCGTTGAATTTCGAGACAAAAAGTCGCAGTACCGTAGAATTAAACAAGGAGTTCTACAGGGCGGTGTCCTATCATCACTCTTGTTTAATTTCTACCTCTCAAAATTCCCAGCGCCTCCACCCGGAGTAGACGTAATAACATATGCAGATGACTGTACGATAACGGCTACGGGCCATAGGGTTGATGGTCTATGTGGTTTAGTAAATGGTTATTTCAGCGAAATCCACAACTTCTTCACTCCTTCACCTGGACAAAAGAGGTGAATATGAATTTAGGCATCACGGTCGATGGAGTACAAATTCTTACAGTTAACCACCCAAAAATTTTGGGAGTTACATTTGAAAGCCTATTCACTTCTTCAGCACATGCTACTACAGACATTAGCCATTCCCGCGACAGCCGGTTCTTCGTACCGGAATGACCCGAAATTTGGCCAAGGGCTGTCACCTCAGCAACGGAAGAGAAAAGTACGGAAGGAAGTACAAGGCATTAGCTGGCAGATAAAGAAACCTAATTGGCTACATATGAAACGATTTGCCGGCCAGTGGCGGATTATGCTGTTCCAGGACACCATCGCTAACGTTCTTTATACAAATGTCCTCAATTCACCATCTACATGAGGAAACAAAGATCCTTCCAATAAAGGAACATATTGAAATGCTAAGTAAGCAGTCCCTTCTAGGATGTCATCGGAAAAACCATCCTTACTTCCGCGGTTAACAAGAGTAGATCTGGCACAACCAAAATTGATAAATGTGCTATTTATTTCAAGCTGTTACAACAACAAATATAACACCCTACAGCAAGATGCAAGTAGGAAAAATTAAGAACTGACCATCGTAGAATTTGATTTTATACTTAATATAACATATATGAGAGAATTATACTATTTAAGACGAAAGAAGGGGTTATATAAGTGTTTGGAAACAATGTAACATTCATACGAAATATAATCGCAATAGTAACTTTTTCTGAGACTTATATTCTTTAGGAAGGGTTCTGTATGGAGGCTACTTTCATTAGTGGACCGATTTTCTATTTGGCAATTGGAGTTGGACTAACCCAAACATTATTTCCTCCAAATTTTATTAAAATATTTTAATATTATTGTGTTGTATAAGTTTTAAACATTTGTATGGAAGCTACCTGAAATATTGAATTGAATATGACCATCTTCAATAAGTGTCGTCCTTGTCCCAATAATATGTACCAAATTTAATCAAAAGACGATATATAAAACATAATAATATATTGAACTCTATGAATATATTGAACAAGTATGGGGCTTTCCATAATTTTTAATAGGTACTAATTATTACCAACAATACGTTCCTATGACTATTGGATCTCCGTTTCAAAACGACCCGAGTCACACATCCGATCCATTTGGATGTATGATTCTACAAGATTACATGTCCCAAGCTGATAAAGGAGTGGTTTAAATTAATATCATTAATATTTAATAATAATAATAATAATAATAATAATAATAATAATAATAATAATAATAATAATAATAATAATAATAATAATAATAATTGTTAATTTATTGGGTCTAACACGAATCCGTTAAAAAGTTATATTAGCCTGAAGTTAGAATTTGTAAAAATATTTTTTCCAAAAAGGTGGTAACATTTGTTCACTGACAAAATTGTCTTATTCTTCTGAACTTGGAAATTATTAAATTGTAATTTTAAGAGAAATGTGTATAAAGCAAATCGGGATAGGCAAAGATCTGCTCGCGAGACTAAAGTTTGTTAATTTTTAAAAATGTTAATATTAAAAAATTTTTAACGTTTTGTCTAGTTCTCGATTCGAATGAAAGACCACCCACTTCACCGCTGACCAATTGGAAGCTTAAAGAGATAGCAATCTTGATGATATAATGGGTCGATTAACCCATTACCAATTACTAAAAAAAGTAAATTATTGAAACCATCCTTGTATTGGGCATAGGAATTTTGGCTATGTCGGGGATATGTTAATAGTCATTTCACTGACTATAAAAATATCCCCGATATTTCCATTTTATTTAAGTTTAAGCAAAGTAGTAAAAATAATTAAAAACAAGACCCTAAAATTTTATCGTTTGAAATTGCTACAATGTTATGAAACACAATGTTAAATGAAAACACTGGCACAGATTTTCACTTTCAAACTGTACGTCGTGTGCTCTATTCTGCTGGGTATATTCCAGAGTTTACAGGAAAAACAGATAACTAATTAATAACTAAAACAGAAAACTAACGTGTTTTCTCATTGATGAAAGCTTTTTCAAGAAAAACACATATTCAGACGACAGTTTAACATGGTGGTGTTGTCAAGGTTTGAGGTTGTATTTTGGCGGCTTAGGTTGGAAAACCATTATTGATGAAGTAATGAACAAAAATATTTATTTGAGTATCCTTAACGATAACTTGCATTAAATTGCTCATAATCTTGACAGTAAATCCAACTGTTTCTTCCAGCAGGACAATGAAACTTAAAACTTTTCCTCAGTTACCCAACATCAACCCAATAGTGTATTTTTAGAACCACTTGACGGTTTCGAGAACATCACAATACTTTCAAAAATATGAGTAAAAAGAAATTAATGGAGGAGTGGAAGAAATCTGATCCGGAAGTGACGAAAAAATTAGTACATAATAAACGTTTGTAAGAAAATAAAATTAAAAAAGTTGTTCGTTATCTTTACCTGCGGTGAATTTTACCCAGAGTTTTTTTAATAAGTTCATTTAAGAGAAATGAGTTATTATAAGTGCTCCATTTTTGTATTTTAATTGTTTTATGAGCTTGGGAGGCCTTTAAACATTGTACATAATAAATGACGGTCCATCTGCGTATATAATTTTTGTTTTATTCGAAATTGTTCATTCCAGAGTTATAAAAACTATAAAGTATTTAATTGTTAAAAAAAATAATATAATAAACCAATATTTGGAAGTCCTAATTAGAAGTCCTATTAGAAAAGAAACCTAAATAGTTTTAATAATAAAAATATCACCCAAAACATTTTCCGATGTCGCAGTGTCTGTGTACCGGAACACAGTCTAAACTGTAAGTGATATAGCCTTCTTAGAATTTTCTTTACTGAATTTACATAGTAATCCCAAAGGGCCTTCAGTGCTGCCTGTCTGTAGACATATATTTTAACAGTCTTTCACATATTTCTCTAACCTATAGATTTTTTAAATGTTTTCTCTTAAACATAAGTACTACTTGGGGTAAAAATAGTTTTTAAATTATGTGTTCACAGAGTTTCGAATTACATATCCATTTTCTCGTGTTATTTATTTAATATATATTAACAATATGGGTTTCATCTTGTAGACGTCATTCATACGGTAATTTGTGGCGTCTCTGGAAGTTTCTTTCAAAGTTGCTATAAATAAATTCTGATTAATAGAATCTTGCATATACGTATTTATGCTATGCTAATTTATTTGAAGATGTTTTTAACAATTGGAGTTACCTCCGAACTCCAATTGAGTTATATTGTAGTTGAGATGCTGCCTCCGGTTGATATCCAAAAAGGAACTGTTTACTGAATAGTTCATTTTTGTATCTTCATGTAGATACTGTATTGAGGGCCGTTTCGATTTTTACTTTAAATATTTCTTTATAGCATTTCACCACACTGGAACGTCATAATTTACCACTGATCGGCTAATCGTTTTATAAGAAGCTAAAAAGGTTTATTTACACATACCTCCATTGATCTAATTTTTGAGTTAACTTTGGTACTCGAAAAAAGATTTTTAGTTGATTTTATTTTTTACGCCAAGATACATTGATTAAATGGCCAATAAATCTTGATTTAAACCATTCAATTATTGCATTTGTTTAGTCTTGTTTCTATTATTATTCCATCACTGTGTTTGTATATAAACTAACCTGGGTATTTTCTTATGTCTGTTCCCCAATTTTTTGTTTAACTAATATCGTTACTTATACACTTCACATCATCAACATATTCGTATTGACATTGAATTTTTTATGGGGTAGTCACTGTCAGAATTGTCAGTGAAAAAAGTAACCGGCTTTTGATTGTACGTTAACACTCTAATGCAATAAAATTCAGAAATATAATATTAAAAATATAGAAAATATTGTATAATTTCAGCATTTGCTGCAAATATATTTTAAACAAATATATCGAAAGCAAGAGTTAAACAAAACAACAGGTATGTATAATCATAGAAATTTAAGGATGATGACCGCACCCTGGTTTAACAGCTAGACAGGACAATGATTGACATTGCAAAAAATCGATTCTTAAAGCATTATAGAGACAGACAGACAGACAGACAGACCGAAAGACAATCGAATATAAAAATGAATTGATGTTGATTTTTAAATTCCAAAAAATATTTTGCAGATACATTATTACATTTTGTAGAAATGGAAAAACGTTATTTAGAAAATCCATTTCCGGATTATGTTAATAAACAGACAACTCCCTTGGAGTATGATGATGAACATGTAAAAAACTTAATTTGTACATATGTGGATGCTATACTTGAACATTGTCGTCCAGGTTGCGATGACGAGGATCATAGAGGTGATTTGTATGTAGGCAATGCTGGTATTGCCTATATGTTTTGGAAAATGGCCAGATCAACACAATGTCACGATCTTTATCCGGCATTGGAACATGCTCATGGGTTTATAAGAAATGCAAAAGCTAATGCCGACCGTTATAAAAAACGTTCATCTGAACGCTATTCATTTTTATGTGGAAATGCTGGCATTTATGCGGTATCTGCAGCTATATCACATGATTTAAAATTGACGCAGGACTTATCGGATGATTTAATGAATTTCAAAAGTGGTATAGCACCCAGCAAAGAATTTATGCATACTAAATATGGTTGCGATGAAATACTTGTGGGAAGAGCTGGCTATTTATCAGGTTGCTACTGGTTAAATGATGTGCTGACAGAGAAAAAAATTACCGATGATGATGTATTATCCATATGCCAAATGATTATAGCAAGTGGTCGAGAATATGCAAAGCAAACTAGAGCACCTTTACCTTTGATGTATCAATATCATGGTACCGAGTATTTGGGTGCAGCTCATGGTTTGTGTGCCATATTGCATATGTTATTGGATAGTCCATGGTTTCAGACAGAAACCATATCGGCTCCTAGTGCTGAATTACGGGATATAAAGAGGTCTATAGATTTCTTTCTGATGCTTCAAGATGAAGAGGGTAATTTCCCAGTTGCACTGGAAGATCTAAAAAGTGGTCGTGAAAAACGTTTGGTACATTGGTGCCATGGAGCACCTGGCGCTGTATATCTATTAGCCAAAGCTTATTTAATATTTAAGGAAGACAAGTATATGCAAGCTCTAAAAAAAGCTGCTAATTTAGTTTGGAAAAAAGGTTTTTTACGTAAAGGTCCCGGTATTTGTCATGGTGTTGCTGGTAATGGTTATGTTTTCTTATTACTGTACCGTCTCACTCATGAGCCTGTCTATCTATATCGCGCTATTAAATTTATGGAATTATTAAGCAATTCTGAATTTAAATTGCGTGCACGTACTCCTGATCGTCCTCATAGTCTTTATGAGGGTGTTGCTGGTACAGTTTGTTACTTAATTGATTTACTCGAACCAGATCAAGCTCATTTCCCATTTATGGATGTTTTTCATTGAATAAAAAAAGAAATGATATATGTATTTGAATATGATTTAAATCAAAATTAAAGGCAAACTACAAAACTAATGCCTTGTTTTTGCAGTCTCTCTTTAAACTCAGAATTTTGAACCTCACTCACGCATATCAGGGAACATACATAAGTGGTAGATAATTTTTTCATATGTTATTAATATTTTATTTAAATGAATTCATATTTGTACTTTGCTCAACTTGTGTTCAAAGATTTCATCTGATTGTGAGTTATTATTTTTTCTGTTCAAACGTGAATATATTTTGAACGATTCCCAGATCCAAACAATTGGCAGTTAATGTGTCTTAAATTATTTCCTTAAACGACATACAGAAAATAATTTATTACGACAGTTTACTTAATTATTATTTTTATTATTGTTATTATTATTTATTTTTGGAAAAAGAAGAGATTAAAAGCCAATTTATATGTTTAAAAATCTTATGTATTTAAATTTTTGCAGAGCAATTCTATTTTGTGCTTTAAAACTATTTATATTATAGTAACTTTTTACATCAATTATGTACTTGTATTATTTACATAAAACAAACAGAAATCAACATAAATATATAATATTAATATTTTGAAAATTATATAATAAAAACTAACAATTAAAAATTTACTCTTAATTAATATGTTTAATATTAAATTAAAACTAGTTTTTCTACATCAATGTAAAAAGAAGCATATTTTGTAATATATCAACTCAAAAATAACTTACCATATTGTATCATGGCTTAAAGGAGGATTAATTGCAGTAAGGTCATAATATAAAATCTATATTTATTCAGGGAATTTATTTTAAGTTTAGAAGCTGATGAATAAAAAAGGTTTCATGCTGAAATTATTCGGATAGGCAGTCGATAATCGTCTTGATGAATGTGCTTGTATGTCATTGAAAGTCATATAAACCAAATTAAAAAAGATTGCATGCTTCAGTTGGAGATTTCTGCATACAAACTGCATAGATCTTTGCTATTCCTCAAAAATAAGCTATATGGAATGAAAGCTCTAGTAACATAGCTTATCCCCACAGCTATTCCTTTAAGGATGAACGAAGACTTCTGCTCCTCTCCTTGAGGGAAAAGACTTGAAAATAAGATATGTTACTTAACATATCGAATTTGGAAAATGTTTGCAGGACATTTCAGTTATCTGCTGGATACTATGTTTTAGGAGCCCATACGAGATGGACGGCTCTCGCCTACAATTTCATAAAGTCTTGGAAGAGATGAACCTTGTAATGAAAATCTGTGGTGGCTAATTTCTTTTCTTTCAGGTACTGACTGAATTACGAAGCTGTCAAGCAGATTACTGAACAATAATTGCTGTTTTTGTAACAATTCGTTTGTATCGAGTATACAGTCGATACAGCTGTTGCTAAGATGAAATTGATACGGGAGAGACTGAATAGCAATAAAACCACTTAACTGTTCTTTGTTGTAGATAACCGCCCTTGAATCTAACTAACAAACTACCTCGACGAAAATCTTTGTTAATATGTTCATAACAGTTTTGTTCTATTTTAAACACTCAAGATACTTAACTGGATTTTAATACGAAGCAGTCTAATAAAAAACATTATTGGTTATTAAACCAAAAGGATTAAACATATAAGAATTCACAAATTTTCATAAATCATAAAATTTTATTTATTTATTTAAACTCCCTTGCAAAAAATTGTTTAGTATAAAAATTTTGTGTTTAAAAATATATGTTTTACATCATAGCAGCCATTAGCAGGTTAACAGCTTGTTCAATATTACCACTCGCTAAATTAAGATAATTCAAATTTTCTTCATGATTCAAAAATCCCATTTGCAACATTGTTCGCAATTGTTCGGCATATGGATGTGAACGATAAATTAAGGGTATATCACCATCGTCGGTGAATGATGTGTTGGCAGATTGTTGATCCTGTTCAGATGTATCCATGGCTAGAGGATCTTGAGTTGGATTAGATGGTGAGCCACTAGTACGTTGCCCCAATGAACCAAGAGCTCTTATTAATTCGTTACGAAAAGCGTCTGTCGATATTCTTTCACCGCTAGCAGAATTCGAAAGTGGTGTAGAACTAGTTTCCGATGTCGCAGATGCCGCGGCCGAAGTTTCGGAATTTCTTTGGGCAATATTGGACAATGAATTAGCTGAACCATATCCAATCTGCGCCAACGCAGCTTGTAATTGCTGCCGACTTATCATACGTATACGAGCATTTTCGGATTGGCTACGACCAGAATCTTCATCTCGACTGCTGCTTCGCTCATTGCTGCCAACAGAATTTTCTTCCTCCGAAGAGTTAGTTGAATCTGTAGCTGGCTCCGAAAATTTCGATGCGGAAATATTCCTTGCCAATTCTTTACGTACCGTGCTAACTATAAACTGTGATGCTTCTACTATTATCGGATAATGTTCAGCTACTTTTTTAATAACTTCCGGCTGGTGTAGAGTATTAAATAAGATTGAATCTCTAATAAGTGCAAGAGCAGCTGGATTTCTGCGAAATTCTGGATATTCAGCAAGAATTTTTTGCAATATGTTAAAGCGGCAACTAATGTTTATCTGTAAATTGCCAATATTATAGAATAAAGCCTGGGCTGATTCAATCGATTCGGCTTCCCTAATTTTTTCAGACGGTTCATATGGCGTGTACTTCTTTGTCTTTTGGAAGCAATGTACAACTGCCTCCGGCTTAAGTTTTTCAACTAGTTTCGTTTCATCATTCAGAGCTAAACCATTGTAGATTATTTCCAATTTATTTGCTTCAAATTGACACATTTCTGCAATTTGTTGCTTGAGATTCAAAACTTTTTTTTCGAAATCAATTTCCTTTAAAGTTATAAATTCATCAGGCTTGTTAGGTAAATGTAGTCCTGCGTATATTGAATACATTTCGAACTTTCTACGATTTCTTTTGTAAAAATAACTTATTAATAATTATTACTTTTTCTTTGTGTCTTTATTATTTCGTTATTTGCCAAATAATGCATCTGCAGCAGTGAATGATAAAAATTAATCAAAAATCGATTTTAATTTCGGCATTTATCGATTACTTAAATCAAAGTCGCTGAATATTTTTTTATAGTAAAATGCAACTCTGTTCAGTCGTCAGTATGTGAAGCATACATTGCTGTCGGCGGCAAAAGATACTTTTCGATCGTTTGTGAACATGGCAAAAAAGTGGAAAAACAAATTAAAAAGAAATAAGCAATTTGAATAAAAAATGATGTGTATAATAAAAATATAATTATTTATAAAATTCAATTAATAGATTTTATTTTAATAAAGGATTTTATATAAAATATTTTTGATATTGGCTTTTTTCGGTAATTTGGAAAATTTCTTCTTATAGTATTTACCTATCAACGCTAATGTTTCATACGTTCAAGTTTTTAAAACTGCTATTTCAGCAATATTTTTATGTTATTATTATAACTTATAAATATAAATTTATGTTGTAAATGATCAATCCTACTACATTCCCCAAAATATATCTTTATACAATACTCAGTGCAAAGCAAAAGTCTAAGTAGCCTGGAAATATAATTTAATTATACAGTTAAATACAATAATCTGTAATATATACAATATTTCTATTGATATTATATTTTAATGTTTTTTATTTAATTAAAGAATGCAGAAAACTTTATGGTAACTTTATATATTAGCACTACAAAATATTTTACAAAAACGAATTAGCAAGTATGCAACATTTATAAGAGTTAATAACAGTAAATTATATACGTGTTTAAAAGAATGTAACATTGAAATTGCTAAATAATAATTTAGTGTACAAATTTCCTAAAATTATAAATAATTTAATAATAAATTAAGTACATCAAACTCTAAAATTGAACAAATAATGAAGGCGTCAATATGAAAGGTGATTAAGCTGTTCAAAAAAGAAAACAGGTTTAAAAATTAACCCAGATCTATAGGTCCTAAAAAATTCACTATTTGAGAAGAATGAAAATTGTATCAATGCACATTACACAAGAAGTCATTAACGTTAACAATAAAATGGAAAAATTGAATACACTAACATATTTGAAAACACGGTTTTTGATAAGGTAAATTTTTCGAACAAATCAAAAATAACTTTTTTGATTCAGATATTACCATTCATATAAAAAATAATTAACAAAATAAATTCAATTTCATAATATAAATGATAAAGTATTTATTTTCGTTCAATCTGTACTATGTACTGGATAGAAGCAGAATCAAAGTATTTCATATGCTCATAAAAAAATTATTTTAAATTTGCTTTTGTTTAACATAAATGTTGCCAACACTGCATTATAACATATCTGTGTTTAGGAAAATTTTATAACTGAAAATTTTGACATTATCTGGCATTTGTCAAATTCTCTTCATTTTGTACACACGCATCTTGCACAAAAAACACAACGGTGGTGGAAGAAAAATCTATAAGAAAGTTCTCTATATTTGCTATAAGATTTTTATTAAAAATATTGTAAGCAGTGAAAGCTAAAGTTTGAGATTATTCTAATTAATATATTTTATAGAAATAAAATTGTGTAATCTGTAAAATTACCATTAAAATTACGTGCATTTGCCCCTCCTGCCTCATTTAAGCGCAATTGTGTCAGAGTGTTTGTGTGTGTGTCAAGTGATTGTTTCAATGCTAAAAAGAAAAATCAAGAAAATAGTACATAAAAAATTTTCCAACATTTCCAGGCCAGAGGAAATATAAGATTTTCTCAATAAATAGAAAGTTGTCTTTTTATTTGCTGTGTAATAAGTAAAGAAAAAGTTTGAAGAATCAAATCAAGCAAATTGTTAAAAATCGTTAGTGCATTTTTTGTTTATAAAAAAAGTTGGTGGAGAAGTGTAGATAAAGGAGAAATAGAAGCAAAACAAAATTGAACAATAGTATAGTTGTTCAAATCACAAACAACAACAAATAAAAAGAAATATAGGGGTAAGTATTTTGAAAGCTTTGAAATTGAAAATTGTATAATCAGTGCGAATATAAAAATTTATTGTAATATTGTTCTATAAATATTAAATTATAAATTAACATGGAAAAGTGAGGTGAATAAACATTAAAAAGTGATATATCGATATATTTTTTTAAAACATTATTTTTATCTAATGACGACAGGGTTGTTATAAGAACATTTGATTTCTGGGCTATTTTTATATTGCACAGTGTTACAGATTGATCGAAAAATTAAAAATTTCAAGATAATTTATCGAATTCCTTAATTTTTTGTTTACTATTTGAGAAAAAAGTAATACAAAAATTATTTTGAAACAAGAATAGAATTTTACGCCAATTTTGAGAATATTAAAAGATCCTATTTTTATTTATTTACAAACAGTAAAAAGTAATAATAAATAACACTTAACTTTTATAATCTTTCTGATAGTTTTCGAACCTAAGTTCAAGTTATAGATAAATTTTTCACTTTTGATTTTTAACATATAATAAAAGTATGGGTATCATGTGAGAGACTTTTCTATTGGTGTCATTATTATTTACCTACACGGAGACAGAAACAATTTGAATAAATTTATAATATGAAACATTTTACAAAAGGACCAATATCTCGAAAATAATTTTAAAATGATTAAATTTTTATTTGTAATAAATATTTGTATACGTACAGAGGCACCACAATTTGGAAGCCCCATCCTCCCATTGCAGACTTAAAACAAAATTTCCAAGGTCTACAAGTGTTCGGGATGTTCGGAGCAATAGGCTAAATATTGGTCCAACATGTGGTCAAGGACCAAATAATACTCACCATTTGTTGAATTACCTTGCCAATCCTACCACACTTAGTTCAGAAGATGTATGGACTAATGGCATAACTTCTTGGCCTTTAGTTAAACTAGAAGTTAAATCCCAATAATTAACTAACTTGTTTTTACAGCTGTTACAACAACTTGAGTTAAAAATTATATTCGTAAAGTAGTTTTTGGGTAAAGAGAGGGCCGAACTGTAGTCATTTCTCTAAATATTTATTTGGGCTAATATTGGAGTATTTTCTGTAAAAATCAATGAAAAATTCTTAAAAGATCTCGTCCTTAATATATAAAATGTATCTCGGAATCGAAAAATTTATTTTGAGTGGCACAGTCAATATTTGTTTAATATAATATAAAATTTGCATTTAGTATCCTACTTCGAAAAGAACTTTGTATAGGTGTTAAGTCTTCCTATTGGAAAATAGTCATAATATTTGCAGCTGATGTATTATAGTATTTTGATAAAGCTTTGTTCATATAATTATTTCGCAAGAACGAATTCTAATGAAAATCACATTGATTTTATATAATATTTGATTAAACTAAGAGTTATGATCTTTATTATAAGAGATATTTTTATTCAGTTGCAAGGGCAGTGTCCTACAGGCATTCTACTTTGGATCATATTTTTTATATTTTTTATTTGATCTTGTTGTGTTACCCTAAAAGGACAGTCAACTGCTATTCAGCTGTCGGCATTACAACACCTCAAAGCCAGCCAGTACCTAAAGGAAAATAAATTAGCGACCTCAGTTGTACATTACAAAGATCATATGTTCAAGATATATAGGTTCTAAACATGGTATTCCTAAGTTCTTTAAGTGGTAGATAGTAACATAGTAAGTAAATAACTGTGTCTTCGTTATGTCAATTGCGAACTATTGCGGACAATATTCATTCTTGTGGCATGTGGTAGAATCTGATTTTTATTGAAAGCGTAGTCTTAGTCCATCGACACGGCAACTTAGTTAACCTCTCGTCTGTGCCATTTCATATCCTTAAAGGTTCTCATAAAATTTGCGAGCTGATTTCTATTTAAAGCGGATAGCTTTGTCCTTCGACATGTTACTTAGTTAACCTCTCATCTGTGCTATTACATGTTCTTTAAGATCCTCCTAAAACATGCAAGCGTTCTGATCATCATCTGCAAAGTTATTCCCGAAAGAGTAAATGTGACCAGGAATTCAAATCAGTCTAATCAGACATTTTCCCCATTTAATATTAATGGTAATTTGATTATTAAGAGCTGTATAAAATGTTATTATGACAGTTTTTTGGATATAAAGTTATAACATGTACTCACTTTCAGATTAGATTTAACTGTCAACAGCATTGTGAATCCTCTACAAATCGAAATCTTTTAGATATTTGGATGAATTTTGAGACAGATAATTTTATTACAAATGTTCTCCTATTTAAGCGCCAAAAAAACAAAGATTTGGAGATTATTATTACTTCAAAAAGATCGATCCACAAATTACCACAGTTCAAAAGGATTCAATTCGAAAATTTATTGTAAAGTTTATACAAAACAATTTTTGTATTTTTTCAGAAAATGCCATATTGAATTTTGCATAAATTTCATATTAAAACCCATGGAGTTGTGTACTAAGTAGAAATTCGGTCTTAACCGAGTGTTTCATATTTATTTCTTTTTACATTTACGATAAAAATATTATTGTTATAACCTTAACACAAAAACAATGCTTTATTTTGAAAAAAAGCACTATTTTTAACTTCAAATTCATATAAGAAACAATGAATATAATAATTTCTATTCAATACAAATAATATTCATTAATGAAGAAATTATATGTAAAAGCTAAACATACAACATTCTGATCAGAAAATATTGATTACGTAGAACGAAAAAAAAAATTATAGCACAGGTTTTTAAAAGTATAATACGGAACTTGGTATTAAGAAAATGTAAGTGAAGGTTGTGTTAATGTCCGTGTGTTTGTCTGTCTGTAACGTAACGATCGTTGGTGGTGGCTACATTGTTGTTGTTTTTTTTACAGTGACAACATGTAACGTTACCTTTTGTCTAGATCAAAACAGATGTACAGTTTTTGTTTTTATTTTATTTTCTTATGGTTATAAATTCATTCATTCATTGATTGAAACCTTTAATGGGTACGTACGCCAAACATATTTTAGAACTGAAAATTCATTAACACTAACAATATGAAAGGATAAATATGTTATGTTAATAGAAAAATCCTCCCTTAAAGTTTTTTTATATTAATCATAATGTAATGCACGTAATTGTTTGCTTCCTTAACGCTATACTATTTTCAGTTACATCATCGACACCCTCATTCTGAAATTATTTTGATCACAGTTTTAAATCACAACCGTTGTTGTTGTTCTTTGAATTAATTTTGTATTTTTATTTTATTTATTCATAGTATGGGGCCATTGCTGGAGTAAAAAGAGGTCGAACATTGTCATTAGATTTCTTATATTGTGTTATATAGTTTGTTGTAATTTTTTACTCAATTTTGTTCTGTTTATTTTGTTCTGTTACATTATTTTTGGTTTGATCTATGAATTGATATATATAAATTGTCAATTTCATCAGATGTAAATAAATAATAATTTTATTTGTTTTTTTTCTTTTCTGATCCAAATGGTACAAAATATATGATTTTATTTTTATTTATGACCTTCCTTTTATAAAAATAGATTTGGATTCACTGTAAGTACAATACTCTGTTGGTGACTTGTATGCGCTGACAGAAATACTTATCGCTCTTAAAATTAAAAAAAATATATAATAATTATTTAAACTAATATGGTGTAATGACATATTTTCATATTTTTTTTTTTTGTTAAAAAATTATCTTTTTATATCAAAAGTAGTTTTATTCCAATAACAATAATAAGCAGTGAGAATGCCTGAATTTTGATGGTTTTAGTCTATAATTCAGAACATCTTAAACTCAAAACACTTCCGTAAGTGGTATTATAAAGGCGTTATAATGAAAAATGGTCCGATATTTGTCAAACTGGATTCAATTATTAAGACAGTTTAAAAAATAACTGAACCACATTTAAGGAGAACAATGCAAAATTTCATATAATAATGCAGTTTCTTTGGGTGCATTATTATAAGAAAATAAAAATATGTGGCAAATTTGGGGAAAATTAATTTCAAAATTGTGATCCGATTTTGGTGTTTTTTTTTTTTTTTTTTGTTAAATTATATGTAAATCCAGTTATTATTTTTTTAATTTTAAAGCATTATTTTTCGAAACTTTGAGGCTGTCTCAAATAACGATATATAACTTTTTGCTTATGGTTCGATATAGCTGTTTTTAAATAGTAAACTGCTTAGGACGACAACAAAAAATGGGGTTAAATTTCATTGAATTCTGACAAAGAATTTTAAGACTTGATACAATGACAATTGAAATATATATACTTTATGGGGTTCTAAATGATTACTTTTTAGAGTTACACGCAGAATGACAAAGTTAATACGCCATAATCACCACTTATGCTGGTGTAGGGTATAAACATGTTAAAAGTATTAGATTACGGCGGGACAAAGCTGTGGGAAGACTATTTTTACAGAAATGAAAAATTTGTTAAAAATTAAAAAAAATAATGTTTTGTTTTGTTTGTTAATCATCCTGTTTTAAAACTGTTTTCCGTTTTTCTGCATGAAATGTACCATCTTTGTTGTCACACATTCGCATTTTGCACTGTATGTTATGGATTTGGATTATTATATTAGTGAAATGAGAATGAAAGATAAACATTTTTATCCATTATTCTATCAATAAAAATAAGTTCTCAAAATCGTACAGCTCACATGCAGTCCCATTACTTCTGCACCAACACTGTTGGTATAAGTATTTTATTGCTTATTTGGTGTTAGATTTTTCCAAACTTTAGAATGTCTAACAGATTGGAAAATATTAAATTTACATGGCTTATTTTCAAAATGCTTTGTATAACATATTCTCCACTTTCGATTAATAGCAGATATCAATAGTTTTATTATTAGCTTTTATTGAATTGTAATCAGAATTTTTATTTTCAAAATTTGTTTCCTTTATAGCTTTAACAAGCTGTATGAATGCTATTTTTTGGACCTTTAGTACTATTTTAAAATTTTCTCTTTCAGTTAATTTACGTTGACATCAGCGATAAAACGATTTACGATTCACTATTTCTCCAATATTTGCTAACGCTTTACTTTGGTTATGCAGATTTATATTAATCTATCGTTGAGCTTCAATTGTTTTAAAAGAGATCGATTGAACATTAAATCAACCAAATATATACAGAGTTTATGTATCTGTATATATATGTTTAATTTGATCATATAAAATGTAAATAATTTTTTAAATAAGAATTTTTAATTTGAGTTATTTTATATATTTTTTTTACCGTTAATTATCAAATAAATTTTTTATTTAACATAAATTATTCAAAATTAAAATAAAAATTATGAGTCAAATATGAGAATTCTTAAGGCTTGGCTAATGTTTATTTGGAAGTAATCTCATTTTGTTTTAACATTAGCAAATAGAAGATAAAACAATTTATATTGAATAATGTTTACACCCTACATTGCCATAGGAATTTTGATGTTATTATAATGTTGGTTAACCATTCTTGAGGATTTTATATATGAAATTCAATTAGTTAAAATTGTAAATAAAGTACTTGGAAATTTAATATTTAATTTTGTATAAATTTGGGAAAAATTTGAAAAGACCGTGCCGGAATTTTTTATAATCGATCTAAGTAAAGACTAATCATACTCTGAAAGCTATGATATATTGGGAATAGAGCCTATATTTGTATAAACTTTATTGCATATATAATTTTATGGATTTAATTATATTTCACATATTACCGCCCATTTGGTCGGCATAGACATGATGAAGAAATGATAATTTTCTTGTTTATTTAAATGTATTATATTTAGTGTCTTATAAAGTCGGTCTACATCAACGGTAGTTCTCTCGTTTATATATTTTTCATTTTGAAGAAACACTCCTTACAAAGGTTCAACAAACAGCTAACAAAAAAAACGTAAATCCTATTTATTATTTTATTTGAACGACCAACCTAATTCTTCAATAACTTTTAAAATATTTCTAAAATGAAACAAAAATGCATTACTCATTTAATATATGTGTCACCAATGCGACATCAGTTCACATAAAAATGTACGATGTGTAAATTTGAAATGAACATAAATACAAGTTTCCTGTAAATAACAAAAAAGGGGAGTCTTTATCAACAATCAACAAAAATTATTGTATGTTTATTTGTTATGTATTATTAATATTTTTTATTTGTTATTATCAGGTTGTTTTATTAGCTTTTAGTTTAATCAAGGGAAATGTATATTTTCATACAATGTTTAGGAAATTAAGTCCATTTTTGAAATAAAAACTATGAATAACATGAGAAATTTCTATGAAAGTACAATTAATAATAAATTATTTGTAAATATTTAAAGAAAAGATAATAAATAAATATTTCATAAAATAAGATGTGTGTATGTATGTATGTATGTATGTATGTATGTATGTATGTATGTATGTATGTATGTATGTTTGTATGTTTGTATTTATGTAACGTATAAACGCTGGGTCCATTTTGATGAAATTTTCACAAAATGATTCCAATATACCTGAAAGGCTATAAAAATATAATAAATTCCGTTAGGACTATGTAGAGGAGTGTCCCATATATCGAATATCATAAATCGAAATTTCGTTAATTTTTCTTGAGTTTATTGAAGCGAAAAAACCTAAAAAAAATGCACCTAAGTAGTGAGATCGAAAAATTCTTAACATACTTAAACTTATAGTTTAAATTTTTTATTTAATAAATATTATTACAACAATATATAAAAAGATATATTTTTACAGTTTTAATCAGTGATGAAATTTCGAACCTTATTCGGGAACATTAAGGGTTTTTAAAGAAATTTCTGTCACTCTGCTCGAACAAGTTGTAACAATTTCTCTTTGTTGGAGTTTCTTTTTGGTTGATACAGCTGTTGCTGAATTGCCCGTTGTAACAAATAATTGTTTTATTGTGCCGCATCTTCATATTATTTTTGGAAAATGTTGACTTCTTTTGGGTCCTAAACTTTACTTCAACATTTCCTCGAGCATTTACAACATAATTTTTTGACAAGGAAGTTGCGAAAAATCTGATAATTGGGAACTATTTTGAAAATAGTTTCCATTTTTTGGCTTTAAAAACATAATGTGAACCGCACTCCCTATCTGAACCAGATTTTCTATCAACAAGAATTTTTCGATCCCACTACTTGGTAGTTGTGTCGTTTTGTTTCTCTAAGAGGAAGTCCATCTACGTTCAAAGTCTACCACACTTTTGGTCACTCTTTTGTGCTCTTTTATTTCTTTATTCTCTTTAAAAAAGAGTTCCGTAGAAGGGCAGTTACTCCATTAGCAGTTTGGATGATTTGCCTTTCTTAGTACACATACCACATATTACGAAGTATTGTATAGGAGCCTTTTTTGTAAAAATTTCTTGGTGTAAAGTTCGGTATTTATAGAGCCCGTTGTAACAAATAATTGGTTTATTTTGCCGCAACTGCATATTACAAGACAACCAATAACTTTTTGGAAAATGTTGACTGCTTTTGGGTCCTAAACTTTACTTCAACATTTCCTCGAGCATTTACAAGGTATTTTTTCTGACAAGGAAGTTGCGAAAAATCTGCCAGTTGAGAGCTATTTTGAAAAAGCTTTCTATATTTTGGTTTATGAAACATGTGGACTGTACTATCTACCCAAATCAGGTTTTCTATCAACGGCAAGAATTTTTCGATCCCACTACTTATAAAAATAGAAACGATTGTCTAGAATTTACAAGGACATGAGCATCATGTACAGTAAGTTGAAGCTTAAATGAGCTATATAAAACCTTTCTTGATTTTATATAGCAGTAACAAATATCAGCACACATATATGTGTTTCATATTTAAGACATGAAAAATGATGAATCGACCATGATTAATGCTTGTATAAAATATATATTAATATTCACATTTATAGTAGAATTTCGTAATATTAGGCGATTTTTGGAATTGCGTCTTATATTAATGCTATAAGAGATCAGGGAACGATCCTCATACAATTTGGAATAGAGTCTACTTGTTATTTAAAAATTAGATTTATAAACATTATGGTGTCAGAATGTACACACAGAAAAAATCAATGTTAAATCAATTAAAATAGAAATTAATTTTAAGTTTTTTCCGTTATGATTTTGCTTCATAAATAAAATATAGATATTTAACATTATTTCACAGTAATACAGTTTTGAGAATAAGAATTGAAATTTTACTATTAAAGTATTTTACAAATTTATCGTTATATAATTTTATAAATTAATATCGAAAGATTCTAATATGTATAATATTATTTCACCATAAACGATAAAACGTTTACTTTAAACTAAATGAAAAATGCTTGAAACTCAAATCAACTATGTTCAACGTTGATTTTGCTTTATGTTTTTATTTTATGTGTGTGGAAGTTTCCTAGAAGATAATATAATTTGCCATAAGTATAAATCTCTTAAATTGTCATTCAATGATAATAAGAAAAATAATCTTATGTTTCCAAATTTAATTTAGTTCCTAATATTGTGGGCGTAATTTTAACAAATATGGTTGTTTAAATTAATCATAAACTATAAGTATATAAGTGTTCATAATGAACACTAAATGTTTTTCTTATCTTTAAATTATTCGTTAAGGATCCTATATTTATTATAGCATTACCTACTCTAATTGGGATTTTATGATGTTATTTGTTTGTCCTCATATTTTTGTGTTTTGTTTTTTGTTATTTTTTGCATTTTATTTACCTGTATTTTCGTTGTTTTGATTTCGAATGCATGTTTTTCTAATAAAATAATCAACCCAAAAATGACAAATATTCTGTAAAACAAACATTAATACGATATTTTTTTTCTACTTTTAAGAAAATAAATTTCGGAATATTTTTTCCTTTATAAATGATTGTTTTAAGTCTTAAAAGTGAACAGTTTGAAAACTTCCTTTAAACCTCAAACAAGTGTTCACTGTGAATATTAAATCTAAATAAATAAATTGGTTGATATATATTTAAAATTTTGTTGATTTGATTTTCTTAATAATATAATTAAATAAAAAATAAAAATATATAATTTCATTTTCTAAAAGTGTTAACAATTAAAAAAAATATAATTCCTTTACCACACGCAAGTTTCACAGTAATTTTTACACGTGTCATAATTACAAATTCTTATATTCTCTCTCTTCTTTTAATTGACAGTACGTAATTAAACGTTTAATTAGTTATGTGAACCAAATAACTGTTATTATAAAAATATTTTATTTTTTTTAATTTTCTATAACAATTTCTAAGGACATTTTCGCCTTATCGGAGAAATCGGAGAAAGATCAAAACGTACTATTAATTTTTATACCCTACACCACTGTATGTGGTTGGGGTATTATGCGTTTGTGCAGATGTTACACCCATCTCTAAGTACTTCTTTCGAGAGAACTACTTTTTGAATCGTTTTAACGATGTCCGTCCGTCTGTCTGTACGGCTGGCTGTCCATGTAAACGTTGTGAGATATCACGATGAAATTTGGTACATATTTTTATATTTAAGGTACCTCTCATACACATGTTTCTCCCGGAATGGGATAAAGTGATTTGGCACAAGTAAGTCTTATAATATTCAAAACAGTGTGCCATTATTTCTTATAGGTCCCATATAAACCCTCTTCGAAATATAACTTTTAAAAGCATAAATTTTACATATATGTTGGTATTATAGTAATAATAGGCCAAATTATAAGAAAATTATACGAGGGTCGGTTCATAATTTCTTGTAGCTCCCACATAACCTCCCAGAAAAAATTATTTTTAAAACTCATAAATTCAACATAGATGCTTAAAAATAAATCAAAAAAATCAAATTATACGAGGTTAGTTCATTAATTTCTCGTAACTTCCATTTTTAAGCAACAATGTGATATAGAGCATTAGAAAGGAGGGCTTGACCCGACTCAGGTTTCTTGCAAAGTGTGTACTCCTACGGCATCCTGTTTAATAATGAAAGTGAGGATTCTGTACCATTCATCATTCTCTAGTCTTAGAATAGAAAATTATCAGACGAATTTCGTAAATTGGTCTATTTCTACTTATAATTTGTTATAAGAAGAATGGTAATTTCCTTTACAAGCCCGATATGTGATCTCTTTTTCTTCTATTTCTATCTTAGTTTTCTAACGATTCTAATATCCTCCACCGCCAAAAGTGTTGACAATTTTGTCATTCGTTTTGTGACGCGATGAAAGAAGCACCTAAGACCCCATAAATAATATTTTTTCATCAAATTAAAAACTGAGACAATTAAGTCCGTCTGTTGGAAACATTCTCAAGTCCACACGAAATTTCGCATTGCTGTTTGTTATAGTTCTCTTCAGTTTGCTATATAATAGGTTCAGTAATGAAAAAGTTATAGACTGATGTCGGAGGCAACCTCAAAATTATGAATAAAAACTTTTTAAAATTTGCAACAAAGCTCTGCTCCATAGTATCAGATATCGAAGGAGAATATATTGAAAGCTTTGATGCACCTTAAAATCATTCTTTCATACTGGTCGCAATTTTGAAGATAATAATTTTTTGAAATTTGAAAGTAAATGATGTAAGAATAAATAAGTAAATAAATAAATAGAAATAGATTGGCCCTTCTCGGAACGTGGTTTTTGAGCTTATGAAACGCTTAAATATGGACCAAATTTATTGAAATAATATGCCATACCTCTTCGGAATGTAAGTGGTGGAGGATATTTGAGATTTGGAACAGCCGTTAACACTATCCTTAATTATTTTGATACTAATTTTACTATCGCTTCTTTGCAATTATTAGGTATTTTTTACTTTTTTTGTAGATTAAGAATCCATACACCATATTGTAAATAGAATTTGTTAGTTACTAAACTTGGTAACGCTTTTTTTAATATTATAAGAAAATTACTGTTGAAATGGTTCTGAACTTGGGAACTTACAATGAGTGTTAACTATATAAATATTAAAGATTCTCATACATTAATTTGTTGCACAAAATAATTTGACTGAAAAACTACATTTAATTGGTTCACAATAATTCTTAATTACAAAGTCATTAAGTGAAAATAGACTTTAATATTAATTAGTGTAATAAATTTTAAAAAGCTGTCAATAAATTAGTAATACTCTAAAAATATGTTTGTTCATTTTATAATAGATTAAAAATTCATGACATGAATAAGACATTTTTCACTGCCAAGATCCAGTAAATCATGCAAAGGTTGTCTTTTTTATTTTATAAAATGTATGTGCATTGATTTGTGAACTCATGAATGATCTTTAAATAAAGTATAAATTCGTTAGAAAAGTGAAAAAAAACATATTATTTTCTTGTAAAAGTTTATTTTTTGAAAGCTGAATAAAAAAAGCACTGTAGCTATATCACGTTTTAGCAGAGGCGTCACGGCTGCGTATTCACACCACGCACTTACATACTTTATAAATGTTTTTAAGAATTTTTGTGATTTTTTTCCATTTGTTTTTAATTTTTTTTTGTTATTTTGGATAAACATGATTAGATTCTCAAATATATTTTTCTACAATTGTTTATTTGTTGCTTGTATCATGTCTGATATTGACATTGATTAATTAATTACTTTTTTCGTAGAGGCAGTACTTGCCATAGTTCTGATGGGTCTTAAGTTTTAATGCTTAACGAATCTAACAATTCAAATTGTAATTTATATTTCACATGATTAAAATTTTACTAATGTCTTTTTATTTTTTATTTTTATTTCTTACAGATCTTATTTCATCAGCAGAAATATATATTTTTTAATCCATAAATAAAATTTGTTTGTGTCAATTAAACAAAATTCCAAAAATTTATCACTAAAAATAAAAGATTTTCATAAAACAAAAATAAAATGTTTAGTCCCGATTATGAAAAACGCATTTTGAAACATTGCAGTCCAGTGGCTAGAAATTTATTTAATTCATTTGAAGCTGCTTCTACAACATCATCGCTGGATCGATTTATACCTTGCAGGTAAGTTTTATAAACTAAGTTTTTTTTAACCACATTCTTTACTTCTTTCTTTGTGTTCTTAGTTTTCTTGTATTTTTAAGTTCAATGCCCCTTTTTCACTCTATGAATTAAATGAAATTATATTTATTTTTATCTACACGATTATTTTGCTGTTGTTTTTCTTATTATATCCAATTGTAAATCTTTCATATTTCCTAGTTAATGCGAGTCGTGGCTGTTGGTAATACTAATGCTATAATTTGTAACGCTCTGTTGACTCAATTTTTCATTAGATTTGTTTTATGTTTCTTAAATTAGTAGATTTTTTTGTTTTAGCTTTTCTAAGAATGAAAACCCAATAAGTATTTTCAATTGAGTGTTTTAGATCAAAATTATGTTAATGTTTCTAAATCGGTAGGGAAGTGTATAAACCGATATTGATGGGATCAATATTTCACATAATCCCTATAAAAAAATTCCCATAAAACTCATAGATATAAAAATATTTTAACTAAATTGTTCATATTTTTAAATTTTCATGCCAAATATTAGAAGAAGAAAGCATTTCAAAAGAGCTCCCATCACATCCGTTAGGAAAGCAGCTTAATTAACTCAGTGTTCGGTCTGTTTGATACTTAAAGTTAAAGATAATGCAGTTTTTTAAACATATAAGACTTAAAAAGTTCCTGGCAGTTAAAAATTCAAAATAGAGCACGGAAATTAAGGTCATGTTTTTTTTCAAAATATTCTTGTTGTATGATGGATGACGAAACTTAAGGATTTTCGCTGATCGATTAAAAGACTTCGCTGATCAATTGAATTTTGAAGTAAAGTTTAGAATCCAAAAGCTGTCATTATTTCTCAAAAAATTCTTGGTATGTCAAGCAAATATGTAGTTGCGGCAAAAGAAGCCAATCAGTAGTTATTAAGGAACATCAAAGAATGCTTCCAAAAAAACTGCTCCTTACTCATAAGGTTTCATTATGCGTTCACTTATTTTTAGCTTGACTTAGTCATTCTGTCACTATGGTAATCAAGCACTTGAGTGGTGAGGCAATTCCTGCAAATTGCCCGAAGCTAAGGCCATTCAAGAGATATTGGGCTTTTGTTCAAAGAGAATTGAAGAGAACAAAAATGGTGGATTTTAAATTGAAAGCACGGTAAAGCGTAAATGGAACGGTTTCCGAAAAAGGTTTAAAATTTCATCACAAGTGATTAAAGTTATAAAAATATAAATTTTTTATTTAAAAAAATTAAAACTGTAATCATAGTGGTTTCGTTTTTAACATACATATATGTATGTTAAGAATTATTCGATCTCACTCCTTAGTTAAGAAATTATTTAAAGATTTGCTTTTATTTCAATTACAATTTCATAATTCTATGAAGTTTCTGTAATACATATATACTATATATATTATAATAGCAGACTGTCTGGTTTCATGACTCAATGAACCTGGGTATTAATAATACCACGAATAGTAAAGTGGTTGTAAAATTTTTCATACCTTGTTTGATTCACTTGTGCGTGACGTTAGGTTTTATATTTTTTTGTTATTATTTTTTTGTTGTAATTAAACAAAAGCATAAATTACATAAACACAAATATAAAAATTTATATTTAAAAATATGCAAATAAGTTGAAAAAAAATACATACAAAAAATTAAACAAAAAAATACTTAAATGTTTTACTTCAAATGGACTCGTGTTTCAAAAAATTCACATATTCAATATTCTTAAAAATGCATACACATGTTGTGTAAACCGCATTTCTTAAAAAAATTTACCGCTCATAAACGGAAGTTGACACTGGATTCAGAAAATTTAATCTTTTTTGTCCACTTAAACAGGTGAATAAAAAAGAATTTTTTTAAATAAACAATTTTTTTGAGTTCGTATGCAAGAAAAATTAATATATTTTTTATTAATTTTAATTAAAAAGAAAGAAAATATATTCAATCAAACATTATTTGTCTACATCATCAACAATATTTGTGATTTATTTTTTGAAGGTTTTCTCACAACGACAAATTTGCAAATTTAGCATTAATTTTAATGCAGTTATAAGGTAATAAATAAATAAATAAATTTGGTATTATTTTGTTAATAATTTTGCACGTTTTTAACATGAATTTAAATTTATTAAATTTGCAATCATTTCTGCAAAATATATATTGTATAAAGTTCGCATTGCCTTGCACATGGTTGCAAGGTTAAGCGTTTATATATACACTTTTATGATTTCTAATAAACCATAAATATAATTTAATTTGACAAGGTTTTTTTTCTAATAATAATTTAATATTCTTAATACAGTATTTGCAAAAATATACATATAGTGCATTATGAATGTAAAATTTATCTAATAAAATGTTTAATGTTTTGCAATTGCAGAAATTTTTATAATGGATCATAGATAAATCAAATAATGTCAAAAGTTTTTAACATACATATATATTAATAACAAGTAAAAGTTATGTCGATCAAGCCCGACTATTTAATATCATACACCACATTGTTGGTTATTAATGGTAGTTATCAAAAATTAATGATCGACCCTCATATTTTCTAATTTGTGCTTATGAGTGCAGTATATTAGGGTACTAATATATATGTATGATTTGTGCGCTTTAAATAGACTTCTTCTAGGGGGATAATACTTGAGCCAGATGAAATTATGTACCGACCGTCATAAAATTTCGTACATCAATTTTTGCTTATATTTATCTTAATTCAACCAATTCTTATAACACAAAGCTTTCGTATATCAGAGATTAAAGCACTTTAAAGTGTTATTTTTAAGATGAGTTATATGGGACTTATGAGAAATAATGAACCGATCCTTGTATAATTTAGCACAACATTTTAGAATATTATTAGATTTATTTGGACCAAATGTCGTTAAAATCGCTTTATATTCAAGACATAATAGACTTTAAAATCCCATTCCGGGAGGTACATTTATATGTAGGGGCTATGTGAAAATGATAATGACACATGGCAAATTTCATTGAGGTATCTTAACAACTGCGACCTATATTTTGATCACAAGGTTTACATGGACAGCCAGCCAGACGGGACGGACGAAAGGACATTGTTAAATCGACTCTGCAGAAATGCATTATACCCCAACCACCTACGGTGGTGTAGGGTATAAAAACGAAACTACTGCATATAACTCTAAATTTTTACAATTTTATTTTTTCTAAATAAAATTATATTTACAATTTACAAAAAATATTTCATTGTTTAAAATGAAATTTTGAACCTTTTTTGGAAAACTATTCTATTAACGTTTTTGTAAAGCTTTCCGTCCTTCAGGTCTAAGAGATCTAATTCCACTTAAAATCTACCACACTTTAGACACTTATTTTGTGCTCTTTCATTCTATTTTAACAAGAGCTTAATATCTCTCCACTGGCCTTAGCTCCTTCGAGTATCAGCAACATAAAATGTTTGAAGTTGTGTAAAATCTGCCAGAACTTATGTTTCGTCATCCATTATGCAACAAAAATATATATTTTTTAAACTGACTTCAATTTCTGTGCTCTGTTTTTGGTTTCTAGATTTTTTACTACTTTCCTGTCATGAACTTTTTGAGCCTTGTATGTTTTTAAACCTGTATTAGCTTTTACTTTTCGTCCCAAACTAACTGCTTTCCTATCGGATGTGGTGGGAGCTCTTTTTTGAAAATGTTTTCTATTTGTTTGTCTTTAGAAACATCATGTAGATCATTTCTTTTACCTGAATCAGGTTTTCTATCACGGACAACTTCACCATGTACTGTTTAATAACACTAAAAACAGTTTGACGACAGGCCTTTTAATGCTTGTCCAACCTTTGTAGGACCAAATTGGGTTTTGTTGCAAATATTCAGTAATTTTAGTACTCACTTTATCCTGATTACTTATTTTATTCAGATTAACAAAGGTAATTTGATAAAAAAATCAAAAATACTTGGATTATAAATTTTAATCAAATAATGTGCATGTAACTTTAAAAAAATCTATCCATGAAATATTTTCATTAATCACTAATTACTTTTTTTTAATTTTAGAGCAAATAATAATTGGCAAACAAATTTCGCTTCAATAAATAAATCAAATGAAAATTCACCACAGACTAGTAAAAAACAAAGAGATTGTGGCGAAACGGTCCGTGATAGTTTAGCTTATTCGTGTTTGTTAAAAAATGAATTATTGGGTACGGCCATAGAGGATGTTAAGGCCGTCAGTGATGAACGTAATGAAAATGCTTACACACCTACAGCCAAAAGAAGTCTATTCAAATACCAATCACCCACAAAACAGGTAAGTGTATTTTTGTTCACTTTCAAATATATTTCAATATAAAGATATAATTTGTGTTACATCCGGTTTTTTTCTAAACCGGAAATGACTCTTTTTCAACCATATTAAATACAAAGTTAAATGAAATTTTTCATATTTAATGTTATATGTTATATGTTTTCCTTTAGCTGTATAATTTTTTTAAATATATCGTGATTTTTCGTTAAATTATATTCTTGATTATTCGTTTTCGAATATTTCCATTTATTTATGACTTTTTAAAAGTAAATCAAAAGTTTTTATGTTGTTTATGAAAAGTTGCATGTGGAGAAAATATATATTTTAATTTAAATTCATTATAAATTACTCAATTTTCGTGCAACATTTTAGTTTCTATAAACTTATCTGTTTTAAGTCTAAAATATTTAATTTATACTGATTTCCATTATACATGTTTTTCTATACGAGTAGTTTCATTCAATATACAGTTTGTCAAATATATCTTTGCAATCATAAAAAAATATGAACAATTTTAACTACATTAACGAATTCCAGCTAAGAATTCGTGGTTTATACAAATTTTTAAAAAATAAGGAAGTGTTCTTTGTAAAATAAATGTTATTAAAGTCACTAGTGACCTTATAATTAGATGTAAAAAGTGCTTAAATGGAAAGTTTCAAAGCGTTTCAATTATTTGAAGGGCCAATACGTTAAGGAAAACTATCATATGTGATATTCCACAATCACGATTCAATACAAAACCATATCCTATGACAAAAAATTACAAAAGTCCCAAGTTAAAACCATCCATAATCTAGTTGAAGTAAGTAGCCGTGCGAGTTGAAAGTAATATTTTTAATCTTTTACATTATAAGTATAAATGGAGAAGCATTTCCAGTGAAAAATTACTATGGGCAAGATGAATCACCAATCCAATTTTTTTACAAAACCTTGGATATACCCCACAAATGTATGGGATAACATAAAGCGCATTTATAAAAAAAAATCTATAATTTATCAGCAAGGACGTTTCACTTACGACGAAATGCTGGGACCACATTTTTTCAGAAAAAAATATGCAACTTCATTTTTGGTATTAATGTTTATGATTTTTCTAGGATTTTTTTTTCAGAAAAACTTCAGTGACCTTTTGAAAGTGAAATTGTTGCAAATGAAATGTTATGATATATGAGAATGACTGTTTTCCTAGCTTTTCCTATTTAACGTACAGTCTTTTTTCGCTGCAAGAGGTTCTCTTTTAGTACTTATGATCATAAGTTTCAAATAATTTTGCTTTCAATTCGCAGGGTTACCTAATTCAACCAAACTGTGAATGGTTTTAATTCTAAGGTTTCTTCATTTTAGGCATGGGATATGGTATTTATATGAGAGATAACATTTAATCGATTACATTTATTTTTGAAATAAAAAGGACTGTAAAAAATCGACGAGGAATTCCACATTTCCAGTATTTACATATTTTGTTGCAAACATTTTTTCGACACTATTCAAAGTGTGTAAATTTCTTTTTTGTTGCAATATGTCCGACTATTTGAAAAATTTCGGCGTCGTAAAGTCGTGAACAGGTATATCAACGAAGTATGTAGAGAAAACAATGGATTTGGTTTGAATTCATTAATAAATAATGAATAAATAATGAACACGTTTAATCTTTTTTATGAATGCAAATATATATATGACAAACTGTATGTAATGGTACTTAAATATACTTTAATTTTTGTTTATTCGGGGTTTGATTTAATGTTTTTCTTTTGACAAGAAAAATTTGTTATATGTTTTAAATAACCATGAAAATCGTGTGTTATTTCATATATTCTTTTCTTTACTTATATTAAGTAATTGGAATTTTAGAATCTGTTTTTGAAATATAGTTTTTCTTATATAAAAATATTAATCAAATTCCGCAGAAAAACTTGTAGTAGATATAAATTTAAAATAATTCGTAATTAAAAAACTTATTTTTGTTATAGAGTTGAATTAATTTTATATAATTAATCCAACTCTAATTAAATATAAATAAATTCATTATTATTATATTATTATTCTTGTATCACTTAAGGGCTTCTTTACCATAGTGACAGGATGCCAAATCAGGTGAAAAATTAGTGGACACGTTATGAAGTCTTATAAATGGAAGTAACCTTCTTTTGTAAACGTTGTAACAAATGATTGGCTTCTTTTGCGAAACTTCATATTGTTTGCCATACTAAGATTTGTTTTGGGAATTTTTGACTGCGTTTGGGTCCAAACTTTTCTCCTACATACCCTAGAACATCAGCAACATAATATTTTTATCCGTGAAGTTGCGAAAGATTTTTCTGGATATACATTTCGACATCTATTTTACAGCAAAAATATTTTGAAGAAAAACTTGACTTCAATTTCTGTGCTCTGATTTTAGTCTACAAATTTTTTGCGGCGTTTCTGTCAGGAATCATTTGAGTCTTGCATTAGCTTTACCTTTCGTACAAAATAGTTCGAGCATTAAGCTAACCGGGCTGCTTTCATTCCGGATACTTTGGAAGCTCTTTTGAGAATTTTTTCTATTTTGTTTGTTGGCCTTATAAAAATCATGTGGACCAATCTATCTACCTGAACATTGAAAATAGTTTAATGGCAAACCTTTGAATGCTTCGTCAAATTTTTTTAGAACCAAGTTGGTTTCTGTTGAACATATTTAATAGTTTTAGTATCGATTTTATCAACTATCTCACCTTAATTTTATATAATTTCTTTAACCATCTAACCGATTTTTAAAAACTTGTACTGAATTATATACTTATTGACTGTATTTGCTCTAATTTTGGTATTGATACATTAAATTTTATCGACAGTTTTGGAATACCTCCAAGTATTTAATCAACTCCTTAATATAAAAAAAACACTTTCTTGACGAAACACATTTTATATTCCATGTTTATTGTTCTGAAGATATTTTTAAACTGCACTTGTTATTATATTTCTTACACCTGTTTTCTATTTGTTTATATTTCTTCAATCTTGTTTACTTTCGAACACTGACCTTTTTTTTACAAAAGAAAAATTTCTATTGTTATCTACACTAAAAAATCATAGGAAACTGGTTTCATCTTAAAATTACATTTACAAAAAAGAAAACTAGATTGTTACATAATGTGACGTAAATATGAAAATATATATTTATGTTAAACTAACCTACAAAAAAACCAGATATCTTAAGTTAACAGTTATGTCGTAATAATTTTAATTATTTATTAAAAAAAAGATTAATTAATATTATTGTGATTCTAAAATAGAGAATTTTAAATATTTAGTTGTCAATATGAAATCATTTATACAGCTTTGGTCAAAATAATAGCACCACATACATACGTCTTTTTTAATAAGTCATAAAAGCCATTTTAATTAAAAGTTTTCCTTATATTATGGTTAAATAAATCAAAAATAAGTTAAAAAGATAGTGAAAAAAATTAAAAAATTAAATTAAAGAATTGATAAAACTTGGCCTCAAAATAATAGCACCAGTCGGTTTCAGATATAACGAAAATAAGTAATTTTTGTTTAATTTTTTAGTGGTATTTTTCGCTTGAGTTTAGCATTTTGTAGTATTTCCGTTGTTAGTAATAACAGCCAAACATCGCCTTTCCATTGAATTTACTGTATTCTGGCACCTTTCCTGGGTAATACAGTTCCATGCCTGCTTTAAGGTGTTCCAAAGATCGCTATTATTGGTGGGTTTAATTACCGCCCCCTTCTTTTATAGGTGTAAACACAAATTATCGATTGGATTTGTATCGATAGACTGGGCAGGCCATTACATTACAGTGACTCTATTATTGTGAAATTACTTTTTAGCTATTTTGCTGTTATGTTTCGGTTTGTTGTCTTCTTGCATGACCCCAAATCAATGGCATTTCTTCAGTTGCATACAGTAGTATTCTTTGTCTAATATTTTCACATCCATAGTAGTTTTAATAATGTAAATGGGTCTAACACTATAGTACGAAAAGTCGGTTGTGAAAGTTTTTGTTGTAAATAAAAATATTTTAGTTTCATCGAACCAGATAATACTACAACCCATTTTCAATATGCCAAATCAAGCAAACTTTAATCTATTTGACCCATTCGAAGCAGGTAAGAAGCAGACTTTTCATGTACTTATTGACAGACTTAATTCTTTTTTAACAACGCAGCTGAGATAAATATCGCCTTCATTATTTGAAGTAATATATGATGAATACCTAAATGTGTCGCCTCAGTTTTTCGTCCCTGACTCTCTTCATTTAATTTATAGGTAATCATTTGTTTAATTATTAATCAATCATTTTATTTAATTAACCAATAATCAGATTTTAATGAGTTCATGCTTTTCTGAAGTACAGTATTTAGACCAGATTAAAGAAGCTATATACACTCTTTTCTACTAAAAGTTATTACAATTGTTTAAAATGTTTATAGTTTTTTCCAAGTGTAATAGAAATGGTACTATTTTGAGAGGTCCTCTTCTAATATTTTATAATTCATTATCTCAGAGAATGTACCTTGAATAACGAGAATACAAATCAGCAACGAAGATGTGAAATGTTAGTGGTGCTATTATTTTGACAGCAGCTGTATATGCTTACTGTTTACATATACTATTCATACATATGTATACACATACTATTGTTTATGTGTTTGTATATACGTGTCATAGAAAATCTTTTCACTTTATTATAACTTGTTTTCCACCACTTTTTCTTGTTTTTGGTCTCTATTCTTTGTGATCAAATATTTAGCTACCGTTAGTTTAGAAAAACAATAGAGATAAATATGAGTGAATAGTTTCTAATAGAAACGAAAATAAAGTCAATAACCTATAATTATTTATAAAATCCCCAAAAAACATATTGTCTGTCAAAAAAACCAAATATAAATTCACATTCACTTTCCCATTGTAAAAAAAGGTAACGTGTGAAATATTTAACTATTTTCAAATGTAATTGTGTAAAAGTGATTGTTTTTTTATATCGCCTACCATCACAAGTCGTGAATAAGGGCATAATTAGTTTATCATTAGTCGACTTACACCATGAACAAGACATGTGGGACTACAGTGTTGCAATTGTTTATTATTTCTTACAATTTGCTATTTAAAACCATAAAATATACTCATTTGAAAAATTTAGATCGGTTTCTACACTTAGTTCTAATAATTGACCATTTGTAGAATAAATTAAGTCTAACTGACGCTCTACTCTATATTCAACACAAATAGTTTTGAGGAAAGGATTTTAGTCCTATAGGGAACCTTTTTGGCGTTTTTAAAAGGAGAAATTGAGTAAAAGCGCTTTAAAAGTAATTTAGAGCTGATATACTGCCTAAAATCAGAGTCCGAAGCAATGCCTACACCTATTCAAACGAATCAGAAAGTGTGTTGTGTTACTTAAGTTTTGAACAGCTGATTTTTAAGTTCGAATATCTAATGCTTTAAACGAAATTTTTAATTCTAAAAGATTTTCAGAATTACTGAGAGTGTTCGTGAATTACGAAAAAGAATTCTTTGAAAATTCGAGAATTTTACCATCTTAGCATTTTTCTGGAATTATTTGTGTTTTGATATTTTATCCCGATTTAGAAAAATGCAGCTCACAGGTTTTTGCTTAATAAGGGAAGCCATATACTACAAAGTTATTCTGTAGAGATTTATATTATAATATCTGAAATGTTGTTGTCTTTTTGGGGAAAAAACTTCTGGATTTCAAATCCTTATTTGAGGGGCGTATATCTGGAATTATTTATGTTTTGAATTTTCTTGTTCATTAAAAAAATGTAGCGCAGTTTTTTTTTCGCTTAATAAAGAAAACTATAGACTACAACATATTCTGTAAAGGTTTATAGGTTTATCTCATATCATATCTGGAAATGTTGTTGCAAAAGTTCGGCTGTATCTGATTGCTCATTTTTGGGAATAAATTTCTGATTGATTTGCCACTGAGTTTAGAATCATTGGCATTAACACTCGGCAATGGTCCGGTCGTCGGAACGGATGTGGTGGGGATGATCTGAAAAATGATATAGCTTTATTTGGATATTTGACTTAAATAGTATTTATTTCAGTTAGTTTCTATTTTTCTTTTATATCTTTTTATCAATTTTTTATGAAAGTGATATTTTCCATTTTAAAATTATGTAGATATATAAAATGATTGATGTATTCTTACACTCCATTGTTAGTTTTACATAATGATCTTTCTTCATATTTGGAGTATATCATTTTGAATTAAAAATTCAATTGCTTTTGAAGACGTCTACGCAGTCAATAATATGTAAAATTAAATTTTCACGATTTTTTGTTGCATTATTAAAATTGAAATTAACAAAAAAAAAAAAAGAATACCACGGTCATTATTGTCATCAATCATGCGTTTAAAGTAGTTCATTAAACTGACTATAGCTTTTGTTATCTTATGATTTCCAATTAAAAAAAAATAATACCAAACTAAAGCTTTTTGTTCAAATTAAACATAACTTAAGTATGCAAAATACTATTTATGGCTTTTTAAATATTTAAACCATTTATCAGTGTCAATAGATTAATTTTACTATTTATCTAGTTTTGGAAATTGACATTTTAGATTTCAAGCTAAATTTAAATATTTTTAGATTAAATATGAATTTATTTGGTTTTGAAATAAATTTCCATATTTTTTTTTTTTTGGTAAAAAATGTTAAATATTGTTACAAGTAAAATATTTTTTTATTTATTTTCTAGACAAAAGAAAACAAAACAACCAATATTTATTTAAGTGTCACTTAACTGTCAGTTGACCCCACTGAAGTAGTTGTATATTGAAAAATAAATACGTTATATTGTAATTAATAGGTTTTCTTTTTTGTTAAAAAGACTAAATTTCTTTATACAAATCACATCAATAATTCAATTGTTTGTCTTTTTAATTCAATTTAATTTTCCTAACAATTCAATAGAATTTTGAATATTGCTCTTTTTAGGGATTCTCGTAATCAAGCACTTGACGCTTTTTTGTTTATTTTTATTAAAATAATAAAAAAAATCATACAAAAATAATAATTTTCTTTAAATTATTTATTCATATTTATTTATTTATTTATTTATTTATTTATTTATTTATTTATTTATTTAAGTGATATGCCAACACACACCGTTCTTATTGTTATTAATATTTCAGAAATGTATTTGTATTCTTTATTGTTTTTGTTATTTTTTTTTTTTTGACATGAAATTGTTGATATATTTGAATTCCCAGATAAAAATGAAACATAGTAGTGATAATGATAATATTAGTGTATTCAAAAAACTGACATTTTCGGTAAATCGGTTTTCATATTATTCGAAAAATCTACTTTTCAAAAAATCCGTTTTGGAATACGGTTTTAAGCCAAAGAAAAACCTGTTAACCGGTTAACAGGCTTAACCGGTGGTTAATTATTATAAATTGGAAGAAAATATTATTATTAATTAGAAATTTGGAGTTTAATCAATAAAAATCTATAAATGATCTTTATATGGAATGGAGAGATGAAATAATTTTTTATATCAAAATAACCATATGTAACACATTTCATCATATTATCCTTGCACTGTTTAGTGCCATAAATGAATGGGGTATGAAAGAGTTTTTTTTGTGGTGGTTTTGGTATCGTATTTAAATTCATATTTAAATCCATTATTTTTCCTTTACATTTACAGAACTTTTTCTTTAGTTTCTGAATTTGTCTATGCTAATGAATAAAATATCTTGTAGAATTTCAGTAATAAGTAATATAAGACAGACATAGCAAAATCATTCATAGAAATTATCATTTATGGCGGAATTCACATAGAAATCCTCATGAAAGCGTTAAAAACTGCCTTACATTTAAAAACCGGTTAACTGGCTGAAAAAACCGTATTGTTGAATAATTCGACAATAGAAAATTTTTCAAAAGCGGTCGGTTTTCTGAAATGAAAAAAATACCTGGTTAACCGGTTACCCGTTTTCCGGTTTTTAAATACACCAGATAATATTAAAGGCGGCATTAACATTAAAAAGATTTATTTTTTTTTTAATTCTTAAACATTTTTCAAAATAATTTTTATCATCAAAATTTAATCACATCTGTTGTTTAAGCATGTGCCAAAGTCATTATAATGTGGATGTTTTATTTTTTTCTTTATATATTTTTATATATTTCTTTTCAACATTTTTATTGTATGTAGTTTGATTTGATGATTTGAACAGATTTTATTTTATATATAGTATGATTACCTTCAAACATTTATTCATTTAAAAAATGACACACACAAGTGTCATATGTCTCATTTTGTTGTTTTATTATTGTCAAATTATTATTTGTCTTAAATCAAGTATGACTGACTGTTGTCTTTTTTTCTTTAGTATCACTGTATATATTTATCAAGTACTTCTTGTGATGATTTGTTCATTTTGACGATCATTTATTTCAATTGTCTTAAGTGAAATTTGTCAAGAAATTTAATAAAACTACAAATATGTGAATGTACCTTGGAAAAAAACAGTATTCCAGAATGACATAATTGAATTAAATAAATTTTTGAATTATACAAAATATATACAGTCTCGGAAATAAGTATAAGCACAAAATGTATTTTTTAATAATAACAGATAAAGACAGATAATAACTATATAATATGTAATTTACAATGTAACACAAAAACAAATTACAAAATATTAGTATTCGATGGGACAAAACTTTAGGCATAATTTCCAAGGCACCGTATATTTTTGGCCATTTATAAACATTCATTGAAGACTGCAATGTCCGTTGTGCCGTTCGTTTTTTTTAAATTTATAAAGAGTGAGGTTGAAAGATTCTTAACATACATATACAGCTGCTGACAAAATAATAGGATCACATACATATGTCTTCTTCAATAAGTCATAAAAGCCATTTGAATAAAAAGTTTTACCTTAATTATGGTTTAATAAAATCAAAAATAAGTTAAAAAGATAAAGAAAAATAATGAAAACATTTTTATTCATTATCTTTCTTTAAATTAATTTGTTAAAAATCTGGTATTTAGCTTCCTTTTTATTCTTAGTAATTTGTAGTATTTCTTTGTTAGTAATAAGAGCCGAATATCGCCTTCCCATTGAATTTATTATATTTTGCCACCTTTCCTGGATAAAAGACTTCAATGCCTGCTCTATAGTGGTCCAAATATCTCTATAATTGGTCGATTTAATTACCGACCCCTAATTTTATACGTTTGTAGACAAATTATCGATTGAATTTGCATCGGGAGACTGTAGAGGCCATTTCATTACAGTGACTCCATTATTCTAAAACAACTTTCTAGCTGTTTTTCTTCAGATGCACACGGTAACATTACTTCGTCTTTTCTTTTCATATATTCTGACACATCCATAATAGTTTTAATACGGTAAATAGGTCCAACACCAAAGTATGAAAGCATCACCATACCATATTACTAGAACCTTCATGTTTGAAAGTTTTTGTTGTAAATTTTTAATTATATTCCTTGCTAAAAGGTCTCCTTACAAATAAAAAATATTTTAAACTCCTCGGTCCACAGAATACTTTCAATATGCCAAATCAAGTAAATTTTAGCAAACTTGAAGTTATTTTCTGAGCCTTCTGATACAGTGGAATATTTGTGATAATTTTTAAATAAATATATATAATTTCTTAGACAACATACTTCAAATAAGGGGACTTTAAATTAGTGTATAAAAACATTCATAAACACAAATCAGCAACGAAAATGTGGCATGTGATCAAAATATAGGACGAGAAGGATCAAGGAGAAAGGTAATATTAATTATCGAATATCTAAAGAACTGTAAAAGCCGGGAGTATTCAAATCCGTTCCAATTACTTTCCCAAGGGATCTTTTTTACTGGCCAAAATGTAGGACGATAGGATCATAGGGAGGGGTACCACACAATTTATTAGTGCGTTAAAGCGCGTGTTTTATTAAAAATTTATCAAAAATATTTACTTCTCCAAAATATCTATATATTTTAGATGTAAACTATATAGAGATCTGGCAACATTCATTCAACCAATTTAAAACCTAAAAGGTTCTTATAAAAAATTAACACGTTTTAAATAACTATAGATTTTGTTTTGAGTTTTAAACAATTTTATCATTCCAAAATCATTTCAAAATGAATTGTTTTCTATTGGAATTTATGTAAATTTACTTATCTTATTGTATTCTTGTTTTGTCTCTACTTCTAATAGACTTTTATAATAGAAATATAAAATGTTTTCATCAAAATTATACTGCTGCTATGTGTCTTTGTCTTATTTTATGACATTTCATGGTTGTAATATTAATTAAATTATAATCATTCATAAATTTTATTAAAATACCCCAAAAAAAAACATTCAAATTCAAGATTGTACATTTCTAAACATACATGTCTTGTGTACATTTTGACACAATTAGTGCTCATTGTTTAACATTTTTTTGGTTAGATTTTATATTTGTTGTAATAGTATGCTACTGGTATTTTGGTGGATATGTGATCTATGATTATTAATAGGCCTATACCCACCTTACCTACCCATCCAACATATACCTTTTACAAATTTGAATAATGATAAAAAAACAATTGAAAGCCAGAATAATTTATTACTGATATTTTAAAAAAGAAGTGGGTGTGGATATTTTATTACTCTTTAATTATTTATAAAAAAGTTTTTTTTTTGTATATTAATTGACCACACTAGCTTTTTATATCCGTGATCTAATGATGATATTGTTGTTATTGTTTATAGGTGAAATAAAGATAAATGTCTTTTGGTTAAGTAATAGGAGTTGTTCAAGTTAGATGGGACAATGAACTTTTATTAAAAATTTATATTTAAAAAAGCTTTTTTAAAAAAAACAATTTTTGTTGTTTAAATCATTGGTAGCAGGTAGCACTGATGAGGAAAGAGATACTAAATTAAGCGTTTTGAAAATTAAAATTTAATTTTAGAAGAAATTAAATTTTGTATCGATTTAATTTGGTTGTCTTATTTTTAATTTGGTTTAAATTCAACTAAATGATTCGATATCGCCCTCTGCTTATTGCCTTTAAAAAGAAAACTAAAATTTAAATTTTAGTAGACATAAAATTAAGAATTAATTCAGTTTTGTTTGTCTAATAACATAAATTAAATTTTGTTTTGATATTGTCCACTACCTGTTGCCATTTCAAATAAAATGGTATAAACCGATATCTGGAACAAAAATTGTAACTTTAATTACTTTTTCCAATAAAATCTTCACCTTAACAAAACTCTGATAATGAGAGTTTCTTATACCCTCCACCACCTCAACTGGGGAAGAGGGTATATTAACTTTGCCATTCCGTGTGTAACACTAAGAAGGAATCATGTAAAACCCCATAATGTTTATATGGCACGCTCATATAAGCAGTAATTGACAGAGTTAAATGAAATTTGGCCTGAGTATTTAATATAGTCCTGAGAAGTTTTTTTATGTAAAACCAGCAAAATCGGTTCAATATGTTAAGATATATAGACCGATATCTGTGATAACCCCTAAATTAAAGCGAAGAACTTTCATAAAATTAGCAATTATTTTTCGTCAAATTGGAATAAAATTTTTTTCCATAAATTCAAGAAATATAAACCTCATCACTATTCTAAAAATTATCTAAATCGGTTCAGTAGAAAAAAGTTATGGCCAAAAATATAACTAATTTTATAACTCAAAAAGGTTTGTTTTTTTATATAGAAGAAACACTTTCATATAATGTATGTGTTTGTGAGTGTACATGTGCGTATAATATACATGTTCGAAACATAATGTATTTATTTGGTGGAGGGTGTTGAAGAATCGGTATTGTTTTAATCTATTTAATTTTCATCCATATTTTATTGGCCTCACACTGTATACTCAAAATTCTCTTTGCAAACATTTGATAATAATATATTATTTTAATTAATGTTCATTACTTTAAATTCCTTTCCAAGATAGTTTTTTTTTTTTGCCTAAATTTAATGAAAAAACATATTTTAAATAGTGAATTAAATTCATTAATAAAAAATACATTTTATATCAATTTAAAGATCGTAAAAAATAATTTAAAGATGCTTTTTATTTTCCATATTCAACTAGTTTTCATATAATATACAACGTAATTTGAAAAGTTTTATACGAGGGTATTCATAAAAGTAAAAAAAATATATATATTTCCAAAAATTCTTAACAAGTTCAATCAAGTTTAAAACGCTAATTAAATTAAATTTCAAGTCATGAAATTTCTTGTTTGTTTTTAATTGATAATAATTTGAAAATTCAATTACAATTGTCTGTAGACATTAAATTGATTAAAGAATCAATACTCATTTAAATACCAGAAAAATAAATGAGACGAAAGGTTCGGGTCGTATACGTTTAAAACTTAAAATGTAATTTATTTTCTTGTTTGCATTATGAACTCCCATACATGTAGACATCCAACGTACATAACGTGACCACATTATTTTTTTCCCCATAAAATCCCAATCTCTCTTATGCTTTGAACACATTGAAGACAGCAGACTACACGAGGACAAATGCCGCTTTGCTGTAGTTGTAGTCGTGTGGTAACTACTGAATTATTTGAAAGACTACAGCTACAAAGTAATCAGCTGATCCTTAATTTTGACATTTTGATAAATATTAAAATTTTATTTTGTATTTGTATTTTTTAAAATTTCTGAGAAATATTTAGTAAATTTTATTAGAACTATTACTAAAATAGTTCATATAACAAATATCGTATACGAATTTATTAAATTTACAACATGAAAATGAAATAAAATACTTACTAAATGCGGTTACCAAAAGAATAAAAGAATTGAAAAATATAATCAGCTGTTTCTTTATAATTCAGTTGTGCCACTTTCTCGTTTTTGTTTTGCACTTTAATAAAAAATAACCGTATTAATTAATTAAGATTTAAACTATTAAACTTTGAGTAAAAAATATATGTTTTAATATTATTAATTAATTCCAATATGGCTATCTGAACTTCTCTCGATAAATTAAAAAAATATATATTTTTTAACACTTAAATTGTTTTTATATTAGCAACACTGTTTCTGTATGTGGTTGGCAAAAAAAGAAATAAGCATTCGAGTGATTGTGTAGCTGTGCCGTCGTCAAAAGAAACTTGTGTATTTTATTTTTGACAAATTGCAGTTGGTAGTCTGCTGTCTTCAATGTGTTCAAAGTATTATAAATTTTAATTATTCTCAGAATCTTATTTTTCGTACAAAAGACCTATAAAATAAATTTTTCGGTCACGTTAGTTATTCACAATATTTTGTCCATTTGTTTTCGGTTGGAATCTATGATAAGCTTAATTATGTAGTGAATGTATGTATGTATGAATAATTTATAGTATAGTTTTAATGCAATTTTTAATAATTGTATGATTAAAAATACAGTGGTTTCCCGGTTAAAGGAATATTTGTTAAATCGAAAAATTTTTTAAATGGGTTTATTTTTAATCAATGCAGCGCAGTGGCCCCAGAACGTTGTTTTAATGATTCTGCAACTTTGAAACTATTCTTGAGGTGTTTTCTAATGGATTTAAAGAAGGCCTGGGATCAGCATGTGTATCTCCAAAGGTGGTCATATCGAGAACAACGATAAAAAAAATCGCCAAAATTTTATTTATGATTTGTTTAAAAAATTACATACATATACCCTTCAAAAAAATTGCTGAAACTTGAGTCCTTCCCCAGAAATTTGCACATTTCCTATATAAATATGCTCGAATTACAATTCCAACATGTCTTTAAAAAATGTTGCATAACTTTATAAGCCTTTAAGATATTTGAGTTGCATAGTTATTTTTAAGGTAAATGTGGACTGGTTTAGAAGAGCATAACTTTCTAGCTTCCCTCGGGACCGGGGAAGGATCATTTTCCACGAGACCGTGTATATATTATCCGATGTTTCCCCGTTATTTAGAATTCTGTACAGAATTCAGACTATATTTTAAAAAATTTCTTAAACCCGAATTTTAAGCTCTATTCGGGTTTAAGAAATTTTGTCCAAAAATGCGTCAAAAATTGAAATTGGTCTAAATATCTCTTAAACTATAAGAGTTATCCTATACATGTAAACATGATTTTTGTACAGATTTATAAGGGCTTATGTGTATTCAATTAAATCATAAAAAAAAATTTCGCCATAAATAAAAAATCCTCATACTCGAAGTGACCACCCTTAGAGATCCACATCCCGACCCTAGGAACTACTTGAAACATGACTTTCAATCGTTTCAAAGGTACAGAATTATTTCAAAAAAAAAAAAAAAAAAAAAAAAAACGTTTTGGTACCACTGTGCATAGGAACCCTTTATTCGTTTTATTTTATAATAACAAAAGAATAATAAAAAAAAACAAACGAGACATTTATAGTGTACAAATTCTTTCACCAACTCATTTTCTGGTGGATGAGAAGGTGCATTATCTAATAATACCGCCATTTATGGTAAGTTACTCTTTTTTAAAAACGTCTCCACTTGAAATTATAAATCGTGTTACATGTGTACTTATTTCTGAAAGAAAACATTTAAAAATGATCATATTATATAGTGGCAACGTTTTATTTCAAAAAGCTTTTGTGTGGACTTAGTTTTTGTCTGGTAATATTTTCCACAAAAGCCCAATTTCATATGCGTTAAATGCGACGATTTAAAGTGTGTACTTTGTACTTGGCATGAGATGTGCATTTTTTCTTTGTCGCAATTTTCCTAAAGGTAATAAACTGCGGAAAAAATGTATCTAAACATCTTTGATTGTCTGTTCCAATTCAATTCCTTTATGCTTTATGTAGCTTCAATTTATGTTTCCTTCATTGTTCCTTAAAAAAAATAAACAAATTAAATCTAAAAGCTTGTCAACATGAGCTGTTTTGAAGGTGCGCTGCTTCTGATGATTACAAAAGTAGAAAGTAAATCTATATTTCGCATTCTGTGCGTCACGATTTGTGCGTGTAACTTGCACCAAAGAATACATTCTACTTTTTTTTGACAGCCGCGTAGAATGTGTAAACGCATAGAAAGCGTGATGTGAAGCACCAGCTCATAAAAGTCTAAAATATAAAAATACTAGCCGACACCCTGTGCACTTTGCCGTCCAACAACAGTCTGTCACAGTGGACTTGGTAAAAAAATATTCGTATAGATATTTTTTCATAAAAACAGTAAATCAATACGTATACGTAATCATTATGAAGAACAAGCTAAGCCTGTAATGTTTCGATCAATATTTTTGCCACATGGAGAGATGAAGTTAGACAAATTATATATCAATGAATCGGAAATTATGTCTACTTTTCAGAAATGTATAATATTATTGACAATGATAAAATTCATTGCACACTTTTTGCAGAAAAATACCTTAAAAATGTTGAATAGTTTTTTTTGCAAGTTATTCAAATAATTTAACATTATTTTGTCTCTCCTAAAAAATGCCGTATATCTCAAAAAACTTTCGAAAATTTCCAAAAATGGTTTTTTTTTGCTATATCACTTTAACCAATATCGCGGAGCAAAAATTTTATTACCAAAAATTTAAGAACATATCGGGCTTTAAAGAAAACATAAGTCTTTAAAATTCCAGCTTTGCGATTTGAGACATAAAACCAGAAATTATAGTATTGTTAAAAAATAGGTTAAATTTGAGAAACTCTAACTCTCAGAAATGTAAGTTTTTGAAACACAAATCCCAATTAAGTAATCTTTAAGAAAAATATAAATTTGCTATAGGTAATTTTTGAAAATTTTTTATAACTAATTTTTTTGACAAAAATAGGCGAATCGATACTTTTTGAAAATTCAAATTTAAATGTTATAATTTCATTCTATAAAAACATTTTAATTTTATTTCTTTACAAAGCATTATAATTAGTTTTTAATAAAATAAAAAATATTTGACAAAAATCGAACAAAGTTTGGACTCGCTATATCATAACAAATTCGCCAAGATCGGTCAAAAAGTAAAATTTTAAACTTTTGAAGCTAAATATCTCTTAAACTATAAGAGAAGAGGCTATATCTCTATGACAAGGTTTTTAATAGGTTTTCAAAAGCAGAATTCACTTATAGAAAATTTTTAAAATCGGTTTAGATATATGAAATCTGAAACGTTTTAAATATTTTTATGACCGATGACCAACTTTGGGACCCTGTGGACCGAACCCCTTACATCCTACCTTACTATCACCGAAATCGAACTAGCCATTCGGAAATTACAGCTTTATTTTCATTTCATTTTTCATTTGAAACACTGTGCATTGTGGTACAAATGGGGGGAAAATACTGTATGGAAAATGGTTTGAAATAAAAAAACATCACATTTCTTGTAACCTTCTAGTTTGCTATTTTTATTTTTAAATTCACCAAAAATACTTTTATTTTATGAGAAATATCTTGAATTCAATTTGAACTTCACACGCATTTGATTTTTAACATAAATTTCTGAAACAACTTTTCAAGGTTATTTTTTTACGCAGTTGTAAATGTTATTTTGGCATACAATTTGATTAAATAAATTTTTGCAATAAATTAAATAAATAAAATAAAATAAAAAAAAGTAATTTTAGAAATGTTTAGCAATTAGCATTTTGAGTTGCGTAGGCAACGCATTTGAATTTGTAACTAATTCACACTTAAATGTTAAAGCTAAAACGCAAGTGAGTAGACAATTTATGATCTTTTTCATGCGTAAATTGTAAATAAAGTGATATTGTTTTGAATTGCATTGACACAGTTTTTATTTTATTTATTTATTTTATTTTTTTATTTAATTGAATAGATTATAGTTTCTTTTTTTTCAGAAAAATATTAAAAGTGAATATTTTGGGATTTAAAAATATTTTTGTTTTCGAAACGTTGCGAAACCTAAAACTATAAATTTAAAAAATAAAAAAAAAAAAAAAGAAATAATAATTCACCACTAAATTCTATAAATAATAAAATTAAAATCCAAATTCCCACAATTGTTGAAAACCATAAATAAATATATATTTCTTTCTATATCTTAAATATATGAAAGGTTTTCTTAGGTGCAACCACAAACTAATATTTAACCTTTCATTTATGCTCAAATTAAGTCTATATATAATTTAAGTTATAACTTAATATAAGTAAAAACCACAATATTTATTTTTACATAAATATGTTTTTTTTCATTCAAAGAAAATAGTCATATTTGATTTTTGACACTAATACATTTTTGATACTGTGAGAAAGTTGAAAAATACCACTTATCTCGAAATGTTATCTCGAGGCAGTTTTTTTACGAAATTTATAAATAGTTATTTTAGGATGGAAGCATATTTAGCTCATTTTTAGTTATCAGTTATGATACTGACTTCACTAATAGAAAACCTAATGAAAATATGTAATTTATCGTAGAAAGAAATTTCACGTTCGATTTATGTCATTATTTTTCTATTAAGAATCATAATTGCTGTAGTGTATTAAAAAACGCACATTTTCAGATTTTGAGATATTCATAAAAATCGGTTTCTAATACGGTTTTATATATACAAAAACCGGTTAATGTGTTTTATTATTATACATCTATAGAAAATATTATTATTTAATAGAATTATAAAATTTAACGAATAAAAAATCTATATCGTGTAATAATCTTTATATGGAATGAAGTTGAAATAATGGTTCCAATAAAATCAAAATGTGTCAAATTATACTTGCACTGTATAATGCCCTAAATGGTTGGATTAAATCAGTTTTTTGGCAGTGTTTTTCTGTATCGTATTGAAAATAATGTGTTTAGAGACCACAGTTTTATTTAGATCTATTATTTTTCCTTTACAGAATTTTTTTTCTTTAATTTCTGAATATATCTAAATTATAGTTCTATATCTGAATAAAAAAAAATCTTGCAGAATAACATTTAATTGATTTTATTGACGTGATTCAGTCTAAAACAGACAGACATAGCAAAAATCTTATATACTGTACCTCACTCATGTAATACACGGCATGAAAAATTGTGTACATTCTCAGCCATGGCCGGATATACGAAAATGAAGCTGAATATTTTAGTAAAATGCTTAAAAGTGTCTTTCATTAAAAAAATTTAAATCGACTGAATAAAACCGGTATGTCGAATGTATCGAAAATAGAAATATTCGAAACCGGTCGGTTTTCTGAAATGTAAAAAACCGGTTTCCGGTTTCGGTTTTTGAATGCATTAATTGCATGATTTATTGGAAATAATTTTGTAACTTTTAAACTTAATGAAATTCCACATGTTTAGAACTAAAGTGTTTTGAAGCTCATTTGAATCTTATCTGGTCTGGTGAATAGTCGGTGATCCTACAATTTCGTCACTTCGGTTATGTACATAATTTAAAATCATTAAATATTAATTTATGGGTAAATATTTATTTATAGATAGACTTAATAAATCTTAATCAAATTACGCTCTTTTATAACCTCTCCACCGCTACAAGTGATGATAAGGGTATATTAAATTTGTTATTCCGTGAATAACTCCAAGATTATTTACCTTTTATTTTATTGCATTAAATCAAAATCTGATTCGATTAGACTATTATCGCCTGTCTGTTGTTGGCACGCTTACAACCACAATAATTGACACAGCTCAACAAAATTTGGCCTAAAAAGTTTCCTATTTAGTAGAAAAAAGTAGAAAAAAGCTATGGAACGGTATAAGTATCCAACGATTGCGAAATTTGGCATAATATTGTCGTAAGTAATAAACGTTACGCGGTAAAATCTTTGGATAAGGCCCCCTTATTAATGAAACATTTAATATTGCATTCCTCTATAACTAATATAGGAAATCGCATAGTTAGGTTTCAAGTATTAGTTGTAGAAGAATACGATATTAAAAAGTTCTTTGACACATTGTTGTAGACTACAACAATGGAGAGTGGTTTCCATTTGAGGGGAGTGGTATCCCCCTGAAAAACAAAATGTTTAATTTTGAAAATTGGCACGTAGACCTTAATAACAATATTTTGGATTGGACATGGGGGAGTGGCATCCCCTTTGCAAACGGAAATTTGCATATAGTAAAAGCCTTTATAAAAATATTATAGAATACGTAATTTCGGGATCGGACACAAGCGTGGTAGTCCATTAGCGGCCTGAATATACGTTCTAACATTCTAACGTTCTAACACGCTGCGAAACGTCACTATGATAACAATAAATGTTTGCCGCAAACACTTATATATTCGCGGCAAACATTTATTGTTATCATCAACATGTTATTTGTTGGTTTTATTTTATTTTGATAACAATTTCGTCGTATACATAAATAAAATGAAAAGTATATTAAAATATTTCATACGAAAATATTTTTATTCATTAACAAAATAATGCGAACAAACAACTTTTTTTAGAGTAACAATATGTTTATTGGCGATAACAATAATTTTAGTGGCGATAACAATATTTTTAGTGAAGATAGCAATAACTATAACTAATAACTATTGTCATCAATGCAAAATAATAATTCAAATAAAACATTTTATTGATATAAATATTAAGTGGCAATAACCATAAATATGTTTAAAAAATAAACAAACATTTTATTAAAATAACAATTTTTAGTTGAATAATAACATGTGGTGATAACAACAACTATTGCAAAATCACAAAAAAAAAACAGTTACGGTAACAACACCTAATAATAATAGTATGATGTTTCTGATATTTTTTTCTCTGCGTGTATAAATTTAGTTAAGAAATTTAATGTTAAATTTGAAACTGGAAACCGGTTAATCTTTTTTTTGCATTTCAGAAAACCGACCGGTTTTAAATAATTTCCATTTTTGAATTATTCGATATGCCGTTTTTTTCAATCGGTTAACCGGTTTTCAATGGAAGTCACTTTTTAGCTCTTCACTATTATATTCAGCTTAATTTTTGTATTTTCGCCATGACTGAGAATAAATCAAATTTTTCATTCCGTGTTTTACACGGGCAAAGTGTTGTATGCATTCTTAGACCTCATATTCTGACACAATTTAGCTATGTCCGTCCGTTTTAGAGATAATCACGTCAATAAAAATAATTAAATAAAGTTTTGCAAGTTTTTTTATTCAGCAGTATACACTTTTAGATAAAGAGATATTGATATATTATTTAGACATATTTAGAAATAAGAGAAAAAATTTTGCAAAGCAAAAATAATGGAATTAAATAAAGTCATGGTATCTCGATTCATTATTTTAAATTCGATAACGAAAAACACTAACAAAAAACGTTTATACTCCACCCATTTAGTAGGGCATTATACAGTGCAAATATCATTTGATGAAATCTGTTACAAATGTTTATTTTGATACAAGAACAAACACACACTTTGATTACGTTGGAACCATAATTTCAACTTCATTCCATATATATGTTTTTTATCCGTTAAATTTTGTCTATTAAATAATATATATTTTCTATAAATTGGTAATAATCGAACAAAAACCGGTTAACCGGTTTTTTTACATAAAACCGTATTCGAAATCTGTTTTTTTTTGAAAAGCCTATTTTTCGAATAAATCGAAAATGTCGGTTTTTTTGAGTACACTACTTCTATGTTCTTCAGTGTTAATTTCTGAACCATTCTTCTATTATTTCTTATTATTCACCAAATTCATTTGAATTCTATTTAAATAGAAATGAGCCACAATGCGACGGCATTTTAAGAGAGTGACATAAAAAAGATCACACATTGTTTTATTTTTAATTTGGTTTTCTGTTGAATTTTAAACATATTATTTTAATTAAACTAATAAAAACTGTATTTAAAATTTAATTAAAACAAAGAAAAAACAATTTCACTCTTTTAAGCTAAAAATAACATTCAATAAATCAAACTGTTTCAATATTATTTCTTATTTTCTTTCTTTTTTCGTATTTCTCTTTTCCATATTTCTTTCTACACAATAATCGTAAATGTTGATTTTTTATGGCCAATAATACGATTTTATTCAGTTTTTATTTTGCTTTATATATTTTGTCGTATATATAACACAAAGAAAAAAATAATAAAATTAAAAGTAAAGTGGGCGGCGCTTAAAGAAAGCCGGCATTTTAAACTGGTTTCTTTTTTTCTTTTCTTGTATATTTCTTCTACATGTGATCACTGATCAGATATGATTTACATATTTTTATTTTTATTTTGAAAATATTATTACAATACAGATAAATATATACATAAGTTTATATACATACAAACATATTTATTCATATGTATATTTGTTTGTTAGACCACATGTCTATGCAAATATTAAACAACAATAAAAATTACAGGTGTCATCGTAAATATATTGTAGACAAAAAATATGTAAATTATTAAAATCACGTGTTTTGAAATATAAATAGCAGAGCCTATTATGAATCCATTTTGAAAATCAGAAAAATTTGAGTTATTAATTAACGTTTTTATAAAAGAACTAGCAGACCCGGCCAAAAAGAAAATGTTAGGAGGGTTGCTGGCTCTAAGCAATCATTAGTATTGTATTATCATACGATTTAACAGATCAGATATAAGATTATCGCTTTGTAAGGTGGTTCGACAACCAATATTTTCTCTGTATGGGGTACCCTTCCCCCTGGTCTCTCCGTTCAACGTTCAGTCCATTAAAACAGTGCCTTAAATGTGCGAACTCTAGCTATTTAGTTCTTTAGATATTTAATTATCAATGTTTACTTTGGTATCGTCCTATCCTTCCTAGGCTTTTTCCAGTAAAACAGTTCTTTCAGAAAGTTTTTTGAGAACTCTTGGTATTATAGTTCTTTAGATATTTAATAATCTATATTTGCTTTGTATGCGCGGTATCCCTCTCCCTGGTCTTATCCGTCCTACGTTTTGTTCAGTAAAACACTTTCTTTAAGAAAGTTGCTGGGACCAAATTTGAGAACTTTCGCTGCAGTAGTTCTTAAAATATTCGATAATCAATATTTGCTTTGTATGCGCGGTATCCCTCTCCCTGGTCTTATCCGTCCTAAGCTTTGTTCAGTAGACACTTTCTTTAAGAAAGTTGCTGGGACCAAATTTGAGAACTTCCGCTGTAGTAGTTCTTAAAATATTCGATAATCAATATTTACTTTGTATATGCGATACCCCTGGTCTTATCCGTCCTACGTTTTGTTCAGTAAAACAGTTCTTTAATAAAGTTGCTGGGATCAAAATTGAGAACTTCCGCTGTAGTAGTTCTTAAGATATTAGATAATCAATATTTGCTTTGTATGCGCGGTATCCCTCTCCCTGGTCTTATCCGTCCTACGTTTTGTTCAGTAGAACACTTTCTTTAAGAAAGTTGCTGGGACCAAATTTGAGAACTTCCGCTGTAGTAGTTCTTAAAATATTCGATAATCAATATTTACTTTGTATATGCGATACCCCTGGTCTTATCCGTACTACGTTTTGTTCAGTAAAACAGTTCTTTAATAAAGTTGCTGGGACCAAATTTGAGAACTTCCGCTGTAGTAGTTCTTATGATATTAGATTATCAATATTAACATTGTATGGGCGGTACCCCTCCCCCTGGTCATTTCGGAATTTATTGTAGCCTTTGTTACTTTCGGGTATTGGATCATTGTGTGAGAATCATCAAAATTGACCCAGTCTTTTTAGAGTCTATACGTTACATACATTCTAATTTTTATTCGTTTTCAGATATTGATGTTTTTGAATACCAGTTTCCGATATTTTCAGAAAATAAATAAATTTTTGTGTCCTTCAATTATTTTTTCTTTAACTGGCCAATATTTCTACACTTGTTTTAACCACAGACCAATTGTTACATTGAAGTTCTGTTTGGATCAAAAATCTGGTGTAGGCATTAACATTTTCTTCAAACAGATTGATCAAAAAATTTAAGAGTTAAGATATTTTGTATCTCATTCCAAATTTAATTGTAGAAAGTACCATCTTTGCTTAAAGTACATACAAAAGCTTTAAAAGCTCATGAACTGTCAAGTAAAGTCTGAATGACCTCATATTGACATGATCAAAGTTTATGATATACGTCTGTTACAAGTTTAAAGTGCTAAGTAGGTCGTTTACTTCGACTTGTGATACATCCCAAAGAGAGTTCAGTATGTAGTTTCCATGGGATCTATTATTTTTGGTTGCCAAGATCGGGCATTCACATGGGTGATGTAAAATACTTTCCTCTTCCTCCAAATTTTTACAGCTGCAACAACATAATTTTAGTGCAACAGGATAATTTTAGTCTTCTTACATGCTTTCCTAACACGCAGTACTTAAAATGCCTTCCTAACCCGTAATTACGGAAATCAACCTAGATGCGCGACTCTAATTCAGGAGCCTTCATGTACATAACAGATTTGATTAGGTAATGACAGATATCCAAGTTAGCCTTGTCGATTTTTCTATGTATCGACGACCATAGGAATTCAATTACATTAGCCTTTAGTAACTTAATTCCAAAAATTGTCCTCTCATCCAATAGCTCGCATGCCAAATATTTCAACCTGATATACATTCATCACAAAGTCGATATGAAAATCCTATTTTAAGATCTTCTAAAGTACTCCACAGCTCATTTTTGAACCATCAGCGTTCTTATTGTTATGGTCCCCGATACGGTTACTGACACTTTGCTCAATTCTGGAGAGTATTTGAATTTTGAAAGATCTATTAAAGTTTACATATCGCTTATTTGCTGCAAGGTCGTTATAACTCAAAATTCGCAATTTTTGACTTAACATCAGTAGTGCATAGTGAATAATGTATTTTTTTATCTGACAAATATCTTACAGCAAATGAGCAATATGGTGTAACATAATCCGAGGGTATAATTAGATTATCTGGCAGTTACCTCATCAAAATACTCGCATGTTCACGAATTTTAATACAAAGATGACCTTTGTCCCATATATCTTACCGCAACTGCCTAACCAAACCATAACAAAGTCTTCAATAAAATTAGGTTTCAAGAAATGAATTTCGGTCGAATATTAGTCATGTCACACTACAAAACACGTAGGTCTCTTTCCCGGAGTTGATGCATTTTGTCAACATATTTTAAGTTCTGTTGTGGTATTTTAAAAATTTTCGTTATCAGTTTTTGCATACACTACAAATTTTTTGTCGTCCATAGCCAGTGTTACCAATTTAGCCATTTTTAGTCTCGTTTAGTCACCGAAAATTTAATTTTGCCATTAAACAATTTTTAGCCATTTTTATTTACACTTAACCATTTCTATAATGACTAATTGGACACATCAAAGCAACTAAAAAGGAAGTACCTCATAAGTTATTGGTTAAATGTGTATACCATTCTCTGTAACTACTGGAATATCAGTCTCTAAAGATATCTTTTTTCCTTAAAGTTCACTTATAATTATCAATTACAAGATGGTTATCAATTGAAAAGTCAGAATCTGATTTTATAGATGTTTTTTTACCCTGGTGGTGTAGAGTACAAAGCTTAATCTAAACCTATTAAGTTATGTCCTTCTGTCTGTCAGAGTTCAATGAAATTTGGCCTGAATATTTTTTTTAAAACCTGAGAAGATTTTTATTTTAAACCAGCAAAATCGGTTTAGTACATTAAATGATGTAAACCGATATTCATGACAGCCTCTAAATTCAAGTGAAGATCATCCATAAAATTTTTAATTATAAATTGATAAATTTTCGAAATTTTGCGGTCTCTCTTTTTTGTAACAGTTTCGCTGTTGTTGGAGTTTCTTCTCTGAGGAAAAAACTTCCAGTTGATACAATTATTGCTGAGTTGACGGGTTATTCCGGAACGGAGATAAAATTGTCGTGAGAACGTTGAAGAGAGGTAGTTCTACGTCGATTTTCATTACGTTGTTTCCCTTCCACGCCCTTTCAATATGCTAACTCAGTTACCGTTATTTTGTAACAAACGTCATTGGAAAATATTCTTTTATTTCACTGTCACTTCTTTAAAGAACAGTGTCATTGTTTTAAAGAACAGTGATCTAAATATCACTTTCACTGGGAACGTCGTTATTTTGAGATCACGATATCGCTGTCACTTTTTTAAAGAACAGTGTCATTGTTTTAAAGAACAGTAATTTAAAAATCACTTTCACTGGGAACGTCGTTATTTTGAGATCACGATATCGCTTCATTCATGGCCCCTCCTTCCTATACGAAGGTATAAGACGTGATTTGGAGTAATCGGAATCACCATATCAGGCCAAATAAATCTCTGTCAATCAGAGTAAATAAATTACTCTTGTTTTAACTTTAAATGTTGTGTCAATTTTTTAATATATTGTTTAGCCATTTTTTAAAATTTTTAGCAATTTTTAAGCCACTATTTTAGCCACTTATACTACTCGATAACTGGCAACACTGTCCATAGCACAATCTAATGTAAATGATTAATACCAGTAAAATCTTATTTTAGTTGTTTAACATTTGTACTCATTTAAGTTGAAACATGTTTTTTGACGTTTTGTTTTTTATTTAACTAAAAGAAAATTTAAGTTCATTATCCATGATGGTTTAACATGTCAAAATAATTATAAAATAATGATTTTTTCTCTTTCAAATGAAATCTAAAAAAAAAACTTTTTCTTTTTAAATACGGAATTTGTAGTTTGGTAGTCATGTTTTGACAATTATGAAAGGTTAATGATCTTAACAATTGTGTGTGTTGCTTAAACAATAAGAATTGTTAAAAAGATTAGTTTATATTCTTTTTAAGAAGAAAACTAAAAAGCAAAATAAGTAACAATTGATTATCAGAGATTTGGTAAATAAAACAAGTAAGAATGCTATATTCGACTATGCCGAATCTTCAATACCCTCCACCACAAATTCATGTGAAGTTAATACGTATACATATACACACATACACTCACAAATGTGTATAGAAGATTATAATAGACTTTGATTATAGTTAGAAAAATCATTCTGCTTAATTTTAATGAAATTGATCTTTGTTTAAATGCTTCATAAGCTCAAAACCGTTCTCCGTGAATGCCCCTTATAAGGGAGCTATAGGAAAATTTGGACCGTTATGGGGCAAATTAATATAATATCTTCAGTACAGTTAGCAAAATAATTGTGTCGAATTTCAATAGAATTGGTCTTTATTTACTCGTTTAATAAGCTGAAAACTGTTTTCGGTGAGGGCCTGATATGGGAGCTACATTAGAAATAGTTAAAAATCATTGTACTGAGTTCCAATTGTCTTTATTTGTTCTAAAAGCTAAAAACCCGTTTTCCAGGAAGGGAGCTATATCAAAATATGAGCCCATGTTAATAAAATTTATAATTTATATTTAGAATATTTAAAAAATTAATTGTGTCAAATTTCAATAGAATTGGATCAAATTTAAGAGTTCTATAAGCTATAAATCATATTCTGGGAAGGAGCCTTATAGGGGAGCTGGGTCAATTAATGATCCCAGAACAATATGTCATCTTTGGATTTATTATTGTATCAAGATAAGTATATGTGACAAATTTCAGTAAATTATCTTAAAAATTGTGGCCTATATGACACACAGTATCGGTCTGCTTATAAACTGATTTAGCTGGTTTTAATAGCAAACTGCTTAGGACAATAAAAAATGATGTGGACAATTATTCTAGGCGTGAGAATGTTTCCAACAGACAGATGGTCAGGCGGACATAGCGAAATCGACTCAATTTTTGATTTGATGCAAGAATATATATACATTGTAGGGTCTGAGATGATTCCCTCTTGGCGTAATGACAAACTTAATATGCCCTCACCACCACTTGTGGTGGTGGAGGGTATAAAAACATTGTTTTGTTATCTTATATTGCTTATGTCATTCATATGTTGTGATCAAAAAAGTATTTTAAAGTTTAAAAAAAGTTAAAAAAAACTTCTATAAAAGTTTTATTAATAGAAGTAAAAATTATTTCCTATTTGTTTTATATATATATTGTTTTTTTTTTAATTTTATTATTGTGTCATTATAAAGTTGAAGTTTTTACTTAAACCTCATTTTCTTAAATTCAAAAACCGGAATTCGTATTACTGTTTTTTAGCGGTTTTATAGTTTCAAAACTTATTGTGGTGTCAAGCATTCAGCTTTAGAAGAAAGTTTGTTAATTTTTAAAAATAATTTTAATAACAGGAGTTAGATCGAAAATTTCTTAACTTACATATGTTTTAATAAAAACGAAACAAATAAAATTACATTTTCATTTAACTGAAATTATGGTTACAATTTAATCTCTAGTGATGAAGTTTTAAAACCTTTTTCAGGAACTCTTCCAATAACGTTTTTATAGAGCTTTCTGTCACTTTGTTGGAAAGGATAGTCCATGTACGTTTAAAATCTACCATACTTTTGGCAACCCTTTTTGTGCTTTTCCATTCTCTTTTGGCAAGAGCCAAATATATCTTCATTGGCCTTAGCATCATGCAGTTTGAAGGAATTGCCTCATTACTGTTTTAGTACCATTTAAGGCTTTCTTTACCACAGTGACATGATGTCAAGTCAGGCCAAAAATAAGTGGACACATTGTTAAGTTTTATGAATAGAACTACCTTTTTTAAACATTTCTTATTGTGAATTTCGGTATTTTTAGAGCCCGTTGTAACAAATGATTGGCTTCATTTTTTCTAGACTGCTTTTGAGACCTAAACTTTATTTCAACATTTCCTCCAGAATCTGCAACAATTAATTTTTGACCAGAAAGTTGTGAAAAATCTACCAGAACATTTGTTTTTACATCCATAATGCAGCAAAAATACATTTTTCTGCGTTCTGTCTCAGGCCTCTATATTTTTCGCCTCGTTCTTATCAGGAACTTTTTGAAATTGTATGTTTTTAAACATGCGTTAGATTTAAATATTCGAACCAAAAAGTACGAACACTGAGTTAACCGGACTGCTTTTTTACAGGATGTGTTGGGAGATCTTTTGAAATACTTCCTTTTTTGAGTTTAGAAACTTGTAGATCATTTTTTCTAATTGAAATAGGTTTTCTATCAACGGACAGGTGCTCCCGGTAATGTTTAATAATAATGGAAACAGTATGGCTACAGGCCTTTGAATGTTTAGTCAACTTTTTGTAGCACTAAGTTGGGATTTCTGGTCAATCATTTTAATAACATAATAGATATATCAAAGGAAACTTGATAAAAACAAACCAAATAGTTCTTAACCCAAATAGTCTTTAATCCAATGTTAATGAAAGACTTGTATTAAGAATTAAGCAAACGATCTCACTCCCTAATGCATTAATTCAAAAACCTTAAGAATATATCACACATTTTTGTATACTGTCCCTGTATTCGTTTTTACTCCCCATTGGCAACATTTAATTTCACATATTAATGTTAATTAAACAACTGTTGTGTGCTATTAAAATAAATATTAATGTTTTTTTGGGAATTATATATTCAGAGCTTCTAAAACAATCAAATAATCTAATTGTATATGACTAATAATAATTCATTTATTTATTTTACCATTTCAGGATTTCAATGAACAATGCCCCTACTCATTATCACCTGTTAGCACAAAAAGTCAAAAACTTTTACGTTCACCTCGCAAAGCTACAAGAAAAATATCCCGCATACCATTTAAAGTAAGTTAAAATGTTTATTACTTTTATTTATATAAATTTTAATTGTTTATTTCCAGGTTTTAGATGCTCCTGAATTGCAAGATGATTTCTATTTAAATTTAGTAGATTGGTCTTCGCAAAATGTCTTGGCCGTTGGTTTAGGTAGCTGTGTATACCTATGGAGTGCCTGTACAAGTCAAGTAAGTATTTGATTATTCACTCATTTACTATTTGCTTTCATAATTAGTTATTTGTTTTGCAAACTTCTGTCTTTTTTTCTAAATATTGAAAAATTTGAATTTATATTTAAATAATTGTTTGTTATTTATCGATATTTTTATAGGTGACACGTTTGTGCGACCTTAGCCCTGATGCAAATACTGTGACATCAGTTTCGTGGAATGAACGCGGCAATTTGGTAGCAGTTGGTACACATCATGGTTATGTTACCGTATGGGATGTTGCAGCCAGTAAACAGGTGTGTATTTTTGAGATTTTTGCAAAATTTAAATAAATTAAAATAGTTAAGAAATCGAAAAATGTTTTACATAATGAAATTATTACAATTTAATATAAAAATGTTTTTTTAGTTTAAATCTCAAGTGATGAAATTTTAAACTTTTTTCGGAAACTCTTCAGTTGAAGCTTTATATTGATTTCTGTATCTTTGCTCGTAGTCCATATCTACCACTTTTGAACACCTTTTTGTGCTATTTTTGCAAGAGCACAATATCTCTCCACTGAGCTTAGCTCTAGGCCGTGGAGAATTTTTGCCTCCCTTGGTAAAAAATACCATATTATTGTTCCTGTACCACTCAAAGGCGGGTTTACCATAGTGACAGGATGCCAAGTCAGGCCAAAATTAATTATGAATTGTTATGAGTGAAATCAGTCTTTTTTGTAAAACATTCATTGTTGTAAATTTCGGTATTTATAGAGCCCGTTGTAACAAATGATTGACTTCATTTGTCAGAATTGCATATTGCTTGCTATACCAAGTACTTTTTTGAAATTTTGACTAGGAAGTTGCAAAAAATTTGCCAGATCATATGTTATGTCATCCATTAGGCAGCAAAGATATTTTTAAAAAACTTTACTTCTATTTCCGTGCTTCGTATGTGTTTAAAGCTGCATTCGCTTCATTAATTTGTACCAAATAGTCGAGCACTGAGCTTACCGGGCTGCTTCCTTCCGGATGTGTTGGGAGCTATATTAATGCTTTCTATTTTTGGGTTAAGAAACACCATGTTGACCATTCTTCTAACCAGATTTTCTATTTTACCTCCTACCAGCACTTTGTTAATTACACCGCTTGCCCAACTTTTGGTAGAACATGTTGGGTTTTGTTGAAAATAATTAATAATTTTAGTAAGCACTTTTTTCTTTCCACTTTGGTCACAATATATGTCAATAAACATAATAACTGACATGTTTTGCAAAGGTAATTTGATAAAAGAATCAAATAATAATTGGGTTAGAAGTAGATGAAAAACGGATGTTAAGATATTTTCGACTCTCTCCTTAATAAACATAATTGCATTTGATGTTCGGGAGAAAAAATATTTTATTAAACATAAAAAGGGATTAATATATAGAATTCTTACAAGTTTTATTAATAATTCTCACATAATTTTATCAAACCAGTACAACTACATGTTGCTTTTCAACATGTATATAAACAAATTGAATTTATTATTTGTCAGTTAAAGTTGTATGCCTAAAACTATGCTTTAAATTTGTGTTAAAAAAATCTAAATGTTTAATGGTTTTATATCATTGCAGATAAACAAACTTAATGGACATTCAGCACGTGTAGGTGCTTTAGCTTGGAATGGCGATATACTTTCTAGCGGCTCACGTGATCGTTTAATCATACAAAGAGATACTCGTACACCTGCTCAACAATCAGAACGTCGTTTAGTTGGTCACCGTCAAGAGGTGTGCGGTTTAAAATGGTCTCCTGATAATCAATATTTAGCTAGTGGCGGTAATGATAACCGTCTCTATGTATGGAATCAACATTCCCTTAATCCGGTACAATCATACACAGAACATATGGCAGCCGTAAAAGCCATTGCTTGGTCTCCACATCATCATGGTTTATTGGCCAGTGGTGGTGGTACTGCAGATCGTTGCATTCGCTTTTGGAATACTTTAACTGGTCAACCTATGCAATGTGTAGATACTGGCTCACAAGTTTGTAATTTAGCTTGGTCCAAACATTCATCCGAGTTGGTATCAACTCATGGTTATTCCCAAAATCAAATATTAGTATGGAAATATCCTTCATTAACGCAAGTGGCCAAATTGACGGGACATTCATATAGAGTCCTCTACTTAGCCTTAAGTCCAGATGGTGAAGCTATTGTTACAGGTGCCGGTGATGAAACATTACGTTTTTGGAATGTATTTAGTAAAGCTAGAAGCCAAAAAGAAAATAAATCGGTATTAAATTTATTTACAAATATTAGATAATTCTCTTAAATTAAGAAAATATACAACAAAAGGCTTGACTAATAACGAAAAACTATATACAACAATTTAGAATTCTAAACTAAAATATAATTGTAATCATTAACACATCAAAAACAATTTCATTAAATATTTGTAAAATCATCTTCATTTTATGATAATGCAAATCACCAAAAATCTATTAAGAAAAACCCCAAACTTAAATTTGCTATTTCCATAGATTTGTTTTCCTTTTCTACACATTTATTCTTAACATCTCAATTATAAAGAGGTGATTTACACTGTTGCTATATATTTTTCTAGACAAACAACTTTTTTTCCTATATATAATTATACAAATCAAATTATTAACTGAATGGAATTTATTTTTCATTTTTATCAATTTTCATATAAATAATTATTTCTTTTGTTTTTATTTTTTTAATATTTTTATTTAACAAGGCTTTAGCAATTTTATACACCAATTTATATATATACATTTATAATGTATATTTAACTTGTTTATTTTTTTTTAATTTTTTTATAGTTTTTAGTTTAGTAAAATTATTTTATAGTTTCGTTTTGATAATTAGCTTCTTTGCATATTTTCTGATTTTTTTTTAACTGAAAGAAACTAATAGATCTTTTGTGAATTTAGTTTTTTATATATTTACAAAAAAATTAAAAATAACTTGAATTTATAAAATATATATTTTTTGAAATTGTATGTAATATTTGGAAAAAAACTGAATTTTGATCTTCTTATAATTGAAAAAATAAACAAATAAATTTGTTGTAAAATTTATAATAAAAAATATATAATAATTATATATTGGTAAAACTTTATTGGTTACAGTTTATGTGTTTTGGAAAATTATTAAGAGATTTCTTTATCAAATTATTGACAATGAACAAAATAACGCTAAATATTGAATTTAAGTTTCCAATAAAACGAAAATCCATTTAGTCATTTGTTAGGAAAAAGAGAACAATAATCATCTATGTTTTGCTGGATAACATCAGTTAATAATTTTAAGGAAATTTGGTTACATTTTTATAAGAAAGAGAAAAAAAATTCAGAAAAAAGACAAACGATTCAAGATTCAATTCTACATTCAATATTCAATTAATCAAATATATGAAAACTAAAATATTTAGGAAACAGTTAGAATATGATATAATGAGTGATTTGTAATTGAAATCCTAACTAAAAAAAGTGTTCAGATTTATATTTTTCAATCAAAATGTTGATTAGTTAATTAATTTTGAAAAATTAATTTTAAATAGAATTTCGAATAATTAATAGTCAGTTACTCTTTGTCGAATAGAAGCTATCGTTCGGTTTTCAACGATATTGAAATATCAAAAATAGCTTTTGCCAAACTGAAGTTTTGTATGAAAAAATGTAGAAGTACATACCAATTTCTAATTATCGATCCCTAGAAAATCAAATATATTTTTCATCCCCAAATTGCTTTTGTAGCATTTTTACTTAATTTTAGAAAAAAAATGAAAACTTCAAAATTGCGCTTAAATTTCTGAATGTTAAACAAATATGCAAACGAAAGCTTCGCAGATAGAAAACCCAATTTAAGGTTTTCCTTCGCTTGGATTGTCGTTCGACATAGAGAAACAGACTATTAATTTAGGTTTTTTTTCAATTTGTAATGATTTTGATTCTTCAAATATTTAAAAATAAATCCATTTTTTTAATTTAAGTCATTTTTCGTTTTCTTACCAAATTTTCAGTTTTAGCCAGAAAAAGTTCTTATAACTTAAAGTTTGTAATTTCTGTCTAAAACCTGTAAAATTTGAATGATCGATTTGATATATTATTTTTAAAACTGCTATTTATTTATCTATATATCGCTCATTTGCTGCAAGTTTGTCATAAGCCAAAATTCGCAAGTATTACATTTTTGTGAACGAAACATTCATTTATATGTCCGCTAAGATTTCAACTAAAAAAAATATATGTGGTCAATTGTATAATTTATTGATTATTGTCAGAAATAAGGCATTATGCCGGTTGCGATAATTGATTAGTTTACATTTCAGATTAAACAAATATTCATGAAAGAAAAATATTAATAAATATGTTTCTTTCTATTGAAAGAAATGTCCCCTTTGAAAAAAATATTTTTTGAGTTATCACTATCTTGCAGCAAAGTGTTATATAAATCGATTAATCAAAATCATATAAATTACGTTTACTCAGGATGTAATAAAATAAATTAAATAGAAAACAAAACAAAATTTATAGGGAATTTATGTTTCAGAATTTAGCAAAAATTTTTAAAATTGAAATTCCAAAGATCTAAAGAAGAAACTTAAATTTCTTAAACAAATATCACCATTATGAACAAAATGTACTTATTGAATTTGCATCATACTGACATGAGAAAAATGATAATTTGAGTCTCTTCTTTATGTCTTGAATTGAAATAATAATTCTTGGGTTTGAATGTCGGTTAACCAATAAGTTGATTCTTAATAATTTGATAAATGTAAATCTTTAATAATTTCTAAAAAATTGAAATTCTATAGAAAAATTTTCAAAAATTCATATGCAACAGAGCTGGCGTGCAATGATATCATTAAAAAAAAAAGAAAAACATATAAAATTAAGATTATTTAATAATATTAATAAATATATTTAAGATTTAATTTTAAAAACTTATTTATAATTTCAAATAAAATTAATAAATAAAAATTAGCTAAAAGAACTGATTAATATATAAATCTTAAGAATCTGAAATTGATTAATGAAAATAACTAAAATATTTCCAAGTCCTTAATTTTAAGCTTTAAATTTAAGTAATAAATTTAACAAATTTAAACAAAATAAAATTTAACAATAATAAAAATTTATAAGTCGATTACGTATGGCAACCGAACATCAGTTGCATTATCAGTTGCCAAAATTATATTACAGATGGCAACTGGCAACTAAAGTTATCAATTTCAGTTACCAAATAATAATATTTTTTGCAACTCTGTTCTTTTACGAACTAGTTTTGATTTAAAAAACGTAGGATTTTTGATTTATTTTAAGAAACTTGCTATATTTTTCCAATTATAAGTTACAACAAGAAGGGAGGTACCTCTTGTAGAAATGGTGTTAAATCTAAATATGCTCATGACATTTGAGTTTAGGCGATAGTTATAAATGTTGAATACTATCTTTAGGTTCCATGATGCTTACGTTTGTTTTACCTTAGAAAATAGTTGTCAAATTTAGTTTCCTTCTCGGTCATTTTGGACACAATATATTGAGGATCAAATTTTTTGTTCTATTAACAGCACTCATAACTTAAGTACAACTGACATCAAGGCTGAGCCTTTTGAAAGCTTTCATCGAAATTCGCAAATACTGTTAAACGTATTGCTGTCGAAGGATAAACTCGTTTATCATTTTTGTAAAGGGTATCAACAAAATACAACACTGTGCCATTCGGAAGACAAAAATATTCCTGAAAATTATATTTTTTATTAAAATAATAACAATTAATTTATATTTTATATAAATTATAATTATAAAAATTATTATATTTAAAAATAATTCTTCAGAACACAGTGCATGTGTATATGATATTGTGACTGTGATTTAATCACTGTAATTGGTAACTCACTGGTAACTATAGTGACTTGAAATTATGAAATAACAGTTACAAATAATGTCGTTATTTCTTCTTTTGTTGCTTATCAAACTGTATTAGTTTTTATTTTGAGCTGAAAAAATTACTTAGAGTTTGTGCTGAGCATAAATTTGCGATTAATCAAGAACAAAAATTATCAGCTTCCACGGTGCACAGTGTGAACTCTAATAGAGCCTTCCATATTCAAAGAGAGCAATGTCCTCTGTCACATTTTTAATAAAAATTTAAAAAAAAAACATTCTTATGTTTTCTTTTGAAATTCTGCCATCACTGTCACTATTTTAAAACAGTGATTTAATAATAACTTTCACTGTTAACGATGTTGTTGAAAAATCTCCGTATCACTCATCACAAATGTTTTTATTTTTTTGTTAATATTTTTCGGTTACCGAACTGTATAATTGGCAACTGACAGCAGTTGCCACACATAATACGTCTGAAGTTCGTTTGCCCTACGTAATCGACCAATTATTTGAAATCTTTAAAATAATTTGTTTTTAAAACTTTACTATTAAAAATGTTAAAAATTTCTATAATAATTTAAAAAATAATAATAAAAAATCTTCAAAATTATAAAATTTTTCTTGTCTAAAATAATTTTTTCAATTTGAAATTTAAAGTTTTACGGAATTATATTCATGTATGCTTGATTTAATGCCGTGTGTGTGTGTGTGTGTTTGAAATGAATAATTATTAAATTTAATTGTGTATAAATGTGAGCAAAAAAAGAAAAAATTAAATAAAATAATATATGATTTACCTAAAAACAATTATTATTATTTTAATTTACAATATTTGACATCTTCTCATAGTCATAGCATAGTTTAGTGATCTTTCATCTTCCATCCATCTATCTGTTAGAAACATTCGTAGGATAGAATAATTGTCCGATAATTGTCAGTTGTTTTCTATTAAAAACCAGCTATATCTTTCTTATAACAAAAAAGTTATAGAGCCATATCTGAGATAACCTCAAAATTTCAAAAAAAAAAAAAAAAAAAATAACTAAACATACAGTTATATGTACTTCATTGTTGTACAAAAAATTATATAAATCGGATCAATAGAGAAAAAGTTATACTCTTAAATATGCAAAATGTTAATACACCCTCCCCCTTCACAAGTACACTGGTCTGAAAATTTCCACATACATTGGAGTCGAAATAGAGTGAAATTAGTGTACCAACTGTTCACGTTATCTCTAAAATTCACTTTATCAAAATTATAAAATAGGAAGTATGTATGTATGTATGTATGTATATATGTATGTATGTATATATGTATGTATGTATGTATGTATGTATGTATGTATATATGTATGTATGTATGTATTTATGTATGTATGAGTGTATATATACGTATGTATGTATTATGTATGTATGTATATATGTATGTATGTATGTATGTATGTATGTATGTATGTATGTATGTATGTATGTATGTATGTATGTAAAATTTCAATAGAAACCCATACATTGTATGTATGTATGTATGTATGTATGTATGTATGTATGTATGTATGTATGTATGTATGTATGTATGTATGTATGTATGTATGAGTGTATATATACGTATATATGTATGTATGTATGTATGTATGTATGTATGTATGTATGTATGTATGTATGTATGTATGTATGTATGTATGTATGTATATATGTATATATGTATATATGTATGTATGTATGTATGTATGTATGTATGTATGTATGTATGTATGTATGTATGTATGTATGTATGTATGTATGTATGTATATATGTAGGTATTTATGTATGTATGAGTGTATATATACGTATGTATGTATGTATTATGTATGTATGTATGTATGTATGTATGTATGTATGTATGTATGTATGTATGTAAAATTTCAATAGAAACCCATACATTGATTATCGAATAATCAATATTTGCTTTGTAAAGGGGGTACCCCTCCCTCTGGTCCTATCCATCATACGTTTTGTCCAGTAAAACAGTTCCTTGAGGAAGTTTTTGGTACCGAATTTGAGAACTCTCTCCGTTATATTTCTTTCGATGACTTCTGCCCCTGGTTCTATCGAAATTTTTTATAGCCTGTTATTTTTGGGTATTTTGGGATCATTTAGTGAAAATTTTATCAAATTTGGTCCAGCCGTTTTAGAGTCTATACGATACATATATGTGAATTTCCATAAAATTTGGCAAAGCCGTTTTAGAGTCTATACGTATACACACTTCCTATTTTATGTATATATATACAGATTAGGATTTTTTCGTAATCATTAGTATTGTTCTCAGCCCACTTTTGGCTTTTTCCAAAATGTTCACAGCTTGAGTTGCTTGAATATATTCGTTTATACTAAAATTGTCTTTATTTGTAACGGGAATAACAGATTCAATACTTTCATTTCACTATCTCCTGCAATGACACAACCACTTAATAAAGGAACCCAACATTTCCTTAACACGTCTGGCGATAAATCCTCCCAAGATAACATAAGAATGTCAGTAGCATCTTTGAGTGTTAATGCTTTCAAAATTTCTTTAAATTTTTCTTTCTAAAAGATGTTTTTATACCCTATTTAAAACCAGCTATTTCGGTTTATAAGCAAGGAAGTTATAGACCGATATCTGAAACAACCTCAAAATTTCGAAAATAAACTCTTATAATTTTTTCTAAAAATGTAATTGGACTTAAACAAAAAACTAATTTTAGCATACAATTGCACGTGCTTCATCATCGTGCAAAAAATTATCAAAATCTGATTAACCTGAAAAAAGTTATAGGCTATAATATGCATAATTTTGATACACCCCAAACTCTTTGTGTCATATGGGCCGCAATTTTTAAGATAATTTACTAAAATTTTTCACAACTAATATTTTAACCATTCTTATATATGTTATAAATTTTATTAACATTTTGATATAGCTCCCATATAACGCCCCTTTCTGAAATATGATTTATAGCTCATAAAACTTTTAAATCGGAACCAATTCTATTGAAATTTGACACAAATAAATTTTTAACTATTTTAAATATATGTTATAAATTTTATTAACATGGGTCCATATTTTGATATAGCTTTCATATAACGCCCCTTCCCGAGTAAATAAAGACCAATTCTATTGAAAGTGGACACAATTATTTTGCTAAATGTTCTAAAGATATTTTATTGATTTGCTCTATATCGGTCCAAATTTTCCTATAGCTCCCTTATAACGGGATTTCCCGGAAAACGGGTATGAGTTTATAAAACATTTAAATAAAGATCAATTCCATTAAAATTTAGCTCCCATATAAGACCCCTTCCCGGAAAAAATTTTTGAGCTTATAACAAGCATAATTTTTGTTTTTATACGCTCCACAGTACAAGTGGTAGAGAGAGAATATTAACTTTGTCATTCTGTGTGTAACGCTAAGAATGTATATATTCTTGCATCAAGTCAAAATCTCAGTCGATTTTCGTCAATCTCTTTGTCTGCTCACATCCACAAAAATTAACAGAGCTCAATGAAATTTGGCAGAAAAAAGGCAGTTCAGTAGAAAAATTTTGTAGCCTAAATTGTAACTAATTTTATGACTAATTAAGTATTTCTGTGTTATATACATTTGTGAGTGTATGCGTATCTATGGAACCTAACGTATTAACTTTACACGAATTTGTGGTGGAGGGTATTTAAGATTCGGCATAGCCGAATATAGCACTCTTACTTGTTTCTAATAAAGTTTTTTTATACGTATGACATTTTGATCCATCATTTGGATAATTTAGATCCATTTTCTGAAATAAGTTCTTGCTCTACTGGATGTCATGGGACATTGCCAAGGATCAAAATGGTCTTTGTTGGTAAGCCCTTTGGATTGTAAATTTGATTTAGCCTAAAATGAAAAAGTTAAACTGTGTAAAGTATAAAACCCAAATTATAAACCCGACGTACGATCGTACGTTCTATATTCAATCGGTATGTTAAACGATTTAAACGATCGCCTTTTTCCGCAATCGGCGTTTAAGTTGATGAACGAATAATTTGTTTTCTGTTGCAATAACTTCACCACATTCAAATTTTTGTATTTAAGTGGTGTAGGGTATATACGGCATAGCCGAACATATATGAATCTAATTTAACAATTATGCTCAATCATAGCGAATATTCTATAGCATGGAACCATTAAAAAACATAATAAATTTTGTTGGTTCATGTTTTATTTGAACTCCAGGCCAAAAATCGAGCACTTTAGATAATAGCAAATATTCAATATAATGGAACCATTCACATAAATAATAATTGCAGCAGTACGTCAACTCTTGGCGTTAGCTTTTTCGAGATTTAGCAGGTTAACAAGAGTTGTAATAAAAGTCCGTCTTATAGAACTCCTTGTTTACATTACGAGGATTTGTTTTTTGTCTTGGCAATGAGGACTGCAGGATATATTGCAGGAAAACTTGTATCTCCCAATATCAAAAGCTTTTGATAGGTCAAGTGCCACAAGGGTTGTCCTTTCATATGATGGTTTAAGCCATGTGAGATTTCCGTACGGCAATTTAATGCTTTTGTTGCACTGTGCATTTTACAGAATTCATGGTGATGACAATCTGCTGTAAGATGACTTTTCAGCTGGAGGAAAAGAAGGTCTTCGCGTCAAGTGACACCAGGTAATATTGTTACCTTATTCACGTCTTTCCCAGATTTTACTATTGATTAACTCCACGCATTTTTCAGGCGTAAAATCAGGCTTTGCATGACAGGTTAAAACAGTTGACAAATTCTAAGCTTCCCGCTCGCCAAAATTTCTTAATCGAGTCCATGAGTAAGAAAAAATCAGCAAGAAGCTCGGGAGCTGTCCTATCTTCCTGTTTTCTAAGGTTGGAGAAAGATCGGACAGTCCTGCTGATTCAGTAAAAAGTTGAGCGATCCTACTTTCGCTACAGTTGGTATTGCGCATATCATCACATTCGTCAGCGAGTCATCGATCTCATTACGGATGCCCGTTACCATTAAAACGTTGCCTGAAAAAAATCTCATCAGAAACAACGTTGGATAATACACAATACAGTGCTGTATAGTACAAAAGAGAAGTACATTGTTAACGGAACAGATAGACGAATCCGGATTATGGTTACCTGCGCTAGATCGCAGGAATTATTCAGCAGTTTTGTCTCCTGGACCGGAACGACTACGATTTTGGGATACCTCATGAATCAGATTATCTATGCTACTTTACCCAGGAAACCATTACAATTGAACTGAAATATTGATATCACCTCAGATGTCCCAACTGCACTCACCACTGTTAGCGATGACTTACGAGGTGACTGCTATAAATGTTATTAGAAACAATTCCTGAGGTGACAACAGCCCATATAAGATTTAAAACTTTGAAACATACTTGTATTTTTCGTTGCTGGAATTACAATCCTTGACTGATGAATTTCGCACTACGCTAAATAAAACAAGTAAGAATGCTATATTCGGCTATGCCGAATCTTAAATACCCTCCACCACAAATTCGTGTAAGGTTAATACGTTAGGTTCCATAGACACACATATACTCACAAATGTATATAACACAGAAATACTTAATTAGTCATAAAATTAGTTACAATTTAAGCTATAAAATTTTTCTATTAACTGCCTTTTTTCTACCAATTTTCATTGAGCTCTGTTAATTTTTGCGGATGTGAGCAGACAAAGAGATTGACGAAAATCGATTGAGATTTTGACTTGATGCAAGAATATATACATTATGGGGTCTGAAATAATTCATTCTTAGCGTTACACACAGAATGACAAAGTTAATATTCTCTCTCTACCACTTGTACTGTGGAGCGTATAAAAACAAAAAATATGCTTGTTATAAGCTCAAAACTTTTTTCCGGGAAGGGGTCTTATATGTAGCTCCCATATAAGACCCCTTCCCGAAGTTTGGACCAAGATTGTTCATATTTATAATATACTTTGATTATAGTTAGAAAAATCATTGTGCTAAATTTTAATGGAATTGATCTTTATTTAAATGTTTTATAAACTCTAATCCGTTTTCCGGAAAATCCCGTTATAAGGGAGCTATAGGAAAATTTGGACCGATACAGGGCAAATTAATATAATATCTTCAGAACAGTTAGCAAAATAATTGTGTCGACTTTCAGTAGAATTGGTCTTTATTTACTCGAGAAGGGGCGTTATAATGGAGCTATATCATAATATGGACCCATTTTAATAAAGTTTACAACATATATTTAAAATAGCTAGATAATTAGTTGTGCCAAATTTCAATAGAATTGGTTCAAATCTAAAAGTGTTATAAATATGGATCCATATTAATAAAATTCACAATATATATTTAAAATAGTTGAAACAATAATTGTGCCAAATTTCAAAAGAATTAGTTCAAATTTAAAAGTTTTATAAGCTATAAATCATATTCCGGGAAAGTCCTTATATGGGAGCTATATCAAAATATGGACCCATGTTAATATAATTTATAACATATATTTAAAATAGCTAGAAAATCAGTTGTGCCAAATTTCAAAAGAATTGGTTCAAATTTAAGAGTTTTATGAGCTATAAATCAAATTCCGGGAAGGGGCCTTATATGGGAGCTATATCAAAATATGGACCCATGTAAATAAAACTTAATACATATATTTAAAATAGCTAGAAAATCAATTGTGCTAAATTTCAAAAGAATTGGTTCAAATTTAAAAGTGTTATAAGCTGTAAATCATATTCCGGGAAGGGGCCTTATATGGGAGCTATATCAAAATATGGACCCATGTTAATAAATTTTATAACATATATTTAAAATAGCTAGAAAACCAGTTGTGCCAAATTTCAAAAGAATTGGTTCAAATTTAAGAGTTTTATGAGCTATAAATCAAATTCCGGGAAGGGGCCTTATATAGGAGCTATATCAAAATACGGACCCATGTGAATAAAATTTATAGTATATATTTAAAATAGTTAAACAATTATTTGTGCCAAATTTCAATAGAATTGGTTCCAATTTAAGAGTTTTATGAGCTATAAATCATATTCCGGGAAAGTCCTTATATGGGAGATATATCAAAATATGGACCCATCTTAATATAATTTATAACATATATTTAAAATGGCTAGGAAATAAGTTGTGCCAAATTTCAATAGAATTGGTTCAAATTTAAGAGTTTAATGAGCTATAAATCACATTCCGGGAAGGGGCCTTATATGGGAGCTATATCAAAATATGGATCCATATTAATAAAATTCACAATATATATTTAAAATAGTTGAAACAATAATTGTGCCAAATTTCAATAGAATTGGTTCCAATTTAAGAGTTTTATGAGCTATAAATCATATTCCGGGAAATGGCGTTATATGGGAGCTATATCAAAATATGGACCAATGTTAATAAAATTTATAACATATATTAAGAATGGTTTAAAAATTAGTTGTGACAAATTTCAGTAAATTATCTTAAAAATTGCGGTCCATATGACACAAAGAGTTTGGGGTGTATCAAAATTTTGCATATTATAGCCTATAACTTTTTTCCGGTTAATCAGATTTTGATAATTTTTGGCACGATGATGAAGCACGTGTAATTGTATGCTAAAATTAATTTTTTTGTTTTAGTCCAATTACATTTTTAGAAGAAATTATAAGAGTTCATTTTTGAAATTTTGAGGTTGTTTCAGATATCGGTCTATAACTTCCTTGTTTATAAACCGATATAGCTGGTTTTAAATAGCAAACTGCTTAGGACAATAACAAATAATGTGGCCAAGTTTTATTGAATTCGGTCAATTATTCTAGTCGTGAGAATGTTTCCAACAGACAGACAGACGGACAGACGGACAGACGGACAGACGGACATAGCTAAATCGACTCAGTTTTTGATTTGATGCAATAATATATATACATTGTTGGGTCTGAGATGATTCCTTCTTGGCGTTACATACAGAATGACAAACTTAATATACCCTCACCACTTGTGGTGGTGGAGGGTATAAAAATTAATTCCAGCTTTGCGATTTGAGAACCTAAAAAAAGAAAAATTTTCTCAAATTTAATAAGTTTGAATAGGGCTTATGGGCATGTCTTTACCCCGATCTCATCCTTAATTAGTTTACACGCATGTCCATAAAGATTTCTTTATAAAATAATAAAAAAGTTGTAAAGCACAGAATAAAAAATGGTTGTTGCCACCTTTTTGTAAAAAAAAATCTCCAAAAATTATCCATTTTTTAAAAAGTTACAAATTATATAACTTTTTAACAGAGTATATATTTATTCAGTTATTGCACTTAAAATTTTTAGAATTTCATAGGGAATCTGTCATTTATTTTAAGAAATTTTTAGGACCTATAGTAGGTCCGCTTTTAAAAAAAATTAATAATTAACAAGGCCAAAAAATGGGTTAAAAATGTATTTCGACTTGAATTTCTCCTAAACTATAAGAGATAACTCAAATACAAGGACTTTCTATGTACAAAATTTCTTATCTCTTAAGTCATAAATGAATTTTTGGCGAATTTAAAAAAAAAATCAACATACCCGAAGTGATCAACTTTAGAGGTTGATCACTTCGGTCATATAGAGTCAAATGAACTGAAAAACACATTAGCGACTTAAGATATTTTTTTTAACAATTTAAAAGTTACAGAATTATAAAAATAAATATTTTTTGGAAAATTTTGATATATAAAAAGTATATATGAGAAAGTGAGGTTAGAGCATTTTAATAATTTTTATATTGATTTAAAAAAGTTTAAAATTAATTGTGTATGGTTTTGGAATCATAAATAGAGGATTAAGAACTGTATCAAGGATTTATTTTACAGCACATCAAACCTTTTTATAGCAAAACAAGGTTAATCGCAAGTGAAATGTTATCGGTGGTTTTAGTGGTAACAGAAAATGTATTTTTTTATTGTGAGAAGTGGCATCCTCATTCAGTGAGAGTGAACTTTAAGGAATCTATTTATATAAAGTGCTCCCAATAAATCCACTAAAATCCAGTGGAAATTAGTTGATATTTGAACCTTCAATCTAATACAGTTTGAAAAGTACTGAAATTAGATAAGAAATTTAAAATAAAACTGATCTCTAAGAAATATAATGAATCTGAATTAATAACTTAAAGTACAGTGAAAAGTTTAAAAATTTTATTATTTTTAGATTAAGTAAAGTATTAAACGTTATAGCTCATACTTTATAGGACATCAATTAAGGTTAAGTTCTTCATTTAAACGATTAAATATTAAGTTTAAATTTTTCTGTATTATATAATCAAGTTTTTCAGTTGATTTTTGTTTGAAATTTTGTAATTTCACAATCGTTTCTCCAAATGATTCCACAAATACTCAATAGGATTCATAGAGGAGTTATAAGTATGTTGGAAGTAATAATCAATAAGAATTCCTATTTTTTCAGCGCTTTAAAGATGTTTATTTTTTCCCTAATAAACTCAAAGTTGTCCACACCTTCAGCCAGTAAACCCCCATACCATTATACAACCACTCCAAGTTCTACTGTTTTACGAGTGTTCTTTGTATAAGGCGCTTCCGTTTTAGGTTCTTACAGAATAAAGACCCAAGGAACTCAAATTGTGCAGTCACGACTTATTTGGAATTGCTCGCACATTATACAACTCCCGGCACAATATCCTGACCTTAACGTGAATGAAAATCTGTATGAAATATTAGATTAAAACGTCAGAAAGTACCAGATTACGAACCGGAATGAGTTAAAGCTGGAGTGATCAAAAATATCCCACACGAAGCAGGTTTAAATAATTCTGGAGCCACTTTAGTTAATTGAGTTCTCAATCTACAACATAGAGCAAAACGATCATCTGTGTATAGCTGCTATAGACACTGAGTTCATAAAGTTTGGTCCTTTGCCAAAAGTGTTAGGATTACCTTACATATACCATCCCCGACTTAAACCTGTGCTTTTCTGTTGTAACTAGAGCCCAGTTGCGTGTGACATATCGTCAGTAAAGTGAAAAATCCGTTGCAAATTTTTGATGATTTCGCATAGTGTAGAAATTATTTGAAAACCTGGTCAAAAAGGCAAAAATGAATTTAAAACATTTGAGGGTTTTTGTGGTACTTTTTGAATTTTTTAATGGTACTTTTTAAAAATTTTAAGGGACACTTTTTTAATTTTTCTAATTAACATAAAAACATTATGTTTTTTTAAATTATTCGTATAAATTGCTCTTCAAGTTTTAAAAGGAAAGTGATTAAATACTTAATTTCTTAGGGAAGCTTATGTGGGACACATGGGTCATGGGCCATATCACAATGTAATATATAAAAAGTATAAAACTTATGCAAGTCAAATGTCACAACGAAAGAGATTTTAAGGTAGTTGTAAACGTTCAACGGATTTTAATAGGAGGTTTTATATAGGACCTACCGGAAATTATTGGTTGATTGCAATAAAACTTGGTTAAAGGATTAAAATTGCTATAAACATTTTTATCGAATTTTATCATGATCAATTATGAAAGATGTCCGCAACGGGACTTAATATGAGATCGAAATGTGTGCCGATTTTCATCAAATTTAATATTCTGATTTTAGAGTACACGATACTGAACAATTGTAATGTTTGTCACAACTGTTACATAATTAACATTTTATTTGTATAGATTTAGCGAAATAATGGATCGATTGCAATAAACATCAATTTGATTTGCCTTTCGAATTAACTAATGCTAACTTTTAGTATGAAAACGCTTCTAGTAATTTTGGCCAGGTTTTGGTAATTTACAATACTGTATGTCGTCCAATTTTTTTTTATCAGGGTGTACACAATATTTTACTTCTTCGACCATCTCATTGTAACGTGTTAGGAGTTATCATACCCTCCACCACAAGAAATGGTGAAGAGGGTATATTAACTTTGTCATTCAACCTGTTACGCTGAGAAGGAATCATCTAAGACACAATAATGTATATATAAAATAGCATTGGCCAGAGTTTTTATTATAGTCCTGAGAAGCATTAAAAACCAGTAAAACCGGTTCGGTATGTTAAGAGATATAGACCGATATCTGAAACAAACTCTAAAAAAAAGCAAAGAACTTCCGTAAAATTATCAATTTTAAATCGACAAATTAGAATAAAATTAATTAAAATAAATTACTTTAGTATCAGACCTCACTACTATTCCAAAAATTATTGAAATCGGTTCAGTAGAAAAAAAGTTATAGCCAAAATATTACTTATTTTATTACTAATTAAAGTTTCTTTGTTATATAAAAATACTTTCACATCATGTATGCGCGTTTAATGTACATGTACGATATATAATTTATTTATTTCTTAGTTATTTGTGGTTGAGGGTATTGAAGATTCAGCATAGCCGAATATAGCATTCTTTATTGTTATATTTTACATTTCCGGATCTCATACAATAACAATATATACTATATCTTATTGAATTTGGAATAGTTGGGACATGAGAATGTTTCTACATGATATGAAAGTAATTTAGAAATGGCAAAGGTAATTTTTATTACAACAAGTGAAATAGTAATAATACATAGCGCAAATAATTTTAATCTACAGTGCAAAGCATAAGTATAGATACCCTCATTCGAGTAAACAATTTTATAAATCCAAAGAATAATTTGTTTACCTTGCAAAAGTGTAGTTAGAATAAAGTAAAAAAAATTTAAAACACACAGTCTAAGTGTATTAAAACGTTATATATAATATTTAGTAGGATATGCCTTAAGGTTAAGTCCTTAATTTAAACGATTTGGCATTTCATCAATAAAGAGCCCACACCTTGTGCCAACATACATCCCTACACCTTTATACAACCAACTCCATATTTTACTATTTTAAAGGTGTTTTTTGGATCAAGCGTTTCATTTATTTTCTTTATCCGAGAGAAAAATTGTATATTTTGATTCCTCTAAAGAAATTGCCTTCTCCCAAAACATATTTGTCTTATTTTTATAAATTTTTGTGAAATCTATTTGCTTTTTATCTATTCTTTTAATAAAGAATTCTGTGCGAGTATTGTAACCACCTTTATTTATAGTTCTGCCTACGGTAACTGCAGTGTTGATTTCGTTCAATATTTGGAGCTGTTTTAAAGGAGCTGTTTTTTGAACTAAAGTTATTAAATACATTTTAAAATCTCATCTATAATAAAAAATTTTAAACATTTTTTTAATTAAGCGCTTTCAATTTTTATAAAAGATGTGCAGTTGCCAATGCATTTTTGAAAAATGTTTAGGAGGTACCTGCACTTTAGCCGTGCAAATAAATAGAGTTAATAGAAAGTTTTATTCACTATTATTTTGTTGAATACATTTATAATTTGTATGGCTGGGGTATTATATAGAAAAAATGGTATAACACCCACCTTTAAGTATACCGTTCGACTTAGAATAATCGATTTAAGTCGATTTAACGATGTCCGTTCGTCCGTCCGTCAGGCTGTCCATTTAAACGTTGTGAGCACCCTACAGGTAAAAATTTTTCAGATATCATGGTGAATTCGGTACATGTTATTATTTTGGTCTAAGGGCGAAGCGTTTTGAAATTGGCCGTGTCCGGTCCAATATTTCGGGTATCTTCCATACCAATGTCCCCCGAGAATGAGGTTTTCAGCTTATAAAAGTCCTAAATTTTAAGCAATTCTAATTTTTTTAGCAAAACAAAGTGTTGTAATATTTTGAAACAATTACGCGAGGGTCGCTCCATTACTTCTCATAGGTTGCATACAAGATCCCTTTCAAATATCACTTTAAAGAGCATTAACATCAAATATTTTTTGGCATTGCAATAATAACTGGTGAAATTATTGAAATTAAAAGCAAAAATTGATGTGTCAAATTATACGAGGGTCAGTCCATAATTTCTTCTAAATGCCAAATAACTCCCCAGGAAAATTCATTTTAAAACTCCTAAATTTCACATAATTGTTAGTTTCACCATTAAACACTGCACACTTAACAATAAATCAAAGAATTAAATTATACGAGGGTCGTTAATTAATTTTTTGTAACTGCTATTTATAGCCAATATTATGGTGTAGGGTATAACTTGTTAATTTTTTAATTTTCACAAAAATTCATAAAATTGTTTTAATATAAATTAGAGTACCTAAATTTATGCTTTACACTGTAAGCAAATTTTACGCATATTGATTTGTATTTTATATTAATTATTCTCTTTTTTTCATAAAACAACTAAAATTTAAACTTTACCAGCGTATGGTAATATATGGCACCCTGATTATCTTTATCTCTAATAACTAAAAATTGTTTATCAGGTTTAATCAAACGAATAAAATAATTAATTCATATGTTCACCCAGACTAATATTTTTACAATTTAATAGTGTTGCCATTGTTGGTTTTTTGAAAAAATGTATATTAAATAAGAGATGCAAACAAATCAGAGAGTCTCGACTTTGGATTTAATTAAAATATTTAAGAAATGTGATTTGAATATTTCGTTAAAAAGGGCAGAAATGAATTTTTGAATTTTTTAATCTTATCATGAAGTCTATATAGATTTTTTTTATAAACCTGGTCACACTAATAACGATCATTATTATTTATTTGCTAAGTTTATGAATTGAGTATTAATTTAGATAGCAAAAAAAAAAATAATAATAATAAAAATAAAAAAAACAACTTTAACTAAATAATTTAACAAATGTGCTGTTCAGTTCTTCAATCGCTTAATTAGCTTTAAGAGCTCTGACGGAACGAACTCACCGCTTAAACGTACAATTATTACTCAATTTCTTATTAAATTTGTTTTGTTGTGATTTTAAAATGGAAATCTAAATCTTAATAAAACACATTATAATAAAGTGTCACGTTTTTTATTACTATTCGGGGATTTACAGTGACAATAAAAAAAGAATACAAAAAAAAACAAAACAAAATGCAACGTCATAAAATATTTGAATTAATTGTTTTAACCACTTTGTTGGGTTTAAGCCAAGCGCAGGTTAAGGCCAATCTGTTTCCGTTATCTATTATTCACATAAATGATTTTCATGCTCGGTATGTTCTATTTAACACTATTATTACGTTTTCACTTTATTTACAAAAACCTTGTACGTTATACATTATTTAAGTGATTATTAAGAATATTTTAATAAATTATATTCTTTAAATTGTTATCGATAATGTTAATATTTGTTTTTATAATATATTTTCTAAATTAATTTGCATAAAATATTATAAACATATTAAAATAAATTTATTAAAAAAAATTATTTATCAAAAATAGTAAATTTTAAATGAATTTTGATAAAATATTAAAATCCACATTAGTAAAACAGCTGATTGAATTATTTTCAAAAACAATTGTATTAAAAAAATAATTAAAAAAAGTGTTTAATATTTCCTGTAACCTTCCAAAACAACACGACCACACCGTGTGAACTCCACACGTTTATGGATTCAACTATCTGTGGTATTAATAAATGTTCATATTTTAAAAAATTCTGCTCATTTAGTTTTGGACTCTTACCGTTGTTTTAATTAAAGTTAAGAGGCGTGGTGTAGTCGGTGACTCTCCAAAGTTCGCTAACTCGGGTATATTAATTTCTTAATTTGTCAAAAATTCATTTATGAATCAAGTCAAAAATATATAGTCTTCTATATAAAATATGCTTAAATGTTTAGGTTATCTTATCTTAAAGTTCCAGAGACATTAAAGTCGTAAAAAGTTTCTAGTCATATTAATATATGAATCCATTTAAAATACATATTAATCTGAATTTGAAAATATTGAAACAATGTTGTTAAATAAATTAAAATTAAATATCTATATTTATTGGAAATTAATTTAAAACTTTCGCTTTTTCATGCAAAAATAGCCAAAATTCAAAAATGTGTATAAACAAGTAAAAGTTACAGTCGGTCAAGCCCCACTATTTAATACCCTACACTACATTGTTGATTATTAATAATAGCTATTTAAGATTAATGATCGACCCTAGTATACATATATATTTCTAATTTGTATATATTTCTAAGAGTGCAGTATATTATGGTACTACAACATATGTATGATTTGTGCGCTTTAAAAGGACTTTTTCTAGGGCGATAATACAGGAGCTAAGTGAATGTACGTAAAATTTCGTACATCGATTTTTGTTTATATTTATCTTAATTTCACCAATTCTTATTACAATACTTTCGTATATCTGAGATTTAAGCACTTGAAATTGTTTTGTTTTTAAGAGGAGTTATATGGGACCTATGAGAAACAATGGACCGATTTGGTACATCATTTTAGAATATTATAGATTTATTTTCGCCAAATTTTGTTAAAACCGCTATATATTCAGGACTTTTATAACCATAAAACCCCATTACGGGAGGAACATTTAGAACTAGATGAAATAATGGACCCATTATCACCAATTTCCGATTCTCGTATAATTTGGTACATCATTTGAGAATATTATTAGATTTATTTGAGACAATTTTTTTGTTAAAATCGCTTTATATTCAGGACTTTTATTCCGAGAGGAACATTTAGAACTAGATAAAATAATGGACCCATTATCACTAATTTCAATAGGCATCGTCAGACAAAATAAAGACACATGCCAAGTTTCATCGATTTATCTCAAAAATTGCGACATGCATTTTGTTTACAAGGTTTACGTGGGCAGGCAGCCAGGTGAACATCTTTAAATCGACTCAGAAAGTGATTCTGAGTCGAACGATATACATAAAAGTGCTGGTAGCAATATTTTTTCTGTGCCTTACAAATTTAAGCACAAACGTATTATACCCCAACCACCTATGGTGGTGTAGGATATAAAAATGACTTTAAAAAAAATAATAATAATAATAATTGAATCATCCCGTATTCAAGTTTCAATGGGAACTGCAGTGGCTTTTCCAAGATTTCAATCCCTTAAGATGATAACTAATTTTACCATTTTCCATGAATTTTCCCATTTTTGATAAATACATTACCAGTGCCTCACCCTTGTTCTTCTGACATGACACATTCCGTCTGAATTAAAGAGGTGAATTTTAATGCATCCTTTAATAAATCAGTCATACTTATTGATATATTCCAATCCACATGGGCTTTAAGTATATCCAGTGTAAAACAAATGAAAATTTGAAGTAATCGAAGATAACTTTGTGAGTTTGGACTTCTAAGACGGTGTGAAACTCTCTAAGTTTTGTTCCCATGAAGGTTATCGTACAGTAGGAAAACAAATCTAAGGTTTTAACTTATCCATTACATGTTTCTATGAATTAAAGTATTTCTTAACTTTTCGAAAGCTATCAAGGCTGTTTTCAAGGTTGCTCACCGATTTGGCTTCATTATAATTACTTTATTCTTTTAATATGTCTCGAAACTATTGATCAAGTGTAAAAGATTTGGACTGTCGTTTTTAAAATGTACAACCAATTTCAGCATAAAAGTTTCGGAACAGTCATTGCTAATAGATTTTTGTTATTATGGTTGCTTTTTTGTAACCAATAAAATAATGTTGAAATTGCTTAGGCGTAGAACAGCGATTATTCAAATTATTTTTGCTTTTGTTTCGTAATTACTTCCAAAGAGGTAGAATTTATTTTGATTGTTATTTTTTATAATGTAGAATTAATATGTATTTAGAAAAAAATATAGATAATTTTTATATTAAATTAATTTCATGTTTTGTAGTTTTGGAACAGACACGCCAACATTAAAGTTTATATAAAATAGGTCGGATTCGAAGAGATTTAAAAATATTTTTATTTGAAATATAAAATTATTATGTTTCCAAAAAATTATTAGAATTTTTAGAGAGAAAAACTCAAACGAAATTTGCTGACTCTACACAACATGTCTGTCAACAACTTTAAGCGCGTCTTAATAATGTTCGCTAGTATGCAGAATAAATATGATATATAATGTTGGACTACGTTACATTAAGTTACTTTTGTTTATTCAGGAATATTGAAATTAAACATTTCTTCACATCCGCGGATAACACAAAGAAGGAGTCTTCTTCAAATCCCTCAAGTATTTTAATATATAAACGATGTTCTTGTTATTTACTTCGCTTGAAGTGACATTATTAATTGTTATAAATAATTATATTAAACAAGAATTATAAATAATTCTGTAAATATAAAACAGTCATATAAAAACCCCGTAATTAGTTTATCAATTTCACAAAAATCCTTCGGAAAATTTTGTTTTGCTTCCACAGACAGCGTAACGCTATGTAAGTTCGAAATTAAAACTGAGTGTTTGTTGTTGTGTTGTAGACAAATTTCAACTTAAGTTTCCAGTTTTTCACATTTCCAGAATGTTGTATGATATCTGCGCCATGATTAGATTAGGGTCAGCACCTAGCGATTTAAGACTCCTAATTGAACCAAATGTCGTAGGTAATATTAACGGAAATTTTTCGTAGAACTTTAACGAAAATAAAGATATTAAATAAAATAAACAATAAATATTAAATTAAAAATTAATACAAAAATTTTTACTCAAATTGCAGAATTTTCTTCAAATATACTAAAACAGTTTTAATCAAAACAATTTTTTAATAAAAGATGTTAAAATGCATAAAATTTCATTAAAAAAATTAACGAAAATATGTTATTTATAACAGATAACGACAGTTACGGATCGTCGTAAAGAACGCATTCGATATTCAATATTTTTCCTTGTATGGGGGCTACTTCTCCCCTGATCCTATCAGTTTCTTGGGACCAAATTTTAAAATTCTCGTTGTTATAGTTTGTAAGATATTCTATTTGCTTTATGTGGGTAGTACTTCTTCCCTTGGTCCTTAATATTTAATGTATTAATTTATTACAACAATTTGACGTAATTCTTTCTTCAATTCAATTAAAATTCTGTAGATTTGATTTAAATATGATATTAAAATTGAATAATATTCATGAATATAAAGATATTTTTGAATTGAATATTATACAATCAAATTAATCGCTTTTTATTAACGAATTCAAATAGTCAATTGAAAATTTTTCGTCAATTTGAAGAATTCACGAAAAATTAACGAAAATTTTCTTTATGATGAATAAATTTTCTTCAATTCTACGCCTTTTTTTCGTTTTATTTACTTTTTTGATTCTTTATATTATGGAAAGACAATTTGAATTGATGTGTGTTCTTCTCATGAATTTGACATACGCAATCTTGCATACTCCAAGAACATGGTTCTATAGTGGTTTTTTCCGAATACCTAGTTGAAAGTTCATCTTTTAGATGTCGTCCATCTATTGGTATGATGGTTTGCATCAATATCTAGAGGAAAATTGTCGAATTATTAATCCACTTGGAATATATGCTGAAAAGTTTTATAATTTGAGTTGTACTTTATTGAATAAAAATAAAGTTCCTCTAATCTAACTATCATTTTCATCAATTACCTTCCGAAATCCAACGAGTTTAAAACAGAGTATGGAAAAACTCTATTTTCAAATGAACTCTTCTTGGAGGAGATTAAAAAAATAACACTTTTTTCGATTAAAATTTTAATCTTTTTTTTTATTTTGCTCTGTCATCATTTTATTTTCTCTTAGCGAAGAGCAAACAAAGAGATGTTTATTTTTCTACTTCTCAAAATTGCGAAAAAAAATCGAAAAATACCTAAAAAATTATACAACAAAAATAAACACATGTTAATATGTGAGTATGTTTATATATTCATCCTAGTAAAAAAGTATTTTTGACTGTTACACACGAGTTCAAAACAATTTGTGCGAATTATTCATTTTTAAACTCTTTTTTGGATTTTGCTCTTTTTTTCTTGTTTTTTATTACTTTTAAGTTTTAAACTTCTGTTGAAAGTGTGATAAAAAATAAATAACTTTTTTAAAAATTAAACTATTTGAAAGATCCGATTGTTTGAAGAATAAAAAAAGAGTCAAAACCGTATCTTGTTAAGAAATTAATTTAACAAACCAAAATATCGCAACTATAAATAAAACTTATCAAATTGTTAATACATAAATAATTCTCATAGTTCATTCACGTGCGATCATAAAATTATAATGATTAATTATCTTTAAAAATCACCTGTGTAATCGAATTATAGTTATAACCACTAACAATGTCAACTATATGATGAACTTGTATTTCAATTAAAAACTTTTGCTTATATTTAATCGAATAATATATTGACAAATTGTGATATAAGTTTTTGATAAAGAAAAAAAATAATCATTAACGATTATTTATTGTTTAAAAATCTAGTTTAATGAATTTCTTTTTGCTGGTTGAATCTAATCTTTTCGTTATGACTGTTATAAATTCGTTATTGATAACGTGTTGATAACTTATTTAAAATGTGAATTTTATCAGAAAATAGTGAATTAATATACTTGTTCCACTTTATAGGTTTGAAGCAACTGATACTTCGGCCGGCACATGTGATGAGGGGAAAAAGTGTATTGGAGGTTATGCTCGTACTGTTTATACGGTGAAGCGATTGCTGGAAGAACAAAAAGAGAATAATGCTGTCTATTTTAATGCCGGCGATAGTTTTCAAGGTACCTTATGGTATAATATTGGACGATGGAATGTAACAAGTCAATTCTTAAATATGTTACCAGCTGATGCAATGGTAAGATACTATAATTCTACACTCAAAAAATTATGTAGATAAAAACAAAATAAAAACACATTTAAAATAAGTAAAATTTCTTTCAAAAAAACTTACCGCCATGAATGATGTATAATAGAACTGCATCTTTTGAATCTGAAAATTGGAACATAGAAAACATAATTATTAAAATAAATATCATAACATTTAAAAAATTGATATTTTCACTCACTTTGAGCCAAATATTCCCATTTTTCTCCAGGTTCAAACCACCGAGTTTCTAAATGTGAAATGAATTCAATGAATTTGAGTAAAATTCAATGAATTTGAGTCTTATTTGAGTAAAAATTATCAGTTTTATTAGGAAAAAACCATTTCAAAATCTATAGAAATCGAGAAATGTTATATGTAAATAAATTTGGTATTGTTTATACATTTTTATATTACAAATTCTGACCGGTAAATCTCTTTGTACGCAGGCCGATTTCAATAATAGTTTTTATGGCAGGATTTTAACATTTTATCAATTCATTCAATCGAAATTGACCACTTTGCATTTGTACAAATGGATTACCATTGGTCAAACAAATAATGATCTTCTCTGTTAATGTGGAAGATATTTCAATTTGTTTTGAACTGGACGTTTTTCAAAATATATATTTTTCCGATTTATTTGGAAAGATTTGATTAATTTGGGTTGCGTTTGAAATGAAGAAAAGTCCTCAGATATTTAAGGGATTTTAAATTAAAAAATAATGAACTCTATGATGAAAAGGAAGCTTTGCATATAAAGCATTTGGCCATTTTATCTAACAAGATTGTTTCCCATTAATGGGATAATATTGTTCATAAACATATTGATTTCAAAAAAAGTTTTCTTTGAAAATATTTGTGTAAATCCAACAAAAAAAATTAATAAGAACAAATAATAATATATTCGACTGTGCCGAAACATAAACTTTCTGCACCACTAATATTTTATAATAAATTAACCTTACAAAACAGTAGCGTAGTTGGGACAAAAGCTTTTGAATTTGATCATGTTTGTTCTAAAATAACCGCAAAAGCTTTTTTGGAAATAACTCTGTAATATTGGAAATACAGGTTCCAAAGGGTTTATTTCTGCTGTGGGCAAAAATAAATTTTTGAACTTTTTTATTTCTATTTATAAATTTGAAAATGAGCTTTTGATTCCGATCTTCAAAAAAAACAGGTAAGCATGTTATATTTAGCTATGCCGAATCTTCAATACCCTCCACCATAAATTCGTGTGAAGTTAATACGTTAGGTTCCGTAGATATACATATACACACACATGTACACTCACAAATTAATTGTAAATTTTTGGCTATAACTTTTTTTAACTGAACCGATTTTGATAATTTTTGGAATGGCAAAATTTCATTCCAATTTAACTCCTGAACTTGGAGGTTGCATCAGATCTCGGTCTATATCTTTTAAAATACTGAACCCATTTTGCTGGAAACTTATCAGGACTATAGTGAATACTTAGGCCAAATTTCATTGAGTTCTGTCAATTTTTGTGGATGTGAGCAGACAGACAGGCAGACGAAAATCGATTAAGATTTTGACTTGATTCAATACTATATATATACATTATGCGGTTTGAAATGATTCATTCTTAGCGACACACGGAATGAATGTAGTGTGAAGGGTATAAAAACAAAAAAATGTGTGCTTGTTATAAGCTGAAAACTGTTTTCCGGGAAGGGGTCTTATATGGGAGCTACATGAAAATATAGACCGATTTTGTTCATATTTATAATATACATTGATTATAGTTAGAAAAATCATTGTGCTAAATTTCAGTGGAATTGATCTTTTTTAAATGTTTTATAAACTCAAACCCGTTTTTCGGGAAAGCGCGTTATAAGGGAGCTATAGGAAAATATGGACCGATATAGGGCAAATTAATATAATATCTTCAGAAAAGGTCTTTATTTACTCGTTTTATAATCTGAAAACTGTTTTCGGTGAAGGGCCTGATATGGGAGCTACATCAAAATATGGACGTAGATTGTTCTAGTTTAAAATATACATTAAAAATTTTTAAAAAGATCATTTTACCGAGTTCCAATGGAATTAGTCTTTATTTAATTCTTTTATGTTTTATGTTTTATGTTTTTATAAGCTATAAATCATATTCCGGGAAGGGGCTTTATATGGAAGCTGGGTCAATTAATGATCCCAGAACAATATGACTTCATTGGATTTATTATTGTATCAAAATAAGTATATGTAACAAATTTCAATAAATTATCTTAAAAATTGCGGCCCATATGACCTACAGAGTTTGGGGTGTATCAATATTTTGCATATTATAACTTTTTTTCTGTTAATCAGATTTTGGTGATCTTTTGCATGATTTGTTTTGTTTAAGTCCAAAAACAGATGGACAGAAGACTATATACATATGCTTATTTGCAGATTCTTAACATGTACTAATGTTGCAACATGTTGGTGGGAGTTAGAATAAATATAAAATAATTTAAGTAAAATTCACTGAAATTTTAGCTTTTTTTAATCTTTTCGTAATATTTTCACAGATGATTTGTTGTTTAAAAATATACAATTTTTGGGATAATGGGGACAAAGTTCTGTGGAGTACATTTTTATTGTTCTTAGGACTGAATAATTATATTTAAGATCCCTATATACGCCATCTATGTGGTTGGATTATTACACGTTTTTGCCAATACAGATTTTTTGGATATAAATCTGTTAATTTTTAGAAATAAACGAAATTTTAATTAACATTAAAATTATGTTAAAATTAAAAAGAAGATATTGCACTGAAAACCAAATTATGCGTTTAATTCCGGAAAAAAGTAATTGCACCAAAATTTCGATATTTATCAAATTGGGATTTAAGATATAATATTTTCAAGTTTAAATATCAATATAATTATTTCAAGTTGAAAAGTCTTATAAATTTCAATTTTCTTTGGAAGGATACCTAAATGGGAACTATAGCAAAATATGGAACAATATTCGCCACATGTATTCAATACAGTTAGAAAAAATTGTGACGTTTTTCAATAAAATTGGTTCATTTTCATATAAGCGTTTAATGAGCTCAAACTTGTTTTCCAAGAAGGGAAATTATATAGGAGCTAGAGCTAAATATGGATGGATATTGTTACGAATTTTAATAAAATCGATGATGAAGTAAATGTAACAGTTAAGTTTTGATTAAATCAAGTTACTCTCCAAACCATTTTTTTAAATAATTCTATAACTTTTGAACCGTTAGAGATATCTTAATGAAATTTCATATAGTCAGAGCAGATATGTTTTTGAGTTGATTTGGGGAAATCAAACACCTTTTATGATCAGGGGCTTAGTCAGTGACACCATAAATTTTGCCACCTCAGACACTTTTTTTAATTTGTCAAAAATTCATTTATGAATAGAGGGAAAAGAAGTTTTATATAAAAAGTTTTGTTTAAAAATTATTCTTGTATATGTTTACATATTTAGTTTATCTTTTATAGTTTTGGAGATATTCAAAATGAACCTTAACGCCTTTTTAATACTGTTCATCTTCAGGTCCTAAAATTTTTTATAAATATGTGCTAGATTCCCTATAAAATAAAAATATATATATATATAAATATATGCATCCGTTAAAAATTTAAATTAATCTGAATTAGAGCTTTCAAAAAAATTATATTTTTTGGGGGATTTTTCAAAAAGGTGGCAACGTTTATTCACTTATAAAAAACTATTTTTGTTATGTTTTTTAAAGAATTTTTTATTGCTTTTTAAAGAAATCTTAACGAGAATGCGAATAAATTAAATCCAATCGAGATTGAGGAGAGACTTGCCCACAAGCCCTATCCAAACATGATCAATTTCGGAAAAAATAATTTTTTTTAAGTTAAATTGTAAAGATTGAATCATCTTTTAATTTACCCTAATATGTAGCTACGTATGTAAGGTAAAGTATTTTGCGCCGGATGACCATTGTAATGATCATTTCAGTGGGAAAAGTCAAATGTTTAAACATGATTTTGGGCATTTCCGTGTGAAAAGTGGGATATTTTTTAATTCCCTCAATCATGGATAAGTAAATATACATCACATTGTATATATAGAGAGATTCGTTATATTTTTATTTTAAGTTTTTCATAACTTTCTGACATCAAATGACATTCGTTTTCCTTTTTCCTTAAAAAACCAAATACATGTGTTAAAATTGTATATCTTAGCTGAAAATCCATCCTAAAGTAGGCTTCCTCTAGTTAAATTCAACTATTTTCCATATATTTCAGGAACACCTATGAATCTCTAACGGTTTAAAAGTTACAGATTTAAAAAAGTCAAATTGAACATACTGTGTGACATCGACTAAATCGACACAGCTTTTGGCTTGATTGAAGAATATAAACACTTGAGGGGATCTTAGATTATTCCTTCTTGGCATTACACTTGGAACGACAGAGTTAATATACCACTTTTGGCGATGTAGAATTAAAGAAAATTTAATTGCCAAAAAATATTTATAATAAAAAATCTGTGTGAAATTATAAAGAGATATTTATTTTATGAAAAAAAAACTTAAACGGATTTTTTAATATTCCAAATCTGCGAATTTTTGGCTTTTAGAACTTTAAGGTTTCCAAAACTACATAAAGTTTTAAAATTCAGGTTTTGGGATTTCAGAACTTGATTAAAAAATGTTCGAATACCAAAAAAAGTCGTAGATTTATGAATTTTCAATTTACAGGGTTTACAGGGTTAACCTCAATCTGTTTTGTTTGATTAAAAAATCGTTTTTTTTAACTAAAGAAATTTAAACAAGATCGGTGCCAAGCTTTCGGATATATATAAAAAATTGACTCAATTTCTTGCAAAATTTTAAAAGTTAAAAATTAAAATGCAAATAACTCAAAAACTATGACAGATAAATGAAATCATGTTTTTGTAAAGGTCTTATCGGGGTGTATAAGATGGTGAAATTGAATGGGAAATAAAAATTTGCCATGCAGTTAAAAATATTGAATGTCCGAGGTATTCGATTTTTTACCCCTAAATTCCATCCATGAAACCAGAATGTTTAATGCTGCACTCCTTTGCTATCATTATGTTAAATTTTATGAAATTTTTAAAGAAGTTTTGGAACTAAGAAGCTTAATAATACTCCAAAATGTGATCTGAATTAAAGATTTTCATGTATGAAAGTTTTCAAGTCAACTTTGATGATCTCAGTGTTTCGAGATATATTTTGCGGTTATCAGACAATTTATCATTTGATTCAAATATATTTATGTTACATATTGTATGTATAACTTTCGCATTTCAGACATTAGGTAATCATGAATTTGATCATGGCATTGAAGGTTTAGTTCCTTTTTTGGAAACTCTTAACACAACAATGTTGGTGGCAAATATGGACTCTAAAAATGAACCCGAGTTGACTGGAAAATATCAAAAATCAATGATTATTGAAAGAAGTAATCGCAAAATTGGTGTGATTGGTGTAATTTTAGAAACCACTTATGTAAGTTAACCTTAAAATTAATTAACTTATTTAAAAACTTAAAAGCTAATAATGCTTTTATTTAGGATTTAGCCAACACTGGTAAATTAATATTCCGCAATGAAAGTGAGGCCATTGTAGAAGAGGCTGAAAAACTTAAATCCCAGGGAGCCAATATCATTATTGTCATCTCGCATTGTGGTTATGAGGTTGATAAACTAATTGCCCAACATGCTGGTTCCGAAGTTGATGTTATTGTTGGTTCTCACTCCCATACATTCCTCTATACAGGAGATAATCCGCCAGGAACTGATAAACCTATGGGAGATTATCCAACACAAGTTACACATGCTAGTGGACATCGTGTATTAATTGTACAAGCTAGTGCTTATGCGAAATATGTTGGTAATATAACGGTTTATTTTGATGATGAAGGCAATGTGGTTGACTTTGAAGGTGCTCCCATTTATATGGATAATAGTGTACCAGAAGGTAAGTGATTTTTATTCAAACTTATTTTATTTAAGTTATAAATAATTCATCTAAATGTTAAGTGTTTTGACATTTGACTCTATGAATCAACTATAATAGTGTGACTTTCGGAATTTCACTTAAAACGGTCATTTTAATAAATTAATATTTAAATTATGGATCTTTTAAAGCTTGAAGCAAATACCTTAAGTGTTAATATTGACCTTTTTGGGGAGAAATGCAATGAAAACGCATTCTGGATAGCTTTTTTGTCACCCTTTAATTATAGAAATACAATTTAATACAATTTTTTTGGTACTTTTCTCAAAATATTTTGATTTTTTGTTATGGAAAACTAAAATAAGGCAATCTGTTGCAACCGGAAGGTGAACAAAGAAAAAACTTGTAATAAATGAAAACCCTTAAAGACAATTTTGACAAAATTTCAAATAAATAATTGTAAATCGGTACCAACTCTTTTACGGATTTTGCTCTTTTTTTGATTTGTATCCTTTTGATTTTCATCATTTTTTGAAATTAGATTTTTGTTAAAAGAGCGATAAAAAATAAAACTCTTTTTTAAAAATTAAACTTTTTGAAAGATCCGATATATAGTGGAAAACTAAAATAAGGCGATCTGTTGCAACCAGAAGGTGAACCAAGAAAAAACTTGTAATAAATGAAAACCCTTAAAGACAATTTTGACAAAATTTAAAAAAATAAATGTAAATCGGTACCAAAAATGAAATTTAGGATTTAATGCAACAGGTGAATGGAATCGAAAATATAAGCTTTTGTAATACTCTCTTATATAACACATTTGAAGTAACGAATTTATGACTTTCAAATTTTAGTTAATTTGGAGGAAGTGTTATCCGAACATTGGATTATTTGATGCATGTTCCTATATATACTATATATCAAATCCAAAATTCTTAGAAGGATATACATACAAATATATCATTCGATCAACACTGTATAGATATTTTTTGATATACATACAGTGTAAAGTATATATTAACTTTGTCATTCGGTGCATAACCCTAAGAAGGAATAAAATATATATTCTTGAATGAAATCAAACCTGGGTAGATTAAGCTGTTTCTGTCAGTCCGTCTGTCTGTGGAAAACATTCTTACATCCGGAAAAATTATCCGAATTCTATGAAATTTGATTGTGTGTGATGTTTCCCTAAGCAGTTTGCTATTTAATCCATTAACAGAAAAGTTGTAGACCGATATCTGAGATAACCTCAAAATTTTGAAGAACTAGATTTAGACAGTTTTTAACATTAACATACGTATGTACACGTATTTAATATACACAATTTTAATACATCCCAAAACCATAGGTCGCAATTTAAAATTTTAAAGTTGCCACATATTTTTGTTTTGATGTAATAATAAACCTAAAGAAACTACAATGTCCTGGGACCACTTGTTTATCCTAGCTTCCATATAACTCCCCTTCCCGGAATATGGTTCTAAGCTTATAAAACTCTTAAATGTGGACTAATTATTGAAACTGAACACAAATTCATTTGTAACTGACTTGAATTTACGTTTTTTTTCTTAAACTACTTCCCGGAAAACGGTTTTGTGCTTATAAAACCCTTAAATATAGACCAATATTACTGAAATTTGGCACAATTACATTTATATTACAGAATTTAATATAATATCGGCCGATATTTTGCATAACTCCTATAAAAGACACCTTATCGGAATATGGTTCTACGCTTATAGAATTCTTAAATATGGCCCAACTATTGAAATGTAACATAATTTCATTTGTAACTGACTTGGAATTACGTTTTTAATTTGATATCAGCTATATATTGATATAGCTGAGATCAAAAACTCTTTAATTTAAACCAAATCCATTGAAATTCGTCACAACTATTTTAGTAATCGCCTTAAATATGTTATTAATTTGACCATATAAGATCCCTTCCTGGAATATTGTTATATTAAATATTGTTATATTAAAATTCATAATATTTTTTACTCAAATTAGGGTACCTAGACTTATGCTTTACACTATATATCTGGTATATAAGCGATACTTTTTAGTTAAAAGTGTATTTAATATTGATAAGTCTTTTCTGAACACTCAAGTACTCTTCCAATTATGGTAAACGTATGTAAATATTTGTATAAAATCCTAAATCAAAAGCTATAATTTGAGAGATACCCCATATGTTTCGGATTTATCAATCATATTGTGAATAACACGGTTACCGATAATTTCGTTAAGTCGCCGATAAAAAGGAAATGAACTAACAAACAATAACTTTTCACGATCCTCTAGAGTCAAACAGAACCTTGGGAGTCGAGTACCCCCTGATAAGATAAGGAATTACGTAAACATTATATTAATTGAACAAATTTTGGATGAGATCAAACGTCTACATCCATTCAGTCTGCATTCGGTCTTGTGTTTCATTAAAATTATTGGTTGTGAAAGTGTTAATAAGCTCAAACGTGTCAGAATTTAGTGGGGCCCATTAATTTGGCCACCACTTAATCGGAAAATTCAAAAATGTTTCTGAAACTAAAGCTTTTATAGTCATTGTGAATTAAGCTTTGCACAAATGAAGTACATAAATATGTGTTTTTCCGTTTTATGGGTGATGTGGAATTTAAATGCTTTTTGGTGATTGGTATTATGGTATTAAAATATTTTATATTATTGTTATATTATCAAAGCTTCATTATTCTTTTAGATCCGGATGTTGTTATTGCATTGCAACCTTGGAAAGAGGAAATTGATGCTAAAGGAAAAGTGGTAATTGGCGAAACTCTAGTTGATCTAGTAAAACAGCCATGTAGTTCTGGAGAATGTAATTTAGGAAATTTCTTTTGTGATGCTATGGTTCATGCGGTAAGTTTTACGGAAATCTGTTCAAACTCAATATTTCGTTTATAATTTATAATTTCGTACGTACTTACCAGTATTTAGATTTGGCACCTTATGAGGATAAAGCTTGGACTCAAGTACCCATTGGATTAACAAATACGGGCGCTTTAAGAGTTCCCCTTTATAAAGGAAGTAAGTTAATAGTTGTTATTAAGATTCTTTTTTGAATTCGGAACTGACATCATCATTATTATCACTACAGATTTAACTTATGCTCATATTGTTGCTATGTCGCCATTTGAAAATATTTTGACTGCTTTTGATTTGCCAGGAGAACGCTTGCGTGAAGCTTTGGAATTTGGTGTCAGTAAAATTGATTACGCCGCTGGAGAGAACAGCTCGTATATATTCCTTCAAGTTTCTGGTTTAAAAGTTACCTATGACTTTAATAAACCCAAATTCGAACGTGTGGTAAACCTAAAAGTTCGTTGTGGTAATTGCACTTATCCACGTTATGAACCATTTGATGCGAATGCCATTTATCGTATAGTAACACCAAATTTCTTACAAAATGGTGGAGATGGTTTCTATATGTTTCGTGATTATGGTACTAACGTACAGTAAGTTTCAGGGAGTGTCCAAAGTTTTAATAAATTTAGAAAATTTTGTTTAATTTTTCTATCTTACAGACCTTATATGGTGGATCTGGATGCATTACTTAAATATACCAAAAATGAATCCCCTATTATTACTGGAACAGAGGGAAGAATCACAGTACTTTAAAGTGAAATCTTAAAATTATATTAATTATTGTACTTAATTTGAAAAAAAAAACTTTAACTATGACAAATAAAGACTTTATTTAAAATAAAATATCAAACCTCCAGGCAGTTTTCTATTAAGAACTTTATGTTATATATATTTCAAGCTTCTTTTTATTAGTTGTTGAGTCCTTTCCTTACGATTTCACTTAAACTGTTTCTTAATCACTTTCACCACTTAATTATATAATATTTTATATAGATTCACAAGTTTTACAAGCTTTACCAAAATGGAAAGATGTAATCGAAAAAGGTGCTAGTGAAATAATCGGAAATACTAAAGTGAATTTAGAACATACAGAATGTGAATTTAAAGAATGTAATATTGGCAATTTTTACACAGACGCCATTTTGCATAAGGTAAGATAAAACTTTTGTAAATTAAAGTCTTATTTTAAAAAATTAAATTAATATTTCAGTTATTGACCTTGTCTCCCTATAATAATACAAATTGGACTAATATTTCCATAGCCGTAGTAGCTGCTGCTGAAATACCTTTAACCCTACCCAAAGGAGGTGCATAATACTCACATAAATAGTGAAATTTCTTTTTTAAAATCCAATTTATTTCAGACATATCATATGGCCAGATACTTAGATTATGTCCATTTGAAAACACTTTAGTGGTCTTCGACTTGGAAGGCAGACATTTAAAATCAGCTTTGGAAAAGAGTGTTTCACGTATAGATTTTGTCCATAATACAAATGCAACTCATACATTTTTACAAGTGGCAGGATTAAAAATTATATACAATTTAAAAAATCCTGTCAATCAGAGAGTGCTGCAAATCAAAGTTCGTTGTGCCCAATGCAAGTTTCCCTATCTATGAGGATTTCAATGAAAATAAAGTTTATCGAATTTTAGCAAATCGCTATGTGGCCAATGGTGGTTATGGTTTCTCCATGTTTAAGCAATATGGACAAAATAAACAGTAAATTGTTAATTTAAATAAATTTAAATGAAATTAAATGACTGTAAAACATGTATTTTTAGCCACTACTTTAATAACACAATCTCTATAATGGAGTATGTAAAGGAAAGATCACCCATTTATTCCGAAATTGAAGGGCGTATACAAATTTTGAATTCTAAATAAATTTTGTATGAAAATATAATAAATATAATTTATATATATTAAATAGAATGTGTGTATATATGTATGTAAGTATGTATGCATGTAAGTGTGTATATAACGTATAGACTCTAAAACGGCTGGGCCAATTTTGATGAAATTTTCACAGAATGATCTCAATACGGCCGAAAGTAACATGGGCTATAAAAAATAAAATATTTAGTTTCGTATAACTTAAGAACTATAACAGCGGGAGTATTTGGTCCCAACTTCTTGCTCAAGAACCGTTTTACTGGATAAAACCAGGGGGAGGGATATCGCCTATATAAAGCAAATATTGATTATCGAATATCTAAAGAACTATAACAGCGAGAGCTCTCAATCATTTTCTCAAGGATCTGTTTTATCAGACGGATATGACGAGGGGGAAGTGTACCCCCAAACAAAGCAAATTTAAAACACTAATAATATATTTAAATCGTATGATAATACAACACTAATGTTTGCTTAGGATCTGCCGAGTCCATAATATAATCATTCATTATAATCATTCCACTTTCAGGCATTACAGCGATCGACAGGTGAAACGAATGTAAGGACAAATATTGTCCTTAAAAACTTATAATTTAAAAAAAAAATTCCAAATATTATTTGAATAAAAATGTTCATATATCATGTGAAAGCTATTAAAATTAAAAAAAAGAATTGATGATCTTATTAAATTAATTGATTCATATTTGGCATCTTCAAATTCAAGTTGGATATTTTAAAAATGGTATTTAATATAAAACTAATATATTCAAAAACCGAAACCGGTTAACTGGTTTTTTGCATTACAGAAAACCGACCATTTCCGAATAATTTTAATTTTCGAATTATTCGACATGCCGGCTACTTTCTGTCGGTTAAACGAGAAATGTTTATTTTTATTATTTTTTTAATTTTTTTATTAAATTTATTAATTTACATAAAGATTAAATATCAATAGAGAACAGCTGCCAGTTTTTTGATAAATTTGAGAAAAACGATTTTTATACCCTCCACCACCACAAGTGGTATATATATAATATATATATATATATATATATATATATATATATATATATATATATATATATATATATATATATATATATATATATATATATATATATATATATATATATATATATATATATATATATATATATATTGCATCAAATCAAAAAATGAGTAGATTTAGCTATGTTCGTCTGTATGTCTGTTGGAAACATTCTCACGCCTAGAATAATTGTCCGAATTCAAATATCAAATCTGATTAACAGGAAAAAAAATTATAGGCTATAATATGCAAACTCTTTGTGTCATATGAGCCGCAATTTTTAAGATAATTTACTGAAATTTGTCACATATACTTATTTAATACAATAATAAATCCAAAGAAGTCATATTGTTCTGGGATCATTAATTAACCCAGCTCCCATAAAAGGCCCCTTCCCAGAATATGATTTATAGCTTATAAAACCCTTAAATTTAAACCAGTTCTTTTGAAATTTGGCACAATTATTTTTCTAACTGTTTTAAATATATGTTATAAATTTTATTAACATGGGTCCATATTTTAATAATTTTGCTTACTGTTCTGAAGATTTTACATTAATTTGTCCTATATCGGCCCAAATTTTCCTATAGCTCCTTTATAACGGGATTTCCCGGAAATCGGGTTTGAGCTTATAAAACATATAAATAAAGATCAATTCCATTAAAATTTAGCATAATTATTTTTCTAACTATAATCAAAGTATATTATAAATATGAACAATCTTGGTCCAAAATTTGCTGTAGCTCCTATATAAGACCTCTTCCCGGAAAACAGTTTTGAGCTTATAATAAGCGTATTTTTTGTTTTTATACGCTCCACAATACAAGAGGTAGAGAAAGAATATTAACTTTGTCATTCTGTGTGTATTTTAGATCCCATAATGTATTTTAGATCCCATAATGTATATATTCTTGCATTAAATCAAAATCTCAGTAGATTTTTGTCAATCCCCTGTCTGCTCACAGAGCTCAATGATATCTGGCCTAGTAGAAAAAAGGCAGTTCAGTAGATAAAAAGTAATAGCTAAAATTATATACAATAAATACAGTTTCTTGAGAATAAACTTGAAATTTAACTGCTTGAAATTTTACTATTTATAAGTAATTTTAAAAATTTATCGTTATATAATTTTATAAATTAATATCGAAAGATTGTAATATGCATAATATTATTTTACGTTTACAACTAAATGAAAAAAAAATTATTTAATCTCAAATCAACTATGTTCAACGTTGATTTTGCTTCATGCTTTATTTTTGTGTACCTATAGATTAAGAATAAAAAAGAACAGCTGCTAGTTTTTAATTAAATTTAAGAAAAACTATTTTTATTAACGATATATTTTTCTATAAAATTATTATGTTTTACGCAAATTTCATAAAATACAAAATTTTTGATATGAAAAAACCAAAAACGTTTATTTTTTATTTTATTATTTTTAAATAGAATGATGAAATGATGAAATAATTTCATCTGATTTCGATGAGTATTCATTTAAAAATAATGTTGTTTTTATGCGCAATCTTATAAATGTGTATACGACATATATTTTATTCAATATATATTTTAATACCCTTCACCACCACATATGGTATGTAACGCTAAAAAGGAATTATCTCAGACCCCATAATGTATATATTTTCTTGCATGCTATCAAAAAATGAGTTGTGTGGCACGCTCACATCCACAATAATTGAAACAGCTCAATGAAATCGGCCTGAGTATTTGTTATAGTCCTGAAAAATTAAATATTTAAAACCAGAAAAATCGTTTCAGTATATTCAAGGATATAGACCAATTTCGGAGACAACCTCTATGTTCAAACAAAAAACTTTCGTAAAATTGTTTATTATAAATTGACAAATTAGAATGAAATTTTGCCATAATATTAAACAATATGTAATTCATTAGTATTCCAAAAATTATCAAAATCGGTTCAATATCAAAATCGGTATCTTAATCCTTGAATAAGTGTGCAAGTTTTCCAAAAATCTGAGATAAGTACCCTAATTTAGTAAATTTTTGTACAGGAAGGAATCACTGTATGACAGTGACTCTGAAGTAAAAAAATTCCAATTGGGGTATTCAATATATCAATAAGGCTGGTTCCCTTTATTCCATCAATTAAGCTTTCATATAACACAATCGAATAAATTGGGAAAATACTTATAAAAAATAAAAGAATTTAAGTATCGATTAAAAATTAATTATTCGATGTTACAATCCGCAGAATAAGACGAATCGATTCCTTAGTGTTTGTTCTAGGTCGGCTAATTAAATTAACTACATTACAACTTCGGATCCTCTGTTGACAAACTATACATTTTTGGTTTTAACTAGTTATCAATCTTACTTTATAGTTAACTCGATTAACGAAATTTTACGTGGGTCGATTCATAATTTCTTCTAGTTCCCATTTAATTTCCCCAAAAAAAAATCATTTTAAAGTACATAAATGTTTGTGTCACAATAACGCAATACACTTTTAAGCATAAATAAGAAATGCTAATTATACGAGGATGATTCATAAATTTTTCATAGCTAATAATTATAACTGATAGTGATCCCCGATAGCATATATATTCTAGATCGGTATGAAAAAGAATTGATTGAGCTATATCCGTATGCCCGTCCATGTGTCGCTTGAGATCAAATTTATGGAACCGACCTGTATCGAACATATATGATACGAAAATCAAGCTATAGAAAATTCTTTCTAGAAATAACTCTGATTTTATGAGAGTTAGAGATTTCTCCTTATTTTGAAGTCCTTGTTTCACCTATGGACTTTGTTATGGCGCTAATTGATTACAAATATTTGTGGTGAATTTTATTGTTTTAAATTTTCAAAATCGCTTCATAAACACCCGATATGGAACCAATGTTTTATTGAAATATTTTATTCCATGTGATTGTTGTTGTTTAAAACCAGAGTAAGACAAAACTCGTATCAGAATATTTATTTTCAAATGATCTTTACTTTTACTCTTCATTGCGATACAACACTTCCGCTTAAAATTTTTATATTATATTCCTTTTCTTAAATTGTTTTTACTCTTCTTTCAGTTTAGAGTAAAAATAAAGATTATTTTTTTTAACACGCTCGATCCAAAAGGTTGATAAGGAAACAAAAAATGTGCTTGAACATATACAAGAATACAAACAATCTTCTTGACGCAACAAAACTTAAAAACAAAAAACACACAAAAATTCATAAAAAAGTTGCAAACATTCCTTTTTCTGCTTAATAAAAAACATTCTTGACTGCTACAGACATCAAAAAATATATGCGAATTTTTAATTTTTGAACTCTTTTTATCGAAATCGCTCTTTTTGATTTTCATCATTTTTTAAAAATTAAACTCTTTTAAAGAGCGATAAAAATAACACTCTATTTTAAAAATTCAGATTAAACTCTTTGAAAGATCCAATCTTACGAAGTATAATAAAAAGAGTTGATAACCGTACCTTGTTTATTACTAAAAAAGCAACAAAAACGATTAAATGAAATGATGTACAAACTTCATTCTTTTAATAATGGGTTAGACACATGATTTCCATAAGTTCCCCATTGGGTGGGTAAAAGTCCGGTCTGCAAGCCTGTGTTGGATTGGCCGGAACCATGATTTAGACTGCTTTTAACAACATTATCTTGCTTGAATATGCAATCTTTATCCAATTTTTTCATCCATAAAGAGGGAAGAGCATCTTCCAGCATTTCTTTATAAATTGTGTTATTCATGTTTGTTCGAATAAGACAAATTAAGGATTTGCCAATGCCAGAAAACGCTGTCTAAACCATAACATTACCACCGCCAAAATTACGTTTCGACATCCGAACATCATTTGATGACAAATTGAGTTTCTTAAAGAAATTAAGCACCATTTTCGGAACGTTTAATTTTACTACCAATTTCTCTTTTGGAACATCCCCGATCATGAACAAAGTTAATTTGGTTCTCTTCTTGGTCGTACAGAGAAGTTCCCTTGGGTATCTTAACGTTATGAATTTATGGATTAAATTTGAAAATTCTGCAGTAAAATTGAGATATTGTCATTAAAATTATACCTTCATTTACAAGAAATTTATAGTATTTAATTTTCCTTAAATTTTTTCAAGCAATTTACATTTCTGCGTTTATAGAAATATTCCACATAAACAACATTTAATCGCATGAAAGACAAATAACAAGACTAAGAAAATATGCTGTTTACTTTCAATCTTACTATTGAATGAGAACAACAAAGATAAAAAATAGAAAAAAACCAAATGCGTTTATAGAAATATGTATCAGTACAATAGCAATATAAGGGAAAATAATGTTTTTATGCATTCTATGTAAGTGACTTCATGTTTTCATTAACGTATCGGAAATAATAATAAGTTGAAAACAGCAAATACGCGTATTCTGTTAATTTGAAGAGGTTCGTCTCCGTTTAAAATCTACCACTCTGTTGAACACCTTTTTTGGGCAATTAAATTCTCTTTTAACAAAAGCCCAATATTTCTCCTCTGACCTTAGTTTCGGGCAGTTTTTTGGATTTGACTCTCTTTTCGTACAAATACAAGATTGTTGTTCTTGTACCATGGTTTGCTTACCACAATGACAGGAAACCAAGTCAGAGCAAAAGTAAGTGGGCACATTACGAAGCCTTTTTTTGTTAATATTTCTTAATGTAAATTTCGGTGCATATTTCTTGTCATATCAAAAACATTTTGGAATATTGACTGTTCTTGGGTTTTAACATACAATTTTTGACCAAGAAGTTGGGAAAAAACTGCCAAAATATACATTTCGTCATCCATTATGCGAAAGAATATTTTTGTTTTAGAAAACTTGACTTCAATTTTCGTGCTTTGTTTTTGACTTATAAATTTTTAGCAGTGTTGCTGTCAGGATCTTTTTGAGCCTTGAATATTTTTAAACCTAAAAGTCCAAACACTGAGCTTGCCGAGCTCTTTCGAAAATGCTTTCTTTTTTTTGGACTTTAAAAATCAAGTGGACCATTCCTTCTTAATTGAACCAGGTCTTTAATGAACGAACAAGTTTTCCTTTTCTTTGACATTGTAACTTGTTCAAAATTATTATTTAATAAAAAATGTGTGTTAAGAATTTTTCGATCTCACTCCTTAATATTCATTTAATGAGATCGAAATCAATATAAAATAAGTTTTTCATGTACATTAAAAGAGAATATATATCACTAGAATCTCAGTCGTTATGCATGTTTGGACCAAAGGAAATGTTTTATATTAACATACATATAAGAACAAAATTATTTTATGGACTCTATAGCAAAAACAGTCAAAAACAACACCGAAAAAAAACATATTTGTGTGTTAACCATAATTATGGTTGTCACGACCATATTATAGTTTGTGGGCGATGATTCAACCATGTTGCATGACATAATATGGTTGAGTTAAAAAAATGTAAAATAAGATTTTTTTCTGGACAAATTTATACGAAGATCCTTGAGATCAAGAAATTATGCAGACTAATCGCTACAAATCAGTTCCATATAGCATGGTGAAGGGTGTTTATTCTTAATAGTTTTTAAGAATTTTTTTAACAAAAATTTAAATTAAACAATTTATAATTTAAATTTATAGAACAGTAAAAAATCACGACCGCTTTCATTCGCTTATACTTTGCAAGTACTTTCTTCATTTTATTTTGTTATGTATAAAAAAAACCTACTTTTTTATTTACATTACCCTGTTGCTTTTAACATATTAAGCAACAGGGTTTACTAACATTAAAATTAATTATTTCTACACTTAACAAAACTAAATTTAAATTCATTTTATTACTATTATAAAAATTCATTGGGTATACAAAATTTGGCATCGTTGAATTTAACTCTTTAACTTGTTTAATATAACTTAAATTTAATGTAATTATTAAAAATTCCATATATTTAGATCCCTTCGTGGTAGAAGCTTTAAAGCCTTGGCGTCAGGAAATTAATACCGTTGGAAATCGTGTAGTCGGTCGTAGTGCTGTCTATTTGCAACAGAAAGAATGTTCAACTGGTGAATGTAATTTAGGCAATTTAGTTACTGATGCCATGTCATATGCGGTAAATTCACAAACATAATTATGACAATAATTTTACCTCATTATTATTTTCTTTATAGTTCCTGGAAGAGCAAAACTATGATAGTCCGAATTGGAGCAATATTACTATAGCATTTACGGCACAGAGCCATTTTCGTGTACCACTAGAGGCAGGAAGTAAGTAAATAACTTAAGTAATTTAAATGGAATATTTCAATATAATTTGCAGATCTGACTTACAAACATCTAATAACTATGTGTCCTTGGGAGAATGATATATTTGTTGTAACATTAAATGGTTCCACCATACGACAATTATTAGAAAATTGCATTGCTCCCTTAACTCCAGAGAATAATTATTCCTATAGATTTCCTCAAGTATCGGGTCTAAAGATTGTTTTTAATATTACAAATCCTATTGGCGAAAGAGTTCAAGATTTGAAAGTTCGTTGTCAAGATTGTTCGTTTCCTAAGTACGTGAATTTAGAATCAAATAATGATTACAAAGTTGTTGTTATGGACTATTTGGCAAATGGTAAAGATGGCTTTAATATTATTAAAGATAATGCTAAAGATTTCAGGTTGGTATTTGAGTGAACGACATAAGGAACTGATTAATTTAAATATTTATTTTAATTTTTAGAAGAGGCCCTGGAGATTTAGATACTTTAATAAAATTTATTCAAATTAATGAACCTGTTACAGCTGGCATTGAAGGGCGTATACAAATCGTTTATTAAAGATATCTGGATATACAGTGTTAAAAATTATTTTATTATTAACAATAATAATTACTGGTACCATTATTATTATTATTATTATTATTATTATTATTATTATTATTATTATTATTATTATTATTATTGTTATTTGCAAGTGTAAATTAGATTTATTTAAAATTTCCTTAATAATTGTTTAAAATTAACATAAATTTTTTAAATTATCTGTAAAATAAAGAAATATGGAACTGCTAAATATTATGATTTGGAGTATCTGTGGAGAGTATCTATTTGATTTAAGGAAATATTTATATAAACCGAAGTAAAATATTAATATATTTGAGTAAAGATTTTTTAACTTGATCCGCTCTCTTCAAGCTTAATAAATAAATAATAAAAATTCCGAATTCAGTGCAAAATTTTTAAAAATATTTATACGAATATGTAAGAATACCATATTCGGCTTTGCCGAATTCATCACATGTATATAAAGTTTCAATAACATTATGATATACACATACATTGTATGTGATGTTACTTAGTACGTTTTTGCTTGACAGTTAATGTTTGTCAACACCCAAGTTGTGGCATATATCTCGCTGTATTGGAGTCTTGTTTCCACCTAAGGACATCACAATAAATAAAACCATGTCGAATTTACGTTTTTAATACAAACAAATCATTAAACGATATACCAGTTGTTGACCTTGAACAATCGGTCGGACAAATGTTAATAACACAATGAAGAATCAACCTGAGGACAGTTGGTTTTGTGCCTTATTGCTACTGGGCTATTGTATATTATAACCTAATGTTCCACTAGGACTTTTGATTTAAACGGCTCCCAGTTAGGCTAGAGTTCACTTTCTGAGTTCCCATACATTTATGGCAGGTTACAATCCAAAATCCGCATTTGTAGCAAGAAATAATCCTCTGCACTGCAAGGCATTTAATAAAAGAGTGTCCATGCACCCTACAGTTCCAACAAACTAACTGTTTTATTTTGAATTTTATGTATATTATATATACCTACACCACCACTCTGGTAATATGCGTTTATGCTGATGTTTAAAACATGCCGAAAAATGTGTTACACCCACCGTTCGACTCAGAATCGCTTTCACATACCAATTAACGATGACCGTCCGTCCTTCTGTCTGTCCGGCTGGTTGTCCATTAACGTTGTGAACGGTCTACTGGTCACAACATCTATAAATATCTCGATGAAATGTCCTTGTCCTAAAGACGAAGCTTTTTGATATTGACCATGTTCGGTCCAATATTTCAGGTATCTCCCATACAAATGATCTTCCTGTAATAAGATTTTAAGGTCATCAAAATCGTAAATACAAAGATTTTCATGAAATTTAACACAGATAAGTCTTATAATATTCTAAAACAATGTAGCAAAATATCCAAGTATCGGTCCATATGTCACATACAAATACACTTCTAGATATCAGTTTTAAAAGCAAAAATCTCACAAATATTGTGGTATTGTATTAATAATTAGAGAAATTAAGTGCGAAATTATACGAGGGTCGGTTCATAATTTCTTGTAGCCCCATTTTAAAGCGCATAAATAAGTACTACATACTTAAGAATAAATCAGAACATTAAATTATACAAGGATCCATAACTACTATTTATAACCGACGATGTGGTGTAGAGTATTAGATAGTCGGGCTTGACCGACTGTATATTCTTACTTGTTCCTTTTGTAATGCTTCTACTAACAGTTCTAGTTCAGTTTTCGTTGCGAACAGACGTGTTTTATTGATTTTCTCTCTTAACTTAAAGCGTAAAAATAAATTTCTGGTTTTTTAAAAATAAATCATAAAATATATAATAAATAAAGAAAGATACTTTCAAAAATATATAAAGTGTATAAATCATAATTAGTGCTAGTTTTTAATTAAACAACGTTAAAAATATATAACATAAATTTTTAAAATCAAAAATTTTAAATAAAACATAAAACAAAATGAGTAAAGTTGTGTGTAGCCAATGCAAAAACGACATCCATACACCTACGTACGTAAGATGTTTTGGATGCAATTCTAATTACCATTTCTCTTCGTGTTCTCCTCTCTCTGAAGCTACATATTCAACTATGACCGGTGAGAGAAAGATGAACTGGAGGTGTCACATTTGTAAACCTCGCAGCAGGTCCCCAAACAATATTTATCAGGCCTTTGTCTTTGATGAAAATAATCAACAAAAACAAGTGCGCGAAGATGATGATTCCAAGGAAAATAATAATGCAAAAAATACAAGGATTCACTATCGCTTAACACTGTGAACTCAAACTTATGTTCAGTTCAATCAGATGTATCTGAGCTAAAAGTTGATATAAAGGAAATTAAGACACAGATCGAAATGTTGGCTACCACTGTCAATACATTAAATACACAAATAAAAGGAGAAATACAATCAGCACTCACAACTATAACAAGCACACTGACTACCTTAGTAGCTCAGGTTAATGACCTTAAACAAAAAGACCAAAAGAGAGAAATGCAAATCAACACTATAGACAGTCGTATGAATAAACTAGAGCAACAATTAATTGTGAAAAACATTGAAATTAAGAGCATCACAAATGAGCAAATATCAGCTACTGATGTTATTAAAAAAATTGGTGCATCGGTTGAAGTCGAAATTAATGATGCTGATATTGAGAAGGTTTATCGTCTTAAGAGACAAAAAGATAAGATTATCATCGAATTTTCATCTCTTAACAAAAAAATAGTACTCATGAGCAAGATAAAACATCACAGAGTGGATGCACATATTATTAACACTGATGGTGACAAAATTAGCAGCAAATACCTTTTCATTAATGACCAATTAACTTTAAACAATTGTCGGCTATTGTGGATTGCCAAAACCAAAGCACATGAAGCTAATTGGAAATATGTTTGGGTTCGAAATGTTAACATTTTCGCTTGTAGAACTGAAAACACACCATCTATATTTATTTGAAACGCCACCGATATTAAACAAATAACTGCTACAAATTAAAATTTTCTTTTCATAAAATAAATTTTTTTTCAAACTAAAAAAAAAATAATTTTTTTTAATAATTATACTTTTGTTTATTAAAAATAAAAATGAATACAATTCATAAACAAAGTATAACACATTTTCACCAATTAGATAAAGAACACTTAAATCATAATGTGTCTTTAATTTATATGAATATTAAATCACTTCGTCAAAAATTTTTCAACTTTTCTTGTAACAATAAATCAAATAATTGATAAAATAAAAATAATAAAACTCGTTGAAACAAACATAAACAAAAAATGAAAACAATTTTTATAATATTCGTGACTTTAACTCAATATATATGAACAAGAAAGGAAAAGGAGGGGGAATTGTTTTATACATCAAAGACTGTTTAAAATTTACAAAAACTCATATAAATACAAAAGCATGTGAAATAATACAAACAGAAATTAAATGTAACAACAAAAATATATCTCTTATCTGTACTTACCGACTCAACTCCCCCCTCCCCGACAAAAAAATCCCCGAATTTATTAGTGAAATTGATACAATAATAAATCAAATCAACAAAAAGCAAGAGATTATTATCGTGGGAGATATGAATATGGATATAAAAAAGAAAAAAAAAAACAACAACAACAACATATCTGGATATGCTATCGTCAAATGGAGTGCAGTGTTTAATAAATGAGAGTAATAGAGAAGATGTAAGTAAAAAAACCATTTCTTGTATTGATCACTTATTTGTTAAAATCAATGAGTCTAATACACAAGCACGCGCATCGATAATTGCAACAACAATTTCTGATCATTACACTCTCTTTTGTTCTCTCGACCCACAAGTAAAAGCTAATAATAAGGAGTTCGGAAAACAACACTTCTCAACAAAAACTAAATAATTATTTAATTGATTCAAAAATAATGGGAATTAAATGGAATGATATTATAAATAATATAAACAATACTAATGATATATAATGATATATATAATAAAATATATATACAACAATTTAGTGACATCTACAGTAGTTCTTACCAAAATAAAGAATTACATAAAAAACGATCCTCTAGTCCGTGGATTAACGAAGAATTGGTGAAATGTTGTCTAATTAGAGACAAATAATTCAAAAAATTCAAAAAATAACAAAACAAATAAAAATAAAAAAATGAATTTAAACTCTATAGAAGTCAATTAAATAAAAATAATTATAAATATTATTACCGTCAAAAGTTTATAGACAATAGAAATAATATTCGAGCAACGTGGCAAATTATTAATGAAATTATTGTGAAAAAATATATATCAATATAGATGATAATATCAACAAAAACTTTAAGAATAATAATTTAAATAACATATTAAATGGTTTTGCTGCAAGTTTAAGTGAAAATATTAAGCAAATAATTCATAATTGTAGTATTCAAAATTGTATAATATAAGATTTACCCAACTAAATTCTTTTTGTTTATCACAAACAAATAAAGATGAAGTATATAATATTTTAAAATGCCTTAACGTAAAGAAAGGAGCTGCCGTAGATCAGATAAGACCAAGCGATCTAAGAAACAATGCCAATCACTTTTAAAAAACATCGATAATAAGACCAATGTATAAAAATGGAACTAAGTCAGATTTTAATAACTATCGACCTATATCTACCTTATCAGCAATTGAAAAAGTCTTGGAAGAAGTTGTTGTAAGGAAGGCTTTTAGAGAAATACAAAATAATAAATTTATAATCAATTCGGCTTTAAAAGAGGAAAAAACATTAATAAAGTACTGGATGAGTTCTCCAATTTTATAAATAACTGCCTAAGCAAATACCAACACTGCTTAGTTTTATATATCGATTTCAGTAAAGCCTTTGACACGTTATCACACAAAAAGCTGACTAATACTTTATATAGGAATGGAATCAGAGGCAATACATTAAAATGGTTTAATGATTACCTCGAATGCAGAAATTTCATCGTTAAAATTCAAAATACCATATGGAGTGCCACAAGGTTCCAAATTAGGCCAACTCTTGCATATAAATATATGCCAATGATTTACTTAAAACTTTAGAAAATAGTAAACATTTTGCATATGCTGACGATACAGCAATAGTTGTAGCTGAAACAAACCTACAAACCGCCATTGATCAATTGAATATTACCACAAAATGGTGCCATGATAACGGCCTTATCATTAACGCTAATAAGACAAGAGCAAAGCATATTAAACCTATTGAAACTACACTTTATCGTTTTGAAACTTTATATTAATTAAAACAAACATTAGTTCATTGAAAAATTTGTTTATAGAATTTTTCATCTTTTCAAATGCCTTCACTTTATAATTTATATTCAGTCAATAAAGACATACATTGTTTTATAAACACTGCGTTATAATTTCAATAGGTTATGGGCCCAGACCCAAACCTCCTAAAGAATTTATAAGTGTAAGAATTATCTATAATTTAGAAAAGATAAAGAAATGGCAATTGTATCAGGAAGAATACTTTTGCTAAATGGAAAAAATTTTTCCACATGGTTTCCACAAATGGAAGCAGTATTGCACAAAATCGTTTATTACGAATGGTAAGAGGAGAAATAGCTAAACCAGAAGAGGTTTTTAGAAAGAAAGGCATATGAAGAATTTTTAAAGAAGCAACGGCAATATGAAGATTTGGATCAAGATGCCAGAGCTGAAATCATAATTTGTCTAGAGCCGGATATTATACGCATGGTTAAAACTTTGAAATCTTCAAATGAAATTTGGTATTACCTTAAGAACACGTACGACCGTAAATCTACAAGAAAGAAAGCAGAGTTATATAGAAAATTATTGAACTTAAAATGGTGGAAAGTCAAAATATTTCGCAATTTTTGATGGAATTTGACGTTGCAGTTTCCGAACTTCGTGAAATGGTGTCTGATATAGATGAAGATTTTCTGACGGTAATGCTTTTAGATGGTTTGCAAGACAAATATAAAGCAGTAAAAGCAGCATTTAACACTGCCAATGAGTTTCCTACTCTCAATGTTCTACTCTCAAGACTTTTGGAATTGGTGACAAGCCTGAAGAAGAAAATGTTCAGGACAATGCTCTCAAAGTGCACAAGTTTCCAAATAACAAAAAGAAGCAGGGGTAATTTTAACTTTAATAACACGGATAAAAAAGGTATGAAAATGTTTCCTTTTAATTGTTACAATTGTGGAAAATAGGGCCACATGGCCAAAAATTGTAAATTGAAAATTAATAAAGCAAATGAAGTACATGTCAGTTCAGGTTTTGCAGTATCTGCTATAAAACCAAAGAGATATTTTCATTTATCAGAATACAAAACTATTTGGATAATTGATAGTGGAGCATCCTCCCACATGACAAACTTAAAGTCAGAATTTATAGACTTAGATGAAACATATACTGGCAATGTAAGATTAGCAGATGATAAAAATTTGGAAATTAATGGAATTGGTACAGCACAAATTAATGTTAACATCAATGGGCGAATAAGCAGCGTAAATCTTTTACAAACATTGTATATACCAGATTTGAGAAGTAATCTGTTTTCAATAGGAAAGGCAACAGACAATTGTTGTAACATTAATGTATTTAAAAATAAGATAGAAATCCACAAGAATGGTAAAATTCTAATAACATCTAAAAAGAACGATGGCATATATTGTATGGAATCAATACGTAAACCTTATACTGTTACAAATGTTATGGAAAATCAGAGAAATATTTTAGAAGTATGGCACAAACGTTATGGCCATTTGAATCCAGCAGATTTGGTAAAACTTCAATCCAATAATATGGTTCTTGGTTTACCAAAGATTCCTTTGTGTATTAGTTGTATTCGAGGAAAACAAATTAGACAAGCTTTTCCGATGAAAAACGAAAAATCATTAAACGAAATATTGCAATTAATACATACGGACTTGTGTGGACCAAACTCTATTTCGTTACATTCATTGACGATTATACTAGAAAGGTACATGTTCGTTTTTTGAAAAGGAAGAATGAATACTTAGATGTATTCAAAGACCTTAAGAGACAAGTTGAATTAGAAACAGGCAGGAAGATCAAATGTATTAGATCAGACAACGCTGCTGAACTATCAAGTCGTGAATTTAATTTATTTTTAAAAGATTGTGGTATTACACATCAGTTTAGCGTTGAGTATACACCGCAACAAAACGGTATAGCAGAACGCATGAATCGAACCCTAATTGAAATGGTTAGAACAGTGATGATAGAAGCCAAATTGTCAGAATTTTTATGGGCTGAATTAATAATGACGGCATCTTATATAAGAAATAGGTGTCCCACGAAAATTAATAGAAATAAAACTCCTGAGGAATTATGGACTGGGAAAAGCCTGTTATTAAACATTTACGCCAAATAGGAGGTAAAGCTTTTGTATTAAACAAAAAACTTGGAAAATCTAAATGGCAGGCTAAAAGTTTAGAATATATATTAGTTGGTTATGCAACAGACGCTAAAGCTTGACGTTTATGGAAACAAGAAACACGTGAAATTATTAAAAGTCGTGATGTTACATTTGTAGAAGATAATTTTAAAGTTGACATAGCTGATATAGAAGATGAAAAAATGGGATTTTATGAATTTAATTGGAATCCATTTGGACATAAACAGAAAAATTCTCAACAAGAAAGTCATAACGATTTAGAAATAGTCGAGGAAACAAATAATTTTGGAGAACATGACAATAATGGAAGTCAATTACAAGAAGTAGATCCAAATAACATTTTGACAGATGATCAAGATAGTGAATCTAATATTGAAAAAGAAACTACCGAACCGTCTATTAAAGAACGTTTAAGATCATGGTCGTCATTCAAAAGCAGAGATGAAGTTAATATAGTTGATTGCAGTAATAATGATCCAAAAACATACAAAGAAATGCTTAATTCTGAAAATATAGAAGAATGGAAGCACGCTGTTAGGCAGGAATATAGTTCATTAACGAAGAACAAAACTTGGAAGTTAGTAGATTTGCCCAAAGGGAGAAAAGCAATAGGATGTAAATGGGTATTTAGAACTAAATATAAACACGATGGTAAAATAGATAAACGTAAAGCCCGTTTAGTAGCAAAAGGATATTCTCAGGAATATGGAATTGATTATAACAGTACATTTGCACCCGTCGTAAGACAGAACTCGTTACGTTTAGTATATGCACTTGCAGTTGAAAAAGATTTAAAATTACGACAGTTAGATGTGTCTACAGCTTTCCTGAATGGAAACATAGATGAAGAAATTTTCATGACACAACCAGAAGGTTTCATTGACGAGAAAAACAGAAACAAAGTGTGTTTGTTAAAAAAGTCTATATATGGTTTAAAACAAGTCAATGGTATAAAAGTATTGATGCAGTTTTAAGAAAATTCAATTTAACAAAATCTAAGTGCGATCAATGCATATATTTGAGAAAAATTGGAAATGAAACTATCATAGTTGCATCATATGTAGATGATATTATCATCGCAAGTAATAATGAGAAAATTGCTCTTGAATTAATTACACTATTGAAAAATAATTTCGATATTCGGGATATGGAAGTACATAAACTTGATTGTACTTAAGGAGGCGCATTATTCAAAACCGAGTGCAGTGAGGAGGCGTATTGAAACTACACTTTATCGTTTTGAAACTTTATATTAATTATAATAAACATTAGTTCATTGAAATATTTGTTTATAGAATTTTTTATCTTTTTAAATGCCTTCACTTTATAATTTATATTCAGTCAATAAAGACATACATTTTATAAACACTGCGTTATAATTTCAATAAAACCACCTCACCTCTCAGACTCACAAAGTACTCTAATATATCACAATACAAATTGTCTACATTATTAAATAAAAAACTCTAATTTATGTGATGTCGACAGTAGTTTTAAATGGAAATTTCAAATTGATGATCTTAAAAAGAAACTTCGAAAAACTGCATACACATTGTTCCATTTAAGTTAGCACTCTTTTCACTTGCTGAATCATATCTACGTCATGGGGTGACTGCACGGGGTAGTGCTAAATACAGCAAATCACTGCAAAAATCACAAAACGCAATCATGAAAATATTATGGAAAAACTACCATGCCACAACTACATATGGAATATCTACGAACAATAGTGTTTCCAATAATATCAGCTATCGAGCAATATTCAAGGAGTTGAATATTCTTAACGTTAAAAGTATATACTCTACAACAATAGCAAATGAATTCTTTGGAGACAAAAGATTTTTCGTATTGTTAACCACTCATACCAAACTAGAAGACGAGTACAGAACAGAATCCAAACGGATCGGTTTCTTAATGATTTCGGAAGATCCACATCTATATTAAATAATTTACCAACTGAGATTTTAAATGTTAAAAATAGCTTTAGGAGAAAAAAAATTAATTAAACAATTTCTTATAAGTTCGCAATGATTGTTATTTGTTTAAGTGTATTATGTAACTAATTAAACTTTCTTCCTGCTGTCAAGCCATATGGCTTAGCAGGCTGTATAAATAATATTTATGTAATATGAATTTAATAAATAATAAAAAAAATCGGTGTGCTAAATTATGCAAGGGGCGGTCCATTACTCTTAAGGACCCATTCAAGCCACCTTTTCACTTGTTGTGTTTCTATGTATGGTATTTACTCTGTCCATTAATTTCCCTTAACGTTAGATTATTATAAGTAGGCGTGATTATGTACTTTCACTACCTGCCAAAGAAGGTGTTTGATGACCAGTTCTGGAAATAAAATCGAATAGGTTTATTTCCGGAACTTATTGGTGTAGTAGTATTTGTTATTGCTGACACGGTTGCCGTAGTAATTATCGGTTGCTAACCTGATCTCGACTGGAAGATCTTTGTTGTCGATGTCTCATAACAAAAAATAATGACTTTGCACTAAATACTCTTCTCGTTTTATTAAAACAACTTAAAAAATTCATTAATTTTAAATTAAATTTTAATTAATTTAAAAATCATTAATTTTATATTAAATTATAATTTATTAAAGAAATAAAAAATAATTAATTAATTTTAAATTAATTTAAGAAATAAACAAAAAGAATAAAGAGTGATTTATTCGGCTGTGTCGAATTTTGAATACCCGCCACCGCAAATGCGTGTGTAGTAAATACGTAAGATTTTGTTCATTAACACACACACATAGACTCACAGACGTATACGATATATAAAAGTTTTCCTAAATATAATACGGAATACTTAATGAGTCATAAATGGCTATAACCCTTATGGCAAAATTTTATTATAATTTGTTGATTTTGCTTAAACCCAGAGGTGGCTCAGGTATGGATCTATATCATTTAATATACTGAACCGATTTTACTGGTTTAAAATAGAAAATATCTAAGGATTATAGCAAATACTCAAGCCCACAAGTGGTGAAGTGGGTATATTAACTTTGTCATACCATGTGTAAAGCTAAGAAGGAGTCGTCTCAAACCTCATAATGTATATATATTCTTATATATTCAAAATAAAATCTTAGTCGATTGAGCTGTGTCTGTCTCTTTGCCTGTTTTTGGCACGTTCACATATGCAATAATTGACATAGCTAAATGAAATTCGACCTCAGTATTTGATATATTCCTGAGAAGTTTCCTATTTAAAACCGCGAATTTGGTTCAGCATGTTAAGAAATATACACCGAAATCTGAAACAACCCCTTAAGTAAAGCAAAAAACTTTTGCAAAATTATAAATTATAGATCGACAAATCAGAATAAAATTTTTAAATATCAAGAAATCGATACCTCATTACTATTCCAAAAGTTGTCAAAATCAGTTAAGTAGAAAAAGAGTTAGAGACAAAAATATGACTCGCAAAGGTTTCTTTGTTTTATATAGAAGAAATAATTTCATATAATGTATGCGTTTTGAATGTATATGTGCGTATAATGTACATGTACGAAACATAATGTATTAATTTCTTAAACTTTTGTTTTGGGACTAAACTTCAACAGTTTTGCCATGAAATAGAATAGAAAGCTTTTGAGAGTAAATTTTAAGATTCATAAGAAAAGTTTTTCCAAAGGAGATAAAAGAAACTTACTACATGTCATACACCAATGGCCATTTGGCCAAGGGTAAACTGAACGATGCCTACAATAATTTAACGCGAACAGAACTAAAATTGTAAAAAATAATAATAGTAAACTGAATCATAACACTATAATTACAGACATAAATAACTTTTCAGTTATTAATTTCTAATTTTGAATAACAATTGAATTGTGAAGTTGAAGAGGTTTTAAAAATTTTTAAAATTGGGATGGCGGAATGGGATGTTATTATCGTGGCATGGATGAAAAGTCATTCGTACAGACAAAAGAAGTTAGAAAATGTTCAAAACATTTGAATATAACGTATTGGAATGCGGAAAATATTATGAATTAGTACAAATACAAATATATAATATATGAATTTATGAACGAATTTTATGATTTAGTTGTATATCGATACACAACTTACCTTTCCACAATCAAATTGCATTAACAATTGGAACTTTTACTAAGGCAGAGTATTGGAGAAAACTAAAAAGATTAAAAATCCCTACGTTCGGCAAATATTGACGTATAGTGCAAATGCGGAGAATCTTTGTAATAAATCACATCACATACAAAGCTTGGATTTTCTATAATGTTACTGTCAACTTCGTGTAAGAAAAGTAAACTGGAAATTCAAGAATCATACATTTCTTATTTAAAGGAAATTATTATAAATTATTTTGTTGTACATTGTTTTAATTGTATATAAGTATGTGTAATTGTGAACAATTTTATATAAATTTTAAATTTTTTTATTATTTCATATTAACAATATATTGATTTGAATTAGATATACTTAATTATACGTTTATATTTGAAAATATTAAATAGCAAATGTGAATCGTGAATATAGAGAAAGAACAAAACGATTAAAAATGTAAATTCATCCAAAAATTTCTTTCATCGGTGATTCCAACAAAAGTTTCTGTATAACTTAAATATAAATTTGTGGAGAAATGTTGAAATTTCAAAACCCACTATATGCTGTTGAGAATTGCTTCAACTGTTTTATGGCAATGAGCATAAAATATCCATCATCATTGTAATAATTATTGGATGTTGGTACAAGTGATTTGAAAACAGTTCGTTGGATTCAACTATACCATCCATTAACACGTTAAACTAATCGAAATTAAACTTTTTCAAAGCGTTTTTTTAATGAAAGATCGTTCTGTATTCATTTTAATATTTAATTGGCCTGATTTTAGTTGTGTTAAATGCGGTTCCTCAAGGCTCTATTTTAGCTTCACATCTTTACAATATTTTTATATATGATTTTCCCATATTTTACCACATTCTAATGGTCTTTTTTATGCAGATGAATCCCTTTCATATTCTTGCTGTGAATACCCTGGTGTTGCTTTAAGTCAATTTTTTGCCCATCTATAATTTAATATTTTAATAGCGTTAAAATATCTTGAATTAATGATCGATTTAAACTTAATTATAATGCGAGAAATGTAATACCGAAGTCGTATATAATATACCATAAGATACGAAATTTCTTTCAGACATTACTCTGTATACTTTTATTGTTCAAAAAAAAGTTCGATAAATATTACCAATTGCTTGGAAGATTTTGTAGGTAACCTTTCCATACATGATCAAAACATGTTTACTACGTTCATATTCCATACTCCAATGAATCGCTTTGTAAAACCCCAGATTCTATAAGAATATCTGAAGACTGCATTGATATATTTGGAGATTTTAATAAACCTGGTTACATCACAATCGGAGCAGTTCACCTACTCCGTGCCGTCGTTGCCAACATTAGCCTTTCCATTGAATATTTCTGTATTTCTTGCTAAAAACATAAATAAATATTATAACCAAAATATAAATCTCAAACTTACCCATTATATACTTTCGAAGTCTATACTTAAATCTTGAGGAGAAGGATGATTATTTATTTTGATAGCTCCAAAACAGTTTTCGAGAACATCTTGATTTAGTCGTAAAATAAATATGACATGTTATATCGTAGCACTTTAAGAATTTGTTCTTTATTATTCTAAAAGAGTTTCTAACGTAACGCATATAAAGCAAAATCGACGAAATCAGGAGAAACAACTCACCCGCTAGCCTTATCATAATTTCATTAATTTTCAAATATTTTTCTTAAGTTTTTATTTTAAAGGAAGAAAAATCGTAAAAAAAAACAGACACCCAGCTTCATTACACTCATTCACAGAAAATAAATACGTTTTTCCCCATTCTTTATTCCAGATTTTTTCTAACTGTTATTTATTTTTGCAGCGTACATATATTAAAAAAATACGCGACATCAACCTGCTTTGTTGAACTTTAACATGCGACTGAATAGAAATGTTTTGCTTTGATGATCGTGTTATGTCTGTGTGTTAGCCGAACAACTGAAAATACTGGTGCATAAACATAAAACTTTTCATTTTGAATATATAAATTTTCTCTTTGTTCAGTTGTGAAAACAATTCAATTTGTTAGTTGGACTATTAATTTCAATACATTTACTAACATTTTCGGCTGCGAACAACTCTCAAAATTACCTCTTACTAATATTTAGAATAATAGCTTGTTTCTCGAATTCGAGGAAAATTGGGTTTCTCTATCCACGAAGCTTTCGTCCACATAGACTTACGTTACTTGTTACGTTTCAGCAACTGAAGGGAGAAGTATGAATCCTGTTGCTTTGCCACCCGTCATAGGATCTATAAAATATTTTCGAATTTTTCTGTTAATAATTAATGGAAATCATGAAAACATATGCTTCGGATGCAGACGGGAATTGCTTTATTTATAGCCTGGATAATATGGTCATAATCGTATAAAATCCATCTAAATTTTTTGAATTTTTTTGATGATTTTGTTGCTGTACTTTTCCATTTTTGAAAAAATTTCTGAGACCATTTCACAGAGATCAATATAAGATTTCACTTTGGGTTTTCCATTGATATTCAAGTAATATTTCATATCTTCTTTTTAGTGACTTAGGTACTTGGTATTACATGACTTTATTAATATCAAAGTAGTTCTCACCCGCCACATTTAAGATCCTTGTCTGCTGCTGTATCATTGTACCTGGCGTTTGTACAAAATGTCACATAGGCGGATGTATTTTTAATTATATTGAAAACTATATTTTTAGGATCCCTGTAATAACAGTGATCCTTTGCTCTATTTTCCATATAGCGTGAATGCCTGTCATTTCTTCATTTGACCACAGAGGCGAAAATCATATATGGTAGACCCATGTTTCAAAAACTATTTCTATGTAAGCTTATTTAATAATTGCACTTCTAAACTTTTTGTATACTTTAATTAATAACACTTTTGCAAGTCTTAGGCTTATGCTAGTAAGTTTGTTACAAACTTATATTGAATATTATATAAAATAAGCTTAATAACAGTTAATATATAAAACAAATAATTTTATATTTGTAAGCTTATTATACAATTTCAATAAAAAGCTTACATCAATCTTGTATATGTAATATTATCGCGAGGAATGGCCATATAAGATATATGCCTCTTCCCTATCTACAATTCCCCGTATGCAGTCGTTTAAAGAGAAAATTTTTAAGAGGTATTCAATGTGAAAAAATTGAAGACAACAGTGAAGAATATAAAACTAACACTTCCAGAAACAAGAAATGATAGATTTAGAGGAGTATTTTTAAACAGAAAATAGGAAACAGTTTACGAAGTGTATTGAGGTTATGTTAAGCATTACCTTTCCTGAAATTTATGATGGTTGTATAATCAATTTTAGCTGCCATGGGTACACAAAAGACCTAAAACATATGCTATCAGACATCGGCAATATTATACAAGAAAATTTAATATAAAAATAGTCATTTGGGATCGGAATCCAATTTTTTAACAACCGAACTATCAATAAATAGATTATTTCTGCTTTTTGAGATCAAATTTCTGCCAGCGCTGAGTAGACGTAATTATTGTTCAGAAAAAAATTTTGATCCCATTGCATCCATTTTAGATCGATTAACATATCTTTGTTTCTATATGTTTTTTTGGAGAATTTCACTTTAAATTTTTTCACGGCATTTTTGGTGGGAATTATTGTCAAATTGTAAATCGATGGCAACTCTTTTCTAACTAGCATTTTATATAATTTTTTAATCCATGTATTTGTTGGTAATTAGCATTACAGTTGTGATTTATATCTTTTCTATTTGATAAAATATTTATCTTAATTGAACAATGTTTTTATAGTAATTCAAGACCTGCAGAAAGTCTTGTATATACATTTACAATGTAATCGCATATCTTTCAGATCTTTTGTGTGTCCATGGCGGCTAAAATTGATTATACAAAGATAATTAATTTCAGGAAATGCAATCCATAATATAACCTCAATAAACAGTTTGCTATTTAAAACCAGCTATATCGGTTTATTAGCAAGAAAGTTATAGACCGATATCTGAAACAACCTCAAAATTTCGAAAATGAACTCTTATAATTTCTTCTAAAAATTTACTTTACTTACTTTAGCATACAAATTATTAAAATCTGATTAACAGGAAAAAAGTTATAGGCTATAATATGCAAAATTTTGATACACCCCAAACTCTTTGTGTCATATGGGCCGCAATTTTTAAGATTATTTACTGAAATTTGTCACATATACTTATTTTCATACAATAATTATTCCAAATAAGTCATATTGTTCTGAGATCATTAATTGACCCAGCTCCCATATAAGGCCCCTTCCCGGAATATGATTTATAGCTTATAAAACTTTTAAATTTGAACCAATTCTATCTAAATTTGGCACAATTTTTTTAGCTATTCTAAATATATGTTATAAATTTTATTAACATGGGTCCATATTTTGATAAAACTCCATATAACGCCCCTTCCCGGAAAACAGGTTTGAGCTTGTAAAACAATTAAATAAAAACTAATTCAATTGGAACTCGGTACAATGCATTTTCTTAACTATTTTTAATGTATATTTTTAATTAGAACAATCTCGGTCCATATTTTGATGTAGCTTCCATATTGGGCTCTCACCGAAAACAGTTTTCAGCTTATAAAACGAGTAAATAAAGTCCAATTCTATTGAAATTTGACTCAACTATTTTGCTAACTGTTCTGAAATTTTCCTATAGCTCCCTTATAACGGGATTTTTCGGAAAACGGGTTTGAGTTTATAAAACATTTAAATAAAGATCAATTCCATTAAAATTTAGCATAATGAATTTTCTAACTATAATCAAAGTATATTATAAATGTGAACAATCTTGGTCCAAAATTTGATGTAGCTCCCATATAAGACCCCTTTCCGGAAAACATTTTTGAGCTTATAACGAGCGTATTTTTTGTTTTTGTATGCTCTACAAGTGGTAGAGAAAGAATATTAACTTTGTCATTCTGTGTGTAACGCTAAGAACGAATTAATTTAGACCCCATAATGTATATATTCTTGCATTAAATCAAAATCACAGTCGATTTTTGTCAATCCTCTGTCTGCTCACAGAGCTCAATGAAATCTGGCCTAGTAAAAAAAGACAGTTCAGTAGAAAAAAAGTTATAGCTAAAATTATAACTAATTTTATTTATTGATTTTGTCGAAACTGATTTGATTCGACTTTAATTGTAATTTCCTTTATTTTAATAATTTCCTAGATTCATAATCTAAGAAATTGTAAAACATATATCAGGTTGCTCTCATGAATTGTCATTTTTAGAATATGTATGTTCAATTTGGAACACTGTGTTCATCATCATCATAAATTTTTATATTGACCTCCATAGGTTCACTATAAAGTGACAGCTTTTTGTTCCTTTTTTATTTGCTCATTTTTCTTCAGGCTCCACATGATTTATTAATTCATAATCATGTTCTTTAGAAACGACAGATAACTGGGAACTTTCCACTTTTTGTTTTGTAACTTTGACTCCATTGGAATATCGAACATATCGTAATTATATCTGAATTCTTTTAAGAAACTCACATTGTCTTTTCTTTCAAGTTTAATAAAATATCAAGGTCTTACAGATTTATTTAATTAGTGCATAACTTACATGATCGCCCGAGGAATCCAAATAGGCCTGAATCCACAATCTGCTAATGTTTTTAAATCAAATCAAATGCTAATGTTAAAACATTCTTTAAGAAATGCCGTTAGACATTATTTTTTCCCCAACTTTATTTTTAAGATATTGACAAATTATATGTATTTAATGGACTTGGCACCAATGTAATGTAACTTAAGATTGTACATATTTATTTGCACTAAAGCTCTGCATTAAACAATCGGAGACGTCTTGTTGATAGGAACATTTTAATATGCCTCCTAATAATGCATAACTTACATCGGTGCAAACTCTATCAAATAATGGCCATTTAAATTTATGTCTCTTACAGTCTTTTCATAGAAACTTTATGTCCCTAATCGTGTGACGCAAAAGTATAGCAGTCACAATTTAAGCGACCATTTTATTTTTTTTTGTTATGAATGTAAATGATGCACAATCAATTTGGCGAACACGTTGTCCAGTTGCATCAATGTGTATTGTAAAATGTGTGGATTTTGATGAAAAATTTCGAATGTTCTTCATTCTCCCAGCAGTGAATTGTTAATGGCGATGCATTATATTGCACATATTCTTTTTAATATTTTTTTGCTGCATAAGAACGGGTTATGGTCATGAATTTTATCGAAATTTCTTTCTGATTTTCAATTACGTATGGTTGAAAGCTCTTGAATATTTTGAAAATTATCGCTATGAACTATATCGTCAGATGCTTCAAGATTTTTTCTTTTCTATAAATATATGCGCTTTTGTTTTCCAAATCCTTTTTTATCACTGCTCGTGTAAACTTCGCATTTATTTTTCGCTATTTTCATAAATGTTCAGCAGTTCTAAAAACACTAACATCACCATTCAAACTTACTTTAAACCGATATTTACAACAATCGGGAAAAGCACAATAATCTTATGCCAACAAATCAGAAACTGAAAACGTTAAGCTACACAAGGTTATGTGCTAAATTCGCCCGTCCCGAATTTCCTATACCCTTCACCTTTGCTTATATGGACTTTTTTGTTTTTTTAAGTAACGGACTCAATTTACGTTTAATTCCTGTTATAAATAGGCCTTCATAATATCATCACTTGTAGAAGAAGAAAATGACAGTCATTCCTATAGCCTTTATATGAGTCAACATAGATTCTCTAGAGCACTCAATATGCATGCAAAATTTTATTCAGTTCACGAGTAGTTTTTATGGGCCAATTTCTAAAATTATAAAAATGAGTTGTTACTTATAAATCGAAAACTAATGGACCGATTACTGTGAAAATTCGCCAAAATATTTCTGATCTGCTAACACAAAAATTATGTCTCCAGTTTAGATATTTCTATTTCTGACTCATTAGTCAAAAAATTAAATTAATAGAATGGCAAAAAATCTCAGAAACAATATTTGAAACGTTGTTATTGTTTTCCTATTAAACAACAACCACATGGGACTCAATTCATAAAGAAAGAATTGGCCATAACGGTGGTGTTATGAACCGATTTTGAAAAATAAAAAAGATTAAATTCGGGAAAAATTTGTAATCAGTCAGTGCCATAACCATATATCTTCGTAGCGGCTTCAAAATATAGGAAATATGTTTTTGCCTCTAACTGAGGAACTAATGGTCGATTCTGTTCATGTCTTCAGCGCATAAATCCGCTAAATTTATCGAAATTTATCTGTGAAAAAATTAAGTATCCAACTATTGTAGATTCTTCAAAAAATAGAGAAGTTTTTTTGTTAATATCTGAGCCATTTATGAATCAATTTCCCTGGATTCAATAGCAAAATTCTCGAAAGCATTTTATATCGTTTGTTATACATATCATACATGTTTAACTTAGGACGGCTTCATAACTTGATTTTAACCGACACACGGACGGACAGCTCAATCAATTTTTGTTCTATACCGATCCAGAATATATATACTTTGGGGGTTCTAAGTTGAAAATTGTGGAATACAAACTTTGCGGATCTTCAAGAAAAATTTAGTCAAAATACGATTGCCAGCAAAAAATTGAGAACAACCTGTAAATTTGAAGGTAATATTTCAGTTAATCGCCATTTTGTTTTTAATGCTAATTTAAATAAATTATGTAATATATTATTATTCGTCAAGAATATTAAAAAAAGCGTTTATCATATCGTTTTGATACCCTTCACCTGACTTAGTCAGAAGGAAGTTTGAATGTTGACTCATATAAAGGCTATAATAATGCGTTGTAATTTTCTCCGTCTTTTACAAAGTGCTGATATTATGAAAACCTATTTATAACAGGGACTGAACGTTAAACGTTAAGTTTGTTGCCTGAAAAAGCAAAAAAAAAATCCATGGCAGCAAAGGTGGAGGTATAGAAAATTCGCCATGACCGAATTTAACACTTTATTTTGTTTTATTTAATTTTAATATTTTTGGTAAAAATTTATAAATTTAAAAACAGCTTTTTAATACAAATTTTATTGCTTTATGACTACATTTGGACGCAATTAATCGTAGAATAGAAAACATTAATATTTCTCTAATATCAACGATTTTTAGTGTTATTTCTTATGGTCGAATATTGTTGTGTTCACATATAGACGTAGTGATGGAATTAAGACATGAATTTTTCATTTTTTTTTTTTAATTTTAGCTAAAATCGCTAGAAATAAAAGTGATTCCATTCGCAATGAGAACGTATTCTTTTTTACTTTCCAACACTGAACTTTAAAAATGGACATTGAGTATTTACTTCAGAGAAGACACTGAAGTAAAGTCGGTATAAGATTTTGAGTTTATTTTAAAATTAAATTTTTAAATATAAATTGTTGGAATATCAAAATTTTTGTGTTTTTTTATTTTTTATAAATATATTTTTATTTAATTTTAATAGTAAATTTTGTATATTTTTTTATAAGAGAATCGTAATTCCAATTGTGTTACATATATCGGTAAAGGGAAAAAGTAGTGAGCCTAGAGCATTACAGTTGATAAGGCCAGGACTATCAAATAGTCGCCGCAAGAGACGGTTGTTTTTGCAGCAACGACAACAGCAACCGGTACAGTCTCCACAACTACAAGTTCTAATTCAGTTCTCATTGTGAACGGTCGTGCTTTTGAAGAACTCAGTATTAAATACCTTTTTCTTTACTTAACGGTTGAATAAATAATCAAATAAAAACAAATATAAACGTACAAATTTCAGTACAAAAAAAAATTAATAAAAATATTTGTGCAAGTGAATTTAAGTTATTAAAATGAAAATATAAATAAAAAAGAATGCTATATTCGGCTGTGCCGAATCTTCAATACCCTCCACCACAAATTCGTGTGAAGTTAATACGTTAGGTTCCGTAGAATACATATACACACACATACACTCACAAATGTATATATTATATAACACAGAAACACTCAATGAGTCACAAAATTAGTTATAATTTTGTTTATAACTTTTTTTCTACTGAACTTGCTTTTTTTATACAAGACTAAATTTTATTAAGTGCGTTCAATGAAAATCGACTGAAATTTTGATTTGATGCAACACTATATATATACAATATGGGGTCTGAAATAATTCATTCTTAGCGTTACACACAGACAGACAAAGTTAATATACTCTCTTCACCACTTGTATTGTGGAGGGTATAAAAACAAAAAATATGCTTGTTATAAGCTCGAAACTGTTTTCCGGAAAGGGGTCTTATATGGACCAAGATTGTTCATATTTATAATATACTTTGATTATAGTTAGAAAAATCATTGTGCTAAATTTTAATGGAATTGATTAATGGAACTCAAACCTGTTTTTCGGGATAGCCCGTTATAAGGGAGCTATAGGAAAATATGGACCGATATAGGTCAAATTAATATAATATATTCAGAACAGTCAGCAGTATAATTGTGTCGAATTTCAATAGAATTGGTCTTTATTTACTCGTGTTATAGGCTGAAAACTGTTTTCAGTGACGGGCCTGATATGGGAGCTACATCAAAATATGGACCGATATTGTTCTATTAACAATATCCATTAAAAATAGTTTAAAAAATCATTGTACCGAATTCCATTGGAATTGGTCTTTATTTAATTGTTTTATAAGCTCAAACCCGTTTTCCCGGAAGGGGCGTTATATGGAAACTATATCGAGATATGAACTCATGTTAATAAAATTTAAAACATATTGTGCCAAATTTCAATAGAAATTGTTCAAATTTAATAGTTTTATAAGTTGTAAATCATATTCCGGGAAGGGGCCTTATATGGGAGCTGGGTCAATTAATGATTCCAGAACAAAATGTCATCTTTGGATTTGTTATTGTATCAAAATAAGTATATGTCACAAATTTCAGTAAATTATCTTAAAAATTGCGGCCGATATGACATACAGAGTTTGGGGTGTATCAATATTTTGCATATTATAACTTTTTTCCTGTTAATCAGATTTTGATGATCTTTTGTACGATGATGGAGCACGTACAATTGTATGCTAATATTAATTTTTTGTTTAAGTCCAATTACATTCTTAGAAGAAATTAGAAGTGTTCTTTTCCGGAATTTTGAGGTTGTTTCAGATATTGGTCTATAACTTCCTTGCTTATAAATCGATATAGCTGGTTTTAAAAAGCAAACTGCTAACATAACTAAATTGACTCAGTTTTTGATTTGATGTAATAATATATATACATTGTAGGGTCTGACATGATTCCCTCATCACCATTGTGGTGGTGGAGGGTATAAAAATGAATTGGAGATGTCATGTGTGCAAGCCCGACCACACAGTTGTGGTATTTGACGAAAACAAACAACATAAACAATTAAGGGAAGATGATAGCAATAAAGAGAACGATAGAGCAAAAAGAAATTTAAAGAGTCTTTGTCTCTATCAACAGTCAATAAAAAACTTGGTTCCGTAGAGAATGGTAAATCTGATATAAAACCCCAAAGAGAATTTTTAGTAAGTAATGATATTTCCACCAACAACTAAAGGAAGAGATTCAAACAGCTTTAGCGACAATAACAAACACTACGTCAACACTAAACGAAAAGACTAAACAAACTTGAACAAATAATAATAATAATAATAATAATAATAATAATAATAATAATAATAATAATAATAATAATAATAAATGGCAAACTATAAACGAAATAATAGGAAAAACATCCAATAATATCGATAATATAAGTTATAAAAATGAATCTAGATACAATATCGTAAGATCGCCAATACGTTAACCTAAACAACAAAATCTCCAAAAAGTAAAAAAACGAAAAAAGTTTGAAGAACCTTCAGTTTTTTGCTAATGTTTGAGTAATTTGTGGTACAATTTCCCTTGATTTCAATGGCAAAATTCTCGAAAGCATTTCCAATCGTTTGATATGTATATCAAAGCAAGTGATTGAGAATAATACAACAATAATGGATCGTAACAATGTTAAGATTAATAAAAAAAGAGGCTTTTTTGGGTCAATATGCGTTACTCCTCATATTGAATATCGTCATCCGTTGTATGGACATTATCCGATAAATCATCATGCGTAAAAATGTTATCAATATTTATATCGCTTTTATTTTGTTTATCAAAAATATTTAAAATTGTTGCGGACTTAAAAAAATGGTAGAATTCTAGATTCAAAATCTTCTAAAATTAAAAAAAAAGAAACGATTATCCGAATAATTATATAATTCATTAAATGATTTGTTGCCTTCAGAAGTTGTACTAAAGAATCTAATATATTTTCATGTAAATTTACTCCATTTATAGCATGTAATCAGACTCTTTCTATAAATTGTGTAAAATTACATGATAATGTTTATTTGAAATATTTACGCATGTTATGTGTAAATACATAAGCACTTAATGTGTAAAATTTCCGATTTATGTTTTGAAAAATGTTTAGCAACATAAAAATTTTATGGAAATTTAAAAATTTTCTGTGTAAAAATACATTATTAATGGGTAAAAGTATTGTAAAAACATTTAAAACTTAATATGTGAATAATAATAATAATAATAATAATAATAATAATAATAATAATAATAATAATAAAAATAATAATACAAATCTTAACATTTTTGATTTATTATGTTTGTAAACTTATGAATTTATTGTCCTTATGACAATTAAACGCTAGTTCATGACGCAACATTTTTTTAACTTTTTGATTTCGTTTGATTTTGTTGATTATTGTTCGCAAAAGGCTTCTTGCACCCGGAACGTTATTCTTTTGTAGGTAACTATCTTTTTTCAGGACCAAAGTACAAATAAAATAGATTTCTTTCAAAGAAGTGATTACAATTTTAATGAATCAAAAGTATTCTTGCCTTGATAGATTCCTGCCAGTAAAAAATGTACTTTTGTTGGTCTATAACTTTCTGGCGGTAGTTGGGGCAATTACTTCTAAAGAATTTGAATTTGAGCTTCTTGAATTTGTTTATCAAAAAATTGTATATAAAAATTTCTCATTTTAACATTTTTAATTTAGTTTCAAACAAAATTTATACACACATAATGTGTAATTTCAAACAAAAATGTTTATACTTTTATAAACATGTTTCAGTAACATTCATATAACTAAATTTTGTATGTATATTTGTAAAAATATGTAAATTACATAAGTAAACATTTATTGCTTATTTCTACACACTTTAAGTAATTTTACATGAAACTTTAGTCATTTTAATAGGGTAATTTTACAGGCATTTTTAAATTTTAATTATTATTATAATTGGAATTTTTAAATGTAGAATTTTTATTGGTTGTTGACTTTAGAACTGTGCTAATTTGTTGCCCTTTATTGTGCAAATCTTCTCTTATTTAAATGAGAGACAAACTTTAAAATACAAGTTTGTACATTTGCAATTATCAATTGTTTATTTGAAGTGTTTCTCCAAGAATTTTCATTAAGTGTTTAATATAAAAACAAAATGATCATTTATGTATATATTAATTCTGGAGGAGTTTACGCTTAACTAACTTAACGTTTAGATACTAGAAATAAACGAACTAACTGCTCTTAACGATTTAATTTACAAACTTCAAAACAACAAATTTGTATTTTGAAGTTTGGCTCTCAATTAAATAAGCGAAGATTTGCACAATTATAATAATAATTTAATATTATATTATTAATAATAATTAAAATTAAAAAATACCTGTAAAATTACCCTAATAAAATGACTAAAGTTTCATGTAAAATTACTTAAAGTGCGTAGAAATAAACACTAAATGTTTACTTATGTAATTTACATATTTTTACCTACAAAAATACATACAAAATATAGTTATGTGAATGTTACTGAAACATGTTTATAAAAGTATAAACATTTTTGTTTAAAATTACACATTATGTGTGTATAAATTTTGTTTGAAACAAAATAAAAATGAAACTTTATATACAATTTTTTGATAAACAAATTCAAGAAGCTCAAATTCAAATTCTTTCTTCTTTCCAACTACCGCCAGGAAGTTATAGACCAACAAAAGTACATTTTTTTAATGCCAGGAATCGATCAAGGTAAGAATACTTTTGATTCATTAAAATTGTAACCACTTCTTTGAAAGAAATCTATTTTTTTTTGTACTTTGGTGCTGAGAAAAAAGAATAGCGTTCCGGGTGCAAGAAGCTATTTGCTACCCACAACGATGAAACGATGCAGACAGAAATTGCAAACAATAATATATTTAAGGACCAAAATGCTCCAAACCAAAATCAAACAAAATCAAAAAGTTAAAAAATGTTGCGTCATGAACTAGCGTTTAATTGTCGTAAGGACAATAAATTCATAAGTTTACAAACATAATAAATAAAAAATGTTAAGATTTGTATTATTATTTTTCACATATTCATTTTTAAATATTCTTACAGAAGTTTTACCCATTAATAATGTATTTTTACACGGAAAATATTTAAATTTCCATGAAATTTTTATGTTGCTAAACATTTTTCAAAACATAAATCGGAAATTTTACACATTAAGTACTTATGTATTTACACATAACATGCGTAAATATTTCAAATAAGAATTATCATGTAATTTTACACCATTTATAGAAAGAGTCTGATTACCTACTATAGAGTAAATTTACATGAAAATTTATTAGAGTCTTTAGTACAACTTCAGAAGGCAACAAATCATTTAATGAATTAAATAATTATTCGGATAATCGTTTCTTTTTTTTAATTTTAGAAGATTTTGAATGTAGAATTCTACCATTTTTTAAATCCACAACAAAATTTAAATATTTTTGATAAACAAAATAAAAGCGATATAAATAATGATAACATTTCTACGTCATGATGATTTATCGGATAATGTCCATACAACGGATGACGATATTCAATATAAGAAGTAACGCATATTGACCCAAAAAAGCCTCTTTTTTATTAATCTTAACATTGTTTCGATCGATTCTTGTTGTATTATTCTCAATCATGTGATTTGATATACATGATATGTATATCAAACGATTGGAAATGCTTTCGAGAATTTTGCCATTGAAATCCAGGGAAATTGTTACAAAAATGACTCAAATATTAGCAAAAAACTTAAGGTACCTCAAACTTTGTCATTTTTTTTTAAATTTTTTGAAGAGTCTACAAGAGTTAGAGACTTAATTTTTTTCACAGGTAAATTTCAATTAAAACTGAAGATATGAAATGAACCGGTTCATTAGTTCCTGAGTTATAGGCAAAAATATAATTGAATACAATTTTTTCCCGAATTTAATCTTTTTCATTTTTTAAAATCGGTTCATAAACCATAGTCCCATGTGGTCGTTGTTGTTAACTATATATATAATGAAAACAACAACGTTTAAAAAATGTTTTGAAAATTTAAAACTTTAACTTGTTTAGTTTTTACTTTGTTAATTAAGTCCTTAAATTTTACTAATCCGCTGGCTAAATTTATTTTCAAAATGTCGATATATTTTTTGTGGTTAATTGTTCCATCTACAAAATAATAATTTCCGACACCACCGGCACACAGACACTTCCATACCAAGACTTAGCCACGGCCATGTTTAAATATTGGGCATTGCCCCTACATCATTTAGTTCTGGTTGGGCTCCCTCTATACCTTACATCTTCCATCATTGCCATACAAATTGAACTGGCTTTCGTCCATGAAAAAAAACAAGATTCCCGAATTCCATACACTTATCTTTGTGGGTTTAAGCAAAATGTTAATGCAGATTTTGTTTTTGCTTTAATATTTGGAATTCTGAAAGTCTCTTGAGATACATACTACATGCCACTGCTTTCAAAACATATGCTGTGTTATCATTCTGCTAGAAGATACTAGAACACAATATTTAGGTATACGGACTATACGTTCATTTTCATTATATTGCAACAGAGGAAGCAGTCCGAAATTAATCCAATATTCTTAACAATATATTCAAACATTTGGAACTATAAAATACAAAACAACTTAAACAAGTTGATGCCAATAACTCGAATTATATGTTGCCAGTTAGATGAAGTGTTACACAGTGGTCCCAGAACGATTTTTCTTGGAAATAAATCTGTAACTTTGGAACTTTTGAATTTATTTATCGAAATTCCTCGTGGATATTCTTGATGTGAGAAGGACATGTTTCATAAGGTTTCTTGGGTTATGAAGTGGATTTCCAAAATTGGTTACCTCGGAATCGAAAATTAAAAAAAAAAACGGTAAAAATTTTATTTAAGACTTTAATGAAAAATACGCTCATATGAGTCGGATATCTCTTATAGTTTATGTTTATGAGATACTCAGGTCAAAGTATAATATTGACCCATTTTTAGACAGTTTCCTTTTCACTTGGTGAATCTATTTTGACTATAAAAATTTTTCCACTTTCTAATACCAAAATACGCACGAAGTCAATCCTGCGAAAACTAAATTAAAAAAAAAAACATTATTTTCTTGCTGTTATAGGAGATTTGGCCCATTACAGATGTCTTGAGTGATATTTATTTGTACTTTTTGACGATTATGCAGATAAACATTTGAAAATTAACGAAATTCCAATAGGGTTAGTAGAGCCATCAAATTTGCTTTACAAAATTCTTTCACAATAGAGAAACTAATTGTAAAATCCCGAAACCAACAATTAATTTTAAAGTGAAAAAAGTAAATATGCTATATTCGGCAAGGCCGAATTTTCAATACCCTCCACCACAAATGCGTGTAAATTATTACTAACAACCGAACATAATTTGTAACCCTTTTTCTCAAATACAACACAGGAACACTTAATGAGTCATAAAATTTGTTATATATTTTTTGCTATAACCCTTTCTCTACTGAACCGATTTTGATCATTTTTAGAATGATGATGAACTAATTTTTTATTATGCATAAATTTTATTCTAATTGATAGTTTTATGAAAATTCTATGCTAAAACTTAGAGGTTGCTTCAGATATCGATATATGTTTTGATATACTGAAACGATTCTGCCGATAATAAATATGAAACCTCTCAGGACTATAACACATACTCAGGAAACATTTTATTGAACTCTATCAATTATTGTGGATGTGAGCGTGCCAACAGCAGACAGACAAAATATATATACACAATGGGATCCGAGGTGATTCGTGCTTAGAGTTACATACGGAATAAAAATGTTATTGCTCCACAACCAGCAATGAAGGGGGAGTATTAAATCCATTTTTTTTCTAAATTTCGTTATCAAAATAATAAAAGTTTTTATTTCACAAATATTATTTGGAATTTTGTACGGAATCCAAACATTTGGAATCAAATGGAGGAGCTCATCAAGTGCAAGAGTACAATAACCTTAATTTATTTTTATTTTCATTTATTGTTATTTTATTTTACTACTTCTTGTAAATATTTACTTCTACAGCTCGTAAAAGTGCTCCAGCCACTGGCGGTGTTAAAAAACCTCATCGTTATCGTCCTGGTACTGTAGCTTTGCGTGAAATTCGTCGTTATCAAAAGAGTACTGAATTGTTGATACGTAAATTGCCATTCCAACGTTTGGTTCGTGAAATTGCTCAAGATTTCAAAACTGATTTACGTTTTCAGAGCTCAGCTGTTATGGCACTTCAAGAGGCAAGTGAAGCGTATTTAGTTGGACTTTTCGAAGATACAAATTTGTGTGCCATCCATGCAAAACGTGTAACGATTATGCCTAAAGATATTCAATTGGCAAGACGTATTCGTGGTGAACGTGCTTAAATTGAAATGTTTTTCAAATAACAAAACGGTCCTTTTCAGGACCACAAAATTTATTTCAAAAAGAGTTAAATCTTTGTTAAAGAAAATGTTTTCAAATCTATTAACCAGAAATAGGAGAAATAAAATTTTCAATAAATATTCATTTCTATTCTGTGTTTGGAAAATGTAAAATGAAAAAGATAAATAATAATAATAATAATAATAAAATTGTAGCAAAATAAAATAATAAATTTCTTTTTTTCTGTACAGTTTGAATTTTTTTCTCTAATATTTTCTATATTAATGAAAATATTTGAAATTATTTAAATAATCTTAGAAATTGTTGAGTAAATAAAAAAGTAAAATTTTTTTAAAAATATTAAAATCAGTTAAAATATTGAAATTATTTTATAGATTTTATTTCAAATTAAAAAGACAATTTAACTAAAAATAATAACAACAATTATAATAAAATTGAATTGAATTTCAGTCGGTTTTAAAATTGAATATATTTTTCTAAAATTAAACAAAACAATTTATTCTTTAAAAAATATTAAAAAATGTGATATTTTTTAAAACGTTAATTACATTTGGAATAAAATTTTATATTATCATAAAATCAATAATTAATAAATATTATATTTTTATTTGCATTTATTTTATTGAAAATTGAAAACTGATAGCAAATAATAAGAGAAAATATTCGTGTACAAATTTTGCTTAAGAGACAATAATAACATTTTAACAATATTTATGTAAGAAAATAATAAAAATACAATTTTACAAAGAAAATCTAAACAAAAACAAATATTAAGAGGATTAAAATGAATAAATATTTACAAAGAATGATTTATTTTGAAAAAAATGTAGCCCAGTGTTGTTTTAATGATTCCTATTTACCTGATTCGTACACATATTTAGGTAGAATAATATATAAACTAATGAATTTATTCAATTGAAAAGAAAAAGAATCCAGAAAAATTTAAATCGCAAAGAAATTTAATGAATTTACACAAAAACAAAATAGATTTGATAAAAAGAAACCCCAGATTATATTTACAATTCATATATTTAATTTAAGTAAAATTTTCTCAAAATTGTACTAAAAGTTTGTAAAAAATATTCCATCTCTTTTTGAATTTTCTTTTGTGGCCCTGAAAAGGGCCTTTTGTGACGAAGAAGAAAATAAGTTGAGAGAGCGCTTACTTGGAGCTGGTATATTTAGTAACGGCTTTTGTACCTTCACTTACAGCGTGCTTAGCCAATTCACCGGGTAATAGTAGACGAACAGCAGTTTGAATTTCCCTACTGGTGATTGTTGAACGTTTATTGTATTGAGCTAAACGAGATGCTTCAGCGGCAATACGTTCAAAAATATCATTCACAAAACTGTTCATGATACTCATGGCCTTTGACGAAATACCAGTATCGGGATGTACTTGTTTCAACACTTTGTAAATGTAGATGGCGTAACTTTCCTTACGCTTGCGTTTACGATTCTTATCATTCTTCGTAATGTTCTTTTGGGCTTTGCCGGCCTTCTTAGTTGCTTTTCCACTTGGTTTAGGAGGCATTTTTCTTCTTCACTTTAACTTTAAATTTGATCTTTTCACTGCACAAACACTTTTAACACTGTTCACAATAGTTGAATTTCAACCACAATTGTGCGCTTTATATACTTTTTTTCAATAATGTAAACCATATGTTTGTATACCTACATCGTGCATATACACATTCAACCCTCGTTCAATATGTTTATGGCACAAAAAGTATAAATACCCGAATACTTACTCACAAACGACATCAGTTTTGTGTATACAGTGATTCGGTGAAGTGTTTTGTGAAATTAAAAATATTAAAAAATGTCTGGTCGTGGTAAAGGTGGCAAAGTTAAAGGAAAGGCAAAGTCTCGTTCAAATCGTGCTGGCTTACAATTTCCCGTCGGTCGTATTCATCGATTGTTACGTAAAGGAAATTATGCTGAACGTGTTGGTGCCGGTGCTCCAGTATATTTAGCTGCCGTTATGGAATATTTGGCTGCTGAAGTTCTTGAATTGGCCGGTAATGCTGCCCGTGATAATAAAAAGACAAGAATTATTCCACGTCATTTGCAATTAGCTATTCGTAATGATGAAGAATTGAATAAATTATTATCTGGTGTAACTATTGCTCAAGGTGGTGTTTTACCAAACATTCAAGCTGTACTCTTACCTAAGAAAACAGAAAAGAAGGCCTAAATTATTCGATGACAACAACAACAATAATAATGAATTAAAATACGCAAATAATGAAAAACAAAACGTCCTTTTCAGGGCGACGAATATTTTTGTAAAAGAGATTCAATTGTTTAATTATTATTTTTTTAATATTAATAAAATAATACATAAGACAACATATCATCTTCTTTTTTAGTTCATAATATCGTTTATACATAAATTCTTCTTCGTTGTTATTTAGGAAGACAAATCGTGTATTCGTGTATTACTTTGCAGTTCTAGCAAAAAGAAAATGTAACAAAACGAGTTTTTGTTGTTTTAATGAGAGTATATTATGGTTCGTACAAAGGAAGGAATGTATGCAGTTGTTGTTGGTATTATTATTTTTGGTACAGTTAGTTATCTCTCATTTTTTGTTATACTCTTAGTGTTGTTATTTTTTATTTGTGCTGGTGAAAAAATTTGTGTGTAAATTGTTATTGGTTTTCAGTGTAACAGTTTTTTTTTCATAAACAAGTTTTGTTTGTTCACTTTCTTGTTTTTAACACAAAATGAATATCTTTTTAGAAATTTAAGGAATGTTAAATTGATGTTTTATTTCACACTTAATTTTTTAATTAATATTTTTTTATCTAATTTAAATCAAATATCGACAAAATTTTTTTCCACAAAACAGTTTTTTATTTTTTCATTTTTTATAAAATATATAAAATAAAGTTTCAATTTTGAACTTAAATTCATACAAAATTGTCTGCAAAAAAAATACAATTAATTTGCAGTTTCATCAAAGAAGAAAAAATATAACATAAAGTGGGTTTTGTCTTTTTAATTTTTGGCATTTCTGTTGTTTTTGTTGTTTTTTCTCTATTTATTCAGTTTATTTTTCGTGTACTGTTAGTTTTTTCATACTCTATATTTTGCTTTGCATTTTTTATACACGCTGTTTTGCTTTTGTTTTTCAGAGTAACAGTTATTTTTCTTACATATGTTTTGTTTGTGTGTTTTTTTATTTCTATGAAATTATCATTTTTATAAGAATTTTATAAAATTGTATTTAATAATGATTTGTTAATATTTAGTGTTGCATATATATTTTTTTAATTCTGTATCTAAATTTAATAATATTTGAAATAAACAAGTTGCTAAATGTTTTAATTATATACATTATGTTGTTTTTGAAAAAAAATAATAAGAAACTTTTAGTTTGTATATAAAGTTTTTGTGATAAACATAAATTCGAAATTATTTTTTAATTATTAAAAATAAATAAAATTTTCTATAAGAAAAGATTGTCAAAAATTGCAAAATTATAAATGAAATTCATAATTTCTATAATATAAAAGTATTTTAGTTATAAATTGTAAATTTTTATTTGAAAGAAAAGTATCAATTTGAAATAAGTACACGGTGGTGTTATTTTTACATTCATAAGTATTTTTGCATTTATGAGAATATTTTTTAAAACACACACAAACAAAAAAATGTCCGTTGTTCAATGTCTTTAATTCTCCCTTATTTACTTAGCATCTGTCTTTAGTTTTCTTGCCTTTAATTTTCTTGTTTTACAATCATCCCTTTTACAGGAACAAAATATATTGTTTTTGTTTTCTTAATACCTTCATTAACCACGGGGCGCACACTCAATTCATTTAACATTCATAAAAAGAGTTGCCAGATGCAGTTTTTCTATTTTTATTGCAATTAAAGAATTTCAAAAAAAATGTAAGTATTTCTATTTGTACAATAAATAAGGAATATTTTCAACCCCAAAAATATTCTCTAAAACATTTATTTAATAATTTTAATAATTTTTTTCAAGAAAATTTTTAGATTTTTATATTTTGAAAATATAATATAAACAAAAAACTGAAGATTATTTAATTGATCATCTGGCATCCACATAAAGTGTTGTGTTGTTTGTGTTGCATATATATATATTTCTTGTACAATACCAACAACAATAGTAAATCTCATTCAGAAAAATGTTATCAATTGTGTCGTTTTCCTTTATCCCATTTTTTTAATACGCAAACATGCGTAGGAAAAAACATTTAACTTATAAATCTAATAAAGAAAATATATATTTCGATAAGATTTTTGTATGGTGTATTTTATTATTATTATTATTATTATTATTATTATTATTTTTTGAAATAAATATTTTTATAAACAGGGAAATACTGAAATGTTTTTCATATAGGAAAAACATAAATCTGATTAAAAATTTTAGGACGTTTTACTTTTGTTCGTTAAGGTTAAATAATATACATATTAACAAAATAAAATTATCTGAATTATTTCACTTTGAAAATTGGTTTAGTTAATTTTTCCATTTTTTTAAATTTAAAAAAGTTTTGATAACATTCAATAATTTTTGAGGAAACCTTAAACCAGATTCTATAAATATTTTAAAAACATATGTTATATTAGTAATTTTATGCTTGAAAGTTGTTTTTGATGAAAAATTAAACAACAATTATTTGTTTAAGAAAATTATATAAAAATATCATTGAAATCTATTCTATTATTTGAAAAAATTAAATCTCTTTTTGAAAATATATATTGTGGTCCTGAAAAGGACCGATTGTTTGTTGTTTTTCCGTCTTATAAAATAAATTAATTTGATGATAAAATTTAACCGCCAAAACCATACAAAGTACGACCTTGTCTCTTCAAAGCATATACAACATCCATAGCGGTGACGGTCTTTCTCTTTGCGTGTTCAGTGTAAGTGACAGCATCACGAATGACATTTTCCAAAAATACCTTTAGAACACCACGGGTTTCTTCGTAAATCAAACCAGAAATACGTTTTACACCACCACGACGAGCCAAACGTCTAATTGCCGGTTTGGTAATACCTTGGATATTATCACGTAATACTTTACGATGACGTTTAGCACCACCTTTTCCCAAACCTTTGCCACCTTTACCACGACCAGTCATTTTTTAAAAAAAAACTTATTTTTCACTTCACTTCAAAACACAAACACTTCACAATTGTTCAATAAGAACTGATGACTTTTCCATACAAGACAACATCTATTTATACCAATTTCTATAAAAATTAGAGGGAGTTGGAAATATATTCTTGTACTCTTTATTTAGTGTGTGCCACCATTTTCAGTAGCAGCTGCAACAATAACAAAAACAAAATAAACATATGTGGAAACAAATTGTAATAAGAATCACACTAATACACTCATAAATTTTTTAAGAAATTTTTCTATATAAAGCGGCAAATCGTGGTGGTAGAAAATTATTCTTGTGCTTATAGTGTTCGTGTGTGTAATTAAAAAAATAAAAAAGTGAAGTGAAAAAAGAATGGCTCGTACTAAACAAACTGCCCGTAAATCGACTGGTGGTAAAGCACCACGTAAACAATTGGCTACTAAGGCAGCTCGTAAAAGTGCTCCAGCCACTGGCGGTGTTAAAAAACCTCATCGTTATCGTCCTGGTACTGTAGCTTTGCGTGAAATTCGTCGTTATCAAAAGAGTACTGAATTGTTGATACGTAAATTGCCATTCCAACGTTTGGTTCGTGAAATTGCTCAAGATTTCAAAACTGATTTACGTTTTCAGAGCTCAGCTGTTATGGCACTTCAAGAGGCAAGTGAAGCGTATTTAGTTGGACTTTTCGAAGATACAAATTTGTGTGCCATCCATGCAAAACGTGTAACGATTATGCCTAAAGATATTCAATTGGCAAGACGTATTCGTGGTGAACGTGCTTAAATTGAAATGTTTTTCAAATAACAAAACGGTCCTTTTCAGGACCACAAAATTTATTTCAAAAAGAGTTAAATCTTTGTTAAAGAAAATGTTTTCAAATCTATTAACCAGAAATAGGAGAAATAAAATTTTCAATAAATATTCATTTCTATTCTGTGTTTGGAAAATGTAAAATGAAAAAGATAATAATAATAATAATAAAATTGTAGCAAAATAAAATAATAAATTTCTTTTTTTCTGTACAGTTTGAATTTTTTCTCTAATATTTTCTATATTAATGAAAATATTTGAAATTATTTAAATAATCTTAGAAATTGTTGAGTAAATAAAAAAGTAAAATTTTTTTAAAAATATTAAAATCAGTTAAAATATTGAAATTATTTTATAGATTTTATTTCAAATTAAAAAGACAATTTAACTAAAAATAATAACAACAATTATAATAAAATTGAATTGAATTTCAGTCGGTTTTAAAATTGAATATATTTTTCTAAAATTAAACAAAACAATTTATTCTTTAAAAAATATTAAAAAATGTGATATTTTTTAAAACGTTAATTACATTTGGAATAAAATTTTATATTATCATAAAATCAATAATTAATAAATATTATATTTTTATTTGCATTTATTTTATTGAAAATTGAAAACTGATAGCAAATAATAAGAGAAAATATTCGTGTACAAATTTTGCTTAAGAGACAATAATAACATTTTAACAATATTTATGTAAGAAAATAATAAAAATACAATTTTACAAAGAAAAATCTAAACAAAAACAAATATTAAGAGGATTAAAATGAATAAATATTTACAAAGAATGATTTATTTTGAAAAAAATGTAGCCCAGTGTTGTTTTAATGATTCCTATTTACCTGATTCGTACACATATTTAGGTAGAATAATATATAAACTAATGAATTTATTCAATTGAAAAGAAAAAGAATCCAGAAAAATTTAAATCGCAAAGAAATTTAATGAATTTACACAAAAACAAAATAGATTTGATAAAAAGAAACCCCAGATTATATTTACAATTCATATATTTAATTTAAGTAAAATTTTCTCAAAATTGTACTAAAAGTTTGTAAAAAATATTCCATCTCTTTTTGAATTTTCTTTTGTGGCCCTGAAAAGGGCCTTTTGTGACGAAGAAGAAAATAAGTTGAGAGAGCGCTTACTTGGAGCTGGTATATTTAGTAACGGCTTTTGTACCTTCACTTACAGCGTGCTTAGCCAATTCACCGGGTAATAGTAGACGAACAGCAGTTTGAATTTCCCTACTGGTGATTGTTGAACGTTTATTGTATTGAGCTAAACGAGATGCTTCAGCGGCAATACGTTCAAAAATATCATTCACAAAACTGTTCATGATACTCATGGCCTTTGACGAAATACCAGTATCGGGATGTACTTGTTTCAACACTTTGTAAATGTAGATGGCGTAACTTTCCTTACGCTTGCGTTTACGATTCTTATCATTCTTCGTAATGTTCTTTTGGGCTTTGCCGGCCTTCTTAGTTGCTTTTCCACTTGGTTTAGGAGGCATTTTTCTTCTTCACTTTAACTTTAAATTTGATCTTTTCACTGCACAAACACTTTTAACACTGTTCACAATAGTTGAATTTCAACCACAATTGTGCGCTTTATATACTTTTTTTCAATAATGTAAACCATATGTTTGTATACCTACATCGTGCATATACACATTCAACCCTCGTTCAATATGTTTATGGCACAAAAAGTATAAATACCCGAATACTTACTCACAAACGACATCAGTTTTGTGTATACAGTGATTCGGTGAAGTGTTTTGTGAAATTAAAAATATTAAAAAATGTCTGGTCGTGGTAAAGGTGGCAAAGTTAAAGGAAAGGCAAAGTCTCGTTCAAATCGTGCTGGCTTACAATTTCCCGTCGGTCGTATTCATCGATTGTTACGTAAAGGAAATTATGCTGAACGTGTTGGTGCCGGTGCTCCAGTATATTTAGCTGCCGTTATGGAATATTTGGCTGCTGAAGTTCTTGAATTGGCCGGTAATGCTGCCCGTGATAATAAAAAGACAAGAATTATTCCACGTCATTTGCAATTAGCTATTCGTAATGATGAAGAATTGAATAAATTATTATCTGGTGTAACTATTGCTCAAGGTGGTGTTTTACCAAACATTCAAGCTGTACTCTTACCTAAGAAAACAGAAAAGAAGGCCTAAATTATTCGATGACAACAACAACAATAATAATGAATTAAAATACGCAAATAATGAAAAACAAAACGTCCTTTTCAGGGCGACGAATATTTTTGTAAAAGAGATTCAATTGTTTTCAAATTATTATTTTTTTAATATTAATAAAATAATACATAAGACAACATATCATCTTCTTTTTTAGTTCATAATATCGTTTATACATAAATTCTTCTTCGTTGTTATTTAGGAAGACAAATCGTGTATTCGTGTATTACTTTGCAGTTCTAGCAAAAAGAAAATGTAACAAAACGAGTTTTTGTTGTTTTAATGAGAGTATATTATGGTTCGTACAAAGGAAGGAATGTATGCAGTTGTTGTTGGTATTATTATTTTTGGTACAGTTAGTTATCTCTCATTTTTTGTTATACTCTTAGTGTTGTTATTTTTTATTTGTGCTGGTGAAAAAATTTGTGTGTAAATTGTTATTGGTTTTCAGTGTAACAGTTTTTTTTCATAAACAAGTTTTGTTTGTTCACTTTCTTGTTTTTAACACAAAATGAATATCTTTTTAGAAATTTAAGGAATGTTAAATTGATGTTTTATTTCACACTTAATTTTTTAATTAATATTTTTTTATCTAATTTAAATCAAATATCGACAAAATTTTTTTCCACAAAACAGTTTTTTATTTTTTCATTTTTTATAAAATATATAAAATAAAGTTTCAATTTTGAACTTAAATTCATACAAAATTGTCTGCAAAAAAAATACAATTAATTTGCAGTTTCATCAAAGAAGAAAAAATATAACATAAAGTGGGTTTTGTCTTTTTAATTTTTGGCATTTCTGTTGTTTTTGTTGTTTTTTCTCTATTTATTCAGTTTATTTTTCGTGTACTGTTAGTTTTTTTCATACTCTATATTTTGCTTTGCATTTTTTATACACGCTGTTTTGCTTTTGTTTTTCAGAGTAACAGTTATTTTTCTTACATATGTTTTGTTTGTGTGTTTTTTATTTCTATGAAATTATCATTTTATAAGAATTTTATAAAATTGTATTTAATAATGATTTGTTAATATTTAGTGTTGCATATATATTTTTTTAATTCTGTATCTAAATTTAATAATATTTGAAATAAACAAGTTGCTAAATGTTTTAATTATATACATTATGTTGTTTTTGAAAAAAATAATAAGAAACTTTTAGTTTGTATATAAAGTTTTTGTGATAAACATAAATTCGAAATTATTTTTTAATTATTAAAAATAAATAAAATTTTCTATAAGAAAAGATTGTCAAAAATTGCAAAATTATAAATGAAATTCATAATTTCTATAATATAAAAGTATTTTAGTTATAAATTGTAAATTTTTATTTGAAAGAAAAGTATCAATTTGAAATAAGTACACGGTGGTGTTATTTTTACATTCATAAGTATTTTTGCATTTATGAGAATATTTTTTAAAACACACACAAACAAAAAAATGTCCGTTGTTCAATGTCTTTAATTCTCCCTTATTTACTTAGCATCTGTCTTTAGTTTTCTTGCCTTTAATTTTCTTGTTTTACAATCATCCCTTTTACAGGAACAAAATATATTGTTTTTGTTTTCTTAATACCTTCATTAACCACGGGGCGCACACTCAATTCATTTAACATTCATAAAAAGAGTTGCCAGATGCAGTTTTTCTATTTTTATTGCAATTAAAGAATTTCAAAAAAATGTAAGTATTTCTATTTGTACAATAAATAAGGAATATTTTCAACCCCAAAAATATTCTCTAAAACATTTATTTAATAATTTTAATAATTTTTTCAAGAAATTTTTAGATTTTTATATTTTGAAAATATAATATAAACAAAAAAACTGAAGATTATTTAATTGATCATCTGGCATCCACATAAAGTGTTGTGTTGTTTGTGTTGCATATATATATATTTCTTGTACAATACCAACAACAATAGTAAATCTCATTCAGAAAAATGTTATCAATTGTGTCGTTTT
>PYHX02000495.1:76148701-76176179 GCA_004302925.2 Cochliomyia hominivorax | reverse complement strand
TAGTTTCGTTTCATCATTCAGAGCTAAACCATTGTAGATTATTTCCAATTTATTTGCTTCAAATTGACACATTTCTGCAATTTGTTGCTTGAGATTCAAAACTTTTTTTCGAAATCAATTTCCTTTAAAGTTATAAATTCATCAGGCTTGTTAGGTAAATGTAGTCCTGCGTATATGAATACATTTCGAACTTTCTACGATTTCTTTTGTAAAAATAACTTATTAATAATTATTACTTTTTCTTTGTGTCTTTATTATTTCGTTATTTGCCAAATAATGCATCTGCAGCAGTGAATGATAAAAATTAATCAAAAATCGATTTTAATTTCGGCATTTATCGATTACTTAAATCAAAGTCGCTGAATATTTTTTTATAGTAAAATGCAACTCTGTTCAGTCGTCAGTATGTGAAGCATACATTGCTGTCGGCGGCAAAGATACTTTTCGATCGTTTGTGAACATGGCAAAAAAGTGGAAAAACAAATTAAAAAGAAATAAGCAATTTGAATAAAAAATGATGTGTATAATAAAAATATAATTATTTATAAAATTCAATTAATAGATTTTATTTTAATAAAGGATTTTATATAAAATATTTTTGATATTGGCTTTTTTCGGTAATTTGGAAAATTTCTTCTTATAGTATTTACCTATCAACGCTAATGTTTCATACGGTTCAAGTTTTTAAAACTGCTATTTCAGCAAATATTTTTATGTTATTATTATAACTTATAAATATAAATTTATGTTGTAAATGATCAATCCTACTACATTCCCCAAAATATATCTTTATACAATACTCAGTGCAAAGCAAAAGTCTAAGTAGCCTGGAAATATATAATTTATGAATTTTAAGTAACAGTTTAAAAAATACAATAAATCTGTAATATATACAATATTTCTATTGATATTATATTTTAATGTTTTTTATTTAATTAAAAATGCAGAAAACTTTATGGTAACTTTATATATTAGCACTACAAAATATTTTACAAAAACGAATTAGCAAGTATGCAACATTTATAAGAGTTAATAACAGTAAATTATAAACGTGTTTAAAAGAATGTAACATTGAAATTGCTAAATAATAATTTAGTGTAAAAATTTCCTAAAATTATAAATAATTTAATAATAAATTAAGTACATCAAACTCTAAAATTGAACAAATAATGAAGGCGTCAATATAAAAGGTGATTAAGCTGTTCAAAAAAGAAAACAGGTTTAAAAATTAACCCAGATCTGGAGGTCCTAAAAAATTCACTATTTGAGAAGAATGAAAATAGTATCAATGCACATTACACAAGAAGTCATTAACGTTAACAATAAAATGGAAAATTGAATACACTAACATATTTGAAAACATGTTTTTGATAAGGTAAATTTTTCGAACAAATCAAAAATAACTTTTTTGATTCAGATATTACCATTCATATAAAAATAATTAACAAAATAAATTCAATTTCATAATATAAATAATAAAGTATTTATTTTTCGTTCAATCTGTACTATGTACTGGATAGAAGTAGAATCAAAGTATTTCATATGCTCGTAAAAAATTATTTTAAATTTGCTTTTGTTTAACATAAATGTTGCCAACACTGCATTATAACATATCTGTGTTTAGGGAAATTTTATAACTGAAATTTTGACATTATCTGGCATTTGTCAAATTCTCTTCATTTTGTACACACGCATCTTGCACAAAAAACACAACGGTGGTGGAAGAAAAATCTATAAGAAAGTTCTCTATATTTGCTATAAGATTTTTATTAAAAATATTGTAAGCAGTGAAAGCTAAAGTTTGAGATTATTCTAATTAATATATTTTATAGAAATAAAATTGTGTAATCTGTAAAATTACTATTAAAATTACGTGCATTTGCCCCTCCTGCCTCATTTAAGCGCAATTGTGTCAGAGTGTTTGTGTGTGTGTCAAGTGATTGTTTCAATGCTAAAAAGAAAAATCAAGAAAATAGTACATAAAAATTTCCAACATTTCCAGGCCAGAGGAAATATAAGATTTTCTCAATAAATAGAAAGTTGTCTTTTTATTTGCTGTGTAATAAGTAAAGAAAAAGTTTGAAGAATCAAATCAAGCTAATTGTTAAAAATCGTTAGTGCATTTTTTGTTTATAAAAAAAGTTGGTGGAGAAGTGTAGATAAAGGAGAAATAGAAGCAAAACAAAATTGAACAATAGTATAGTTGTTCAAATCACAAACAACAACAACAAATAAAAAGAAATATAGGGGTAAATATTTTGAAAGCTTTGAAATTGAAAATTGTATAATCAGTGCGAATATAAAAATTTATTGTAATATTGTTCTATAAATATTAAATTATAAATTAACATGGAAAAGTGAGGTGAATAAACATTAAAAAGTGATATATCGATTTATTTTTTAAAACATTATTTTTATCTAACGACGACAGGGTTGTTATAAGAACATTTGATTTCTGGGCTATTTTATATTGCACAGTGTTACAGATTGATCGAAAAATTAAGAATTTCAAGATAATTTATCGATTTCCTTAACTTTTTGTTTACTATTTGAGAAAAAAGTAATACAAAAATTATTTTGAAACAAGAATTGAATCTTACGCCAATTTTGAGAATATTAAAAGATCCTATTTTTATTTATTTACAAACAGTAAAAAGTAATAATAAATAACACTTAACTTTTATAATCTTTCTGATAGTTTTCGAACCTAAGTTCAAGTTATAGATCAATTTTTCACTTTTGATTTTTAACATATAATAATAGTATGGGTATCATTTGAGAGACTTTTCTATTATATTATTATTTACCTACACGGAGACAGAAACAATTTGAATAAATTTCATATAAAACATTTTACAAAAGGACCAATATCTCGAAAATAATTCATAATGCTTATAGTCATACATCAAGCTTTAAAATGATTAAATTTTATTTGTAATAAATATTTGTATACGTACAGAGGCACCACAATTTGGAAGCCCCATCCTCCCATTGCAGACTTAAAACAAAATTTCCAAGGTCTACAAGTGTTCGGGATGTTCGGAGCAATAGGCTAAATATTGGTCCAACATGTGGTCAAGGACCAAATAATACTAACCATTTGTTGAATTACCTTGCCAATCCTACCACTATTAGTTCAGAAGATGTATGGACTAATGGCAAAACTTTTGGCCTTTAGTTAAACTAGAAGTTGAATCTCAATAATTAACTAACTTGTTTTTACAGCTGTTACAACAACTTGAGTTAAAAATTATATTCGTAAAGTAGTTTTTGGGTAAAGAGAGGGCCGAAATGTAGTCATTTCTCTAAATATTTATTTGGGCTTATATTGGAGTCTTTTTCTGTAAAAATCAATGAAAAATTCTTAAAAGATCTCTTCCTTGATATATAAAATGTATCTCGGAATTGAAAAGTTATTTTAAGTGGCACAGTCAATATTTGTTTAAGATAATATACATTTTGCATTTAGTATCATTCTTCGAAAAAACTTTGTATAGGTGTTAAGTGTTCCTATTGGGAAATAATCATAATATTTGCAGCTGATGTAATATAGTATTTAGATAAAGATTTGTTCATATAATTATTTCGCAAGAACGAATTCTAATGAAAATCACATTGATTTATATATAATATTTGATTAAACTAAGAGTTATGATCTTTATTATAAGAGATATTGTTATTTAGTTGTAAGGGCAGTGTCCTACAGGCATTCTACTTTGGATCATATTTTTTATATTTTTTATTTGATCTAGTTGTGTAACCCTAAAAGGACAGTCAACTGCTATTCAGCCGTCGACATTACAACACCTCAAAGCCAGCCAGTACCTAAAGGAAAATAAATTAGCGACCTCAGTTGTACATTACAAAGATCATATGTTCAAGATATATAGGTTCTAAACATGGTATTCCTAAGTTCTTTAAGTGCTAGATAGTAACATAGTAAGTAAATAACTGTGTCTTCGTTATGACAACTGCGAACTATTGCGGACAATATTCATTCTTGTGGCATGTGGTAGAATCTGATTTTTATTGAAAGCGTAGTCTTAGTCCATCGAGACGGTAACTTAGTTAACCTCTCATCTGTGCCATTTCATATCCTCAAAGATACTCATAAAATTTGCGAGCTGATTTCTATTGAAAGCGGATAGCTTAGTCCATCGACACGGTAACTTAGTTAACCTCCCGTCTGTGCCATTTCATATCCTTAAAGGTCCTCATAAAATTTGCGAGCTGATTTCTATTGAAAGAGGATAGCTTAGTCCTTCGACATGTTACTTAGTTAACCTCTCATCTGTGCTATTACATGTTCTTTAAGATCCTCCTAAAACATGCGAGCGTTCTGATCATCATCTGCAAAGTTATTCCCAAAAGAGTAAATGTGATCAGGAATTCAAATCAGTCTAATCAGACATTTTCCCCATTTAATATTAATGGTAATTTGATTATTAAGAGCTGTATAAAATGTTATTATGACAGTTTTTTGGATATAAAGTTATAACACGTACTCACTTTCAGATTAGATTTAACTGTCAACAGCATTGTGAATCCTCTACAAATCGAAATCTTTTAGATATTTGGATGAAATTTGAGACAGATAATTTTATTACAAATGTTCTCCTATTTAAGCGCCAAAAAAACAAAGATTTGGAGATTATTATTACTTCAAAAAGATCGATCCACAAATTACCACAGATCAAAAGGATTCAATTCGAAAATTTATTGTAAAGTTTATACAAAACAATTTTTGTATTTTTTCAGAAAATGCCATATTGAATTTTGCATAAATTTCATATTAAAACCCATGGAGTTGTGTACTAAGTAGAAATTCGGTCTTAACCGAGTGTTTCATATTTATTTCTTTTTACATTTACGATAAAAATATTATTGTTATAAACTTAATACAAAAATAATGCTTTATTTTAGAAAATAAGCATTATTTTTAACTTCAAATTCATATAAGAAACAAAGAATATAATAATTTCTATTCAATACAAATAATATTCATTAATGAAGAAATTATATGTAAAAGCTAAACATACAACATTCTGATCAGAAAATATTGATTACGTAGAACGAAAAAAAATGATAGCGCAGGTTTTTAAAAGTATAATACGGGACTTGGTATTAAGAAAATGTAAGTGAAGGTTGTGTTAATGTCCGTGTGTTTGTCTGTCTGTAACGTAACGATCGTTGGTGGTGGCTACATTGTTGTTGTTGTTTTTTTTTACAGTGACAACATGTAACGTTACCTTTTGTCTAGATCAAAACAGATGTACAGTTTTTGTTTTTATTTTATTTTCTTATGGTTATAAATTCATTCATTCATTGATTGAAACCTTTAATGGGTACGTACGCCAAACATATTTTAGAACTGAAAATTCATTAACACTAACAATATGAAAGGATAAATATGTTATGTTAATAGAAAAATCCTCCCTTAAAGTTTTTTTATATTAATCATAATGTAATGCACGTAATTGTTTGTTTCCTTAACGCTATACTATTTTCAGTTACATCATCGACACCCTCATTCTGAAATTATTTTGATCACAGTTTTAAATCACAACCGTTGTTGTTGTTCTTTGAATTAATTTTGTACTTTTTATTTTATTTATTCATAGTATGGGGCCATTGCTGGAGTAAAAAGAGGTCGAACATTGTCATTAGATTTCTTATATTGTGTTATATAGTTTGTTGTAATTTTTTACTCAATTTTGTTCTGTTTATTTTGTTCTGTTACATTATTTTTGGTTTGATCTATGAATTGATATATATAAATTGTCAATTTCATCAGATGTAAATAAATAATAATTTTATTTGTTTTTTTTCTTTTCTGATCCAAATGGTACAAAATATATGATTTTATTTTTATTTATGACCTTCCTTTTATAAAAATAGATTTGGATTCACTGTAAGTACAATACTCTGTTGGTGACTTGTATGCGCTGACAGAAATACTTATCGCTCTTAAAATTAAAAAAAATATATAATAATTATTTAAACTAATATGGTGTAATGACATATTTTCATATTTTTTTTTTGTTAAAAAATTATCTTTTTATATCAAAAGTAGTTTTATTCCAATAACAATAATAAGCAGTGAGAATGCCTGAATTTTGATGGTTTTAGTCTATAATTCAGAACATCTTAAACTCAAAACACTTCCGTAAGTGGTATTATAAAGGCGCTATAATGAAAAATGGTCCGATATTTCTCAAACTGGATTCAATTATTAAGACGGTTTAAAAAATAACTGAACCACATTTAAGGAGAACAATGCAAAATTTCATATAATAATGCAGTTTCTTTGGGTGCATTACTATAAGAAAATAAAAATATGTATCAAATTTTGGGAAAATTAATTTCAAAATTGTAACTTATAAGGCATACTGATTTAGAGGTGTATCAAAATCAGTGAGTATTTTATCCTGTAACTATTTTCTATTGATCCGATTTTGGTGTCTTTTTTGTCAAATTGTATGTAAATCCACTTAATTTTTGTTAAAAAATTTTAAAGCATTATTTTTTGAAAATTTGAGGATGCCTCAGATAACGATATATAACTTTTTGATTATGGACCGATATAGCTGCTTTTAAAAAGTAAACTGCTTAGGACGACAACAAAAAACGTGGTTAAATTTCATTGAATTCTGACAAAGCGAATGAATGTGTTCAACAGACAGATGGACATAGCTAAATTGACTCAGATTTTGATTGGATACAAGAATATATATATACTTTATGGGGTTCTAAATGATTACTTTTTGGAGTTACACACAGAATGACAAAGTTAATATGCCATAATCACCACTTATGCTGGTGTAGGGTATAAACATGTTAAAAGGTATTAGATTTCGTTGGGACAAAATTGTGGGAACACTATTGTTACAGAAATGAAAAATTTGTTAAAAATTAAAAAAAATAATGTTTTGTTTTGTTTGTTAATCATCCTGTTTTAAAACTGTTTTCCGTTTTTCTGCATGAAATGTACCATCTTTGTTGTCACACATTCGCATTTTGCACTGTATGTTTTGGATTTGGATTATTATATTAGTGAAATGAGAATGAAAGATAAACATTTTTATCCATTATTCTATCAATAAAAATAAGTTCTCAAAATCGTACAGCTCACATGCAGTCCCATTACTTCTGCACCAACACTGTTGGTATAAGTATTTTATTGCTTATTTGGTGTTAGATTTTTCCAAACTTTAGAATGTCTAACAGATTGGAAAATATTAAATTTACATGGCTTATTTTCAAAATGCTTTGTATAACATATTCTCCACTTTCGATTAATAGCAGATATCAATAGTTTTATTATTAGCTTTTATTGAATTGTAATCAGAATTTTTATTTTCAAAATTTGTTTCCTTTATAGCTTTAACAAGCTGTATGAATGCTATTTTTTGGACCTTTAGTACTATTTTAAAATTTTCTCTTTCAGTTAATTTACGTTGACATCAGCGATAAAACGATTTACGATTCACTATTTCTCCAATATTTGCTAACGCTTTACTTTGGTTATGCAGATTTATATTAATCTATCGTTGAGCTTCAATTGTTTTAAAAGAGATCGATTGAACATTAAATCAACCAAATATATACAGAGTTTATGTATCTGTATATATATGTTTAATTTGATCATATAAAATGTAAATAATTTTTTAAATAAGAATTTTTAATTTGAGTTATTTTATATATTTTTTTTACCGTTAATTATCAAATAAATTTTTTATTTAACATAAATTATTCAAAATTAAAATAAAAATTATGAGTCAAATATGAGAATTCTTAAGGCTTGGCTAATGTTTATTTGGAAGTAATCTCATTTTGTTTTAACATTAGCAAATAGAAGATAAAACAATTTATATTGAATAATGTTTACACCCTACATAGGAATTTTGGTTGGATGTTATTATAATGTTGGTTAACCATTCTTGAGGATTTTATATATGAAATTCAATTAGTTAAAATTGTAAATAAAGTACTTGGAAATTTAATATTTAATTTTGTATAAATTTGGGAAAAATTTGAAAAGACCGTGCCGGAATTTTTTTATAATCGATCTAAGTAAAGACTAATCATACTCTGAAAGCTATGATATATTGGGAATAGAGCCTATATTTGTATAAACTTTATTGCATATATAATTTTATGGATTTAATTATATTTCACATATTACCGCCCATTTGGTCGGCATAGACATGATGAAGAAATGATAATTTTCTTGTTTATTTAAATGTATTATATTTAGTGTCTTATAAAGTCGGTCTACATCAACGGTAGTTCTCTCGTTTATATATTTTTCATTTTGAAGAAACACTCCTTACAAAGGTTCAACAAACAGCTAACAAAAAAAAACGTAAATCCTATTTATTATTTTATTTGAACGACCAACCTAATTCTTCAATAACTTTTAAAATATTTCTAAAATGAAACAAAAATGCATTACTCATTTAATATATGTGTCACCAATGCGACATCAGTTCACATAAAAATGTACGATGTGTAAATTTGAAATGAACATAAATACAAGTTTCCTGTAAATAACAAAAAAGGGGAGTCTTTATCAACAATCAACAAAAATTATTGTATGTTTATTTGTTATGTATTATTAATATTTTTTTATTTGTTATTATCAGGTTGTTTTATTAGCTTTTAGTTTAATCAAGGGAAATGTATATTTTCATACAATGTTTAGGAAATTAAGTCCATGTTTGAAATAAAAACTATGAATAACATGAGAAATTTCTATGAAAGTACAATTAATAATAAATTATTTGTAAATATTTAAGGAAAAGGCAATAAATAAATATTTCATAAAATAAGATGTGTGTATGTATGTATATATGTATGTATGTATGTATGTATGTATGTATGTATGTATGTATGTATGTATGTATGTATGTATGTATGTTTGTATTTATGTAACGTATAGACTAAAACGCTGGGTCCATTTTGATGAAATTTTCACAAAATGATTCCAATATACCTGAAAGGCTATAAAAAATATAATAAATTCCGTTAGGACTAGTTGGAGGAGTGTCCCCTATATCGAATATCTATAGAACTTTAATCGTATAAGTTTTTCTTTATTCTTAGAGAATTTTATTAGAAATTGGTCTTGAGATGTTTTTTAATAATTTTGTAACTTTGGAAGTGCTGAATATTTTTCAATGAAATAACGCTTGGATATTTTCGAGATGTTTATCATATGATTTGGAAAAGCACAAGTTCTATATATATATATATATATATATATATATATATATATATATATATATATATATATATATATATATATATATATATATATATATATATATATATATATATATATATATATATATATATATATATATATATATATATATATATATATATATATATATATATATATATATATATATATATATATATAGTTTTAATCAGTGATCAAATATTGAAATTTTTCGAAACTTTAATGGTTTTTATGATGATGTCTGCCACTCTGCTCAAACAAATTGTTATAACAATTTCGCTATAGTTGGAGTTTCTTTCGGTTGATACAGTTGTAACAAATAATTGTTTTATTTTGCCGCATCTGCATATTATTTTTGGAAAACTTTGACTTCTTTTGGTTCCTAAATTTTACTTCAACATTTCCTCGAGCATTTACAACATATTTTTTGTCAATGAAGTTGCGAAAAATCTGATAATTGGGAACTATTTTGTAAATAGTTTCTATTTTTTGGCTAGCAGTTTGGATGATTTGTCTTTCTTAGTACACATACCACATATTATGAAGTATTGTATAGGAGCCTTTTTTGTAAAAATTTCTTGGTGTAAAGTTCGGTATTTATAGAGTCCGTTGTAACAAATAATTGGTTTATTTTGCCGCAACTGCATATTACAAGACAACCAATAACTTTTTGGAAAATGTTGACTACTTCTGGGTCCTAAATTTTACTTCAACATTTCCTCGAGCATTTACAACGTATTTTTTCTGACAAGGAAGTTGCGAAAAATCTGCCAGTTGAGAGCTATTTTGAAAAAGCTTTCTATTTTTGGTTTATGAAACATGTGGACTGTACTACCTATCAACGGACAAGAATTTTTCGATCCCACTACTTATAAAAAATAGAAACAATTGTCTAGAATTTACAAGGACATGATCATCATGTACTGTAAGTTGAAGCTTAAATGAGCTATATAAAATCTTTCTTGATTTTATATAGCAGTAACAAATATCAGCACACATATATGTGTTTCATATTTAAGACATGAAAAATGATGAATCGATCATGATTAATGCTTGTATAAAATATATATTAATATTCACATTTATAGTAGAATTTCGTAATATTAGGCGATTTTCGGAATTGCGTCTTATATTAATGCTATAAGAGATCAGGGACCGATCCTCATACAGTTTGGAATAGAGTCTACTTGTTATTTAAAATTAGATTTATAAACATTATGGTGTCAGAATGTACACACAGAAAAAAATCAATGTTAAATCAATTAAAATAGAAATAATTTAAGTTTTTTTCCGTTATGATTTTGCTTCATAAATAAAATATAGATATTTAACATTATTTCACAGTAAATACAATTTCTTGAGAATAAGAATTGAAATTTTACTATATAAAAGTAATTTTAAAAATTTATCGTTATATAATTTTATAAATTAATATCGAAAGATTCTAATATGTATAATATTATTTCATCATAAACGATAAAACGTTTACTTTAAACTAAATGAAAAATGCTTGAAACTCGAATCAACTATGTTCAATGTTGATTTTGCTTCATGTTTTTAATTCTATGAAGATAATATAATTTGTCGTAAGTATAAATCTTCTTAAATTGTCATTCAATGATAATAAGGAAAACAAGTAAGAATGCTATATTCGGCTATGCCGAATCTTAAATACCCTTCACCACAAATTCGTGTAAAGTTAATACGTTAGGTTCCATAGACACACATATATTCACAAATGTATATAACACAGAAATACTTAATTAGTCATAAAATTAGTTACAATTTAAGCTATAAAATTTTTCTACTGAACTGTCTTTTTGCTACTAAATTTCATTGAGCTCTGTTAATTTTTGTGGATGTGAGCAGACAAAGAGATTGACGAAAATCAAATGAGATTTTGACTTGATGCAAGAATATATACATTATGGCGTTACACACAGAATGACAAAGTTAATATTCTCTCTCTACCACTTGTAGTGTGGAGCGTATAAAAACAAAAAATATGCTTGTTATAAAAAAAACTATTTTCCGGGAAGGGGTCTTATATGGGAGCTACAACAAAGTTTGGACCAAGATTGTTCATATTTATAATATACTTTTATTATAGTTAGAAAAATCATTGTGCTAAATTTTAATGGAATTGATCTTTATTTAAATGTTTTATAAACTCTAATCCGTTTTCCGGAAAATCTCGTTATAAGGGAGCTATAGGAAAATTTGGACCGATACAGGGCAAATTAATATAATATCTTCAGAACAGTTAGCAAAATAATTGTGTCGACTTTCAATAGAATTGGTCTTTATTTACTCGGGAAGGGGCGTTATAATGGAGCTATATCAAAATATGGACCCATGTTAACAAAATTTATAACACATATTTATATGTTAATTAATTTTATAACATATATTTAAAATAGCTAGAAAATTAACTGTGTCAAATTTTAATAGAATTATCTCAAATCTAAAAGTGTTATAAGCTGTAAATCATATTCCGGGAAGGGGCCTTATATGGGAGCTATATCAAAATATGGACCCATGTTAATAAATTTTATAACATATATTTAAAATAGCTAGAAAATTAGTTGTGCCAAATTTCAATAGAATTGGTTCAAATTTAAGAGTTTTATAAGCTATAAATCATATTCCGGGAAGGGGACTTATATGGGAGCTATATCAAAATATGGACCCATTTTAATAAAGTTTACAACATATATTTAAAATAGCTAGAAAATTAGTTGTGCCAAATTTCAATAGAATTGGTTCAAATCTAAAAGTGTTATAAGCTATAAATCATATTCCGGGAAGGGGACTTATATGGGAGCTATATCAAAATATGGACCCATTTTAATAAAGTTTACAACATATATTTAAAATAGCTAGAAAATTAGTTGTGCCAAATTTCAATAGAATTGGTTCAAATCTAAAAGTGTTATAAGCTATAAATCATATTCCGGGAAGAGGCCTTATATGGGAGCTATATCAAAATATGGACCCATGTAAATAAAATTTATAGTATATATTTAAAATAGTTAAAAAATTATTTATGCCAAATTTCAATAGAATTGCTTCCAATTTAAGAGTTTTATGAGCTATAAATCATATTCCGGGAAAGGCCTTACATGGGAGCTATATCAAAATACGGACCCATGTGAATAAAATTTATAGTATATATTTAAAATAGTTAAAAAATTATTTCAATAGATTTGCTTCCAATTTAAGAGTTTTATGAGCTATAAATCATATTCCGGGAAGGGGCCTTATATGGGAGCTATATCAAAATATGAATCCATGTTAATAAAATTCATAATATATATTTAAAATAGTTGAAACAATAATTGTGCCAAATTTCAAAAGAATTAGTTAAAATTTAAAAGTTTTATAAGCTATAAATCATATTCCGGGAAAGGGCGTTGTATGGGAGCTATATCAAAATATGGACCAATGTTAATAAAATTTATAAGATATATTAAGAATGGTTTAAAAATTAGTTGTGACAAATTTTAGTAAATTATCTTAAAAATTGCGGTCCATATGACACAAAGAGTTTGGGGTGTATCAAAATTTTGCATATTATAGCCTATAACTTTTTTCCGGTTAATCAGATTTTGATAATTTTTGGCACGATGATGAAGCACGTGCAATTGTATGCTAAAATTAATTTTTTGTTTAAGTCCAATTACATTTTTAGAAGAAATTATAAGAGTTCATTTTTGAAATTTTGAGGTTGTTTCAGATATCGGTCAATAACGTCCTTGCTTATAAACCGATATAGCTGGTTTTAAATAGCAAACTGCTTAGGACAATAACAAACAATGTGGCCAAGTTTTATTGAATTCGGTCAATTATTCTAGGCGTGAGAATGTTTCCAACAGACAGACAGACGGACAGACGGACATAGCTAAATCGACTCAGTTTTTGATTTGATGCAATAATATATATACATTGTTGGGTCTCAGATGATTCCTTCTTGGCGTTACATACAGAATGACAAACTTAATATACCCTCACCACTTGGTGGTGGAGGGTATAATAATCTTATGTTCCTAATATCGTGGGCGTAATTTTAACAAATATGGTTGTTTAAATTAACTATAAACTATTAACTAAAACTAAATAAAATATTATGAAACAAAAGTATTCATAATGAACACTAAATGTTTTTCTTATCTTTCAATTATTCGTTAAGGATCCTATATTTATTATAGCATTACCTACTCTAATTGGGATTTTATGATGTTATTTGTTTGTCCTCTGGCTTTTGTGTTTTGTTTTTTTTTGTTATTTTTTGCATTTTATTTACCTGTATTTTCGTTGTTTTGATTTCGAATGCATGTTTTTCTAATACAATCAACCCAAAAATGACAAATATTCTGTAAAACAAACATTAATACGATTTTTTTTCTACTTTTAAGAAAATAAATTTCGGAATATTTTATTCCTTTATAAATGATTGTTTTAAGTCTTAAAAGTGAACAGTTTGAAAACTTCCTTTAAACCTCAAACAAGTGTTCACTGTGAATATAAAATCTATATAAACAAATTGGTAGATATATATTTAAAATTTTTTTGATTTGATTTTCTTAATAATATAATTAAATAAAAAAATAAAAATATATATTATTTTATTTTCTAAAAGTGTTAACAATTAAAAAAAATATAATTCCTTTACCACACGCAAGTTTCACAGTAATTTTTACACGTGTCATAATTACAAATTCTTATATTCTTTCTCTTCTTTTAATTGACAGTACGTAATTAAACGTTTAATTAGTTATGTGAACCAAATAAATGTTGTTATAAAAATATTTTAAATTTTTGTTAAAAATTTTCTATAACATTTTCTAAGGACATTTTCGCCTTATCGGAGAAATCGGAGAAAGATCAAAACGTACTATTAATTGTTATACCCTACACCACTGTAGGTGGTTGGGGTATTATGCGTTTGTGCAGATGTTACACCCATCTCTAAGTACTTCTTTCGAGAGAACTACTTTTTGAATCGTTTTAACGATGTCCGTTCGTCTGTAAACGTTGTGAGCAGTTTACAGTTTGCAATTTTTTGAGATATCACGATGAAATTTGGTACATATTTTTATATTTAAGGTACCTCTCATACACATGTTTCTCCCGGAATGGGATAAAGTGATTTGGCACAAGTAAGTCTTATAATATTCAAAAACAATGTGCCATTATTTCTTATAGGTCCCATATAAACCATCTTCGAAATATAATTTTTAAAAGCATAAATTTTACATATACGTTGGTATTATAGTAATAATAGGCCAAATTATAAGAAAATTATACGAGGGTCGGTTCATAATTTCTTGTAGCTCCCACATAACCTCCCATAAAAAATTATTTTGAAAACTCATAAATTCAACATAGATGCTTAAAAATAAATCAAAAAAATCAAATTATACGAGGTTAGTTCATTAATTTTTCGTAACTACCATTTTGAAGGAACAATGTGATATAGAGCATTAGAAAGGAGGGCTTGACCCGACTCAGGTTTCTTGCAAAGTGTGTACTCCTACGGCATCCTGTTTAATAATGAAAGTGAGGATTCTGTACCATTCATCATTCTCTAGTCTTAGAATAGCAAATTATCAGACGAATTTCGTAAATTGGTCTATTTCTACTTATAATTTGTTATAAGAAGAATGGTAATATCCTTTACAAGCCAGATATGTGATCTCTTTTTCTTCTATTTCTATCTAAGTGTTCTATCTGTTCTAATATCCTCCACCGCCAAAAGTGTTGACAATTTTGTCATTCGTTTTGTGACGCGATGAAAGAAGCACCTAAGACCCCATAAATAATATTTTTTCATCAAATTAAAAACTGAGACAATTAAGTCCGTCTGTTGAAAACATTCTCAAGCCCACACGAAAATTCGCATGGCTGTTTGTTATAGTTCTCTTCAGTTTGCTATATAATAGGTTCAGTAATGAAAAAGTTATAGACTGATATCGGAGGCAAACTCAAAATTCTGAATATAAACTTTTTAAAATTTGCAACAAAGCTCTGCTCCATAGTACCAAAGATCGAAGGAGAATATATTGAAAGCTTTGATGCACCTTAAAATCATTCTTTCATACTGGTCGCAATTTTGAAGATAATAATTTTTTGAAATTTGAAAGTAAATGATGTAAGAATAAATAAGTAAATAAATAAATAGAAATAGATTGGCCCTTCTCGGAACGTGGTTTTTGAGCTTATGAAACGCTTAAATATGGACCAAATTTATTGAAATAATATGCCATACCTCTTCGGAATGTAAGTGGTGGAGGATATTTGAGATTTGGAACAGCCGTTAACACTATCCTTAATTATTTTAATACTACTTTTACTATCACTTCTTTGCAATTATAAGATATTTTTTAGTTTTTTTTGTAGATTAAGAATCCATACATCATATTGTGAATAGAATTTGTTAGTTACTAAACTTGGTAGAGCTTTTTTTAATATTATAAGAAAATTACTGTTCAAATGGTTCTGAACTTGGGAACTTACAATGAGTGAGTATAAATATTAAAGATTCTCATACATTAATTTGTTGCACAAAATAATTTCACTGAAAAACTACATTTAATTGGTTCAAAATAATTCTTAATTACAAAGCCATTAAGAGAAAATAGACTTTAATATTAATTAGTGTAATAAATTTTAAAAAGCTGTCAATAAATTAGTAATACTCTAAAAATATGTTTGTTCATTTTATAATAGATTAAAAATTCATGACATGAATAAGACATTTTTCACTGCCAAGATCCAGTAAATCATGCAAAGGTTGTCTTTTTTATTTTATAAAATGTATGTGCATTGATTTGTGAACTCATGAATGATCTTTAAATAAAGTATAAATTCGTTAGAAAAGTGAAAAAAAAACATATTATTTTCTTGTAAAAGTTTATTTTTTGAAAGCTGAATAAAAAAAAGCACTGTAGCTATATCACGTTTTAGCAGAGGCGTCACGGCTGCGTATTCACACCACGCACTTACATACTTTATAAATGTTTTTAAGAATTTTTGTGATTTTTTTTCCATTTGTTTTTAATTTTGTTTTTTGTTATTTTGGATAAACATGATTAGATTCCCAAATATATTTTTCTACAATTGTTTATTTGTTGCTTGTATCATGTCTGATATTGACATTGATTAATTAATTACTTTTTTCGTAGAGGCAGTACTTGCCATAGTTCTGATGTGTCTTAAGTTTTAATGCTTAACGAATCTAACAATTCAAATTGTAATTTATATTTCACATGATTCAAATTTTACTAATGTCTTTTTAATTTTTGATTTTTATTTTTTACAGATCTTATTTCATCAGCAGAAATATATATTTTTTAATCCATAAATAAAATTTGTTTGTGTCAATTAAACAAAATTCCAAAAATTTATCACTAAAAATAAAAGATTTTCATAAAACAAAAATAAAATGTTTAGTCCCGATTATGAAAAACGCATTTTGAAACATTGCAGTCCAGTGGCTAGAAATTTATTTAATTCATTTGAAGCTGCTTCTACAACATCATCGCTGGATCGATTTATACCTTGCAGGTAAGTTTTATAAACTAAGTTTTTTTGTTTTTTAACCACATTCTTTACTTCTTTCTTTGTGTTCTTAGTTTTCTTGTATTTTTAAGTTCAATGCCCCTTTTTCACTCTATGAATTAAATGAAATTATATTTATTTTTATCTACACGATTATTTTGCTGTTGTTTTTCTTATTATATCCAATTGTAAATCTTTCATATTTCCTAGTTAATGCGAGTCGTGGCTGTTGGTAATACTAATGCTATAATTTGTAACGCTCTGTTGACTCAATTTTTCATTAGATTTGTTTTATGTTTCTTAAATTAGTAGATTTTTTTGTTTTAGCTTTTCTAAGAATGAAAACCCAATAAGTATTTTCAATTGAGTGTTTTAGATCAAAATTATATTAATATTTCTAAATCGGTAGGGAAGTGTATAAACCGATATTGATGGGATCAATATTTCACATAATCCCTTAAAAAATCCCATAAAACTCACAGATATAAAAATATTTTAACTAAATTGTTCAAATTTTTAAATCTTCATGCCAAATATTAGAAGAAGAAAGCATTTCAAAAGAGCTCCCAACTCATCCGTTAGGAAAGCAGCTCAATTAACTCAGTGCATTAACTTAAAGTAAAAGATAATGCAGTTTTTTAAACATACAAGACTCAACAAGTTTCTGGCAGTTAAAAATTCAAAATAGAGCACGGAAATTAAGGTCATGTTTTTTTTAAATATTCTTGTTGTATGATGGATGACGAAACTTAAGGATCGATTAAAGGATTTCGCTGATCAATTGAATTTTGAAGTAAAGTTTAGAATCCAAAAGCTGTCATTATTTCTCAAAAAATTCTTGGTATGTCAAGCAAATATGTAGTTGCGGCAAAAGAAGCCAATCAGTAGTTATTAAGGAACATCAAAGAATGCTTCCAAAAAATGCTGCTCCTTACTCAAAAGGCTTCATTATGCGCTCACTTATTTTTGGCTTGACATAGTCATTCTGTCACTATGGTAAACAAGCACTTGAGTGGTGAGGCAATTCCTGCAAATTACCCGAAGCTAAGGCCATTCAAGAGATATTGGGCTTTTGTTCAAAGAGAATTGAAGAGAAATAAAAAGGTGGATTTGAAATAGATATGGACTACCTGTTCGAGCAAAGTGACTGAAAGCACGGTAAAGCGTAAATGAAACGGTTTACGAAGTTATAAAAAAAGTTATAAAAATATAATTGTTTTATTTAAAAAAATTAAAACTGTAAGCTTCGTGGTTTCGTTTTTAACATACATATATGTATGTTAAGAATTATTCGATCTCACTCCTTAGTTAAGAAATTATTTAAAGATTTGCTTTTATTTCAATTACAATTTCATAATTCTATGAAGTTTCTATAATACATATATACTATATATATTATAATAGCAGACTGTCTGGTTTCATGACTCAATGAACTTGGGTATTAATAATACAACGAATAGTAAAGTGGTTGTAAAATTTTTCATACCTTGTTTGATTCACTTGTGCGTGACGTTAGGTTTTATTTTTTTGTTATTATTTTTTTGTTGTAATTAAACAAAAGCATAAATTACACAAACACAAATATTAAAATTTATATTTAAAAATATGCAAATAAGTTGAAAAAAAATACATAAAAAAATTAAACATAAAAAATACTTAAATGTTTTACTTCAAATGGACTCGTGTTTCAAAAAATTCATATATTCAATATTCTTAAAAATGCATACACATGTTTTGTAAACCGCATTTCTTAAAAAATTACCGCTCATAAACGGAAGTTGACACTGGATTCAGTAAATTTAATTTTTTTTGTCCACTTAAACAGGTGAATAAAAAAAGAATTTTTTTAAATAAACAATTTTTTTGAGTTCGTATGCAAAAAAAATTAATATATTTTTTATTAATTTTAATTAAAAAGAAAGAAAATATATTCAATCAAACATTATTTGTCTACATCATCAACAATATTTGTGATTTATTTTTTGAAGGTTTTCTCACAACGACAATTTTGCAAATTTAGCATTAATTTTAATGCAGTTATAAGGTAATAAATAAATTTGGTATTATTTTGTTAATAATTTTGCACGTTTTTAACATGAATTTAAATTTATTAAATTTGCAATCATTTCTGCAAAATATATATTGTATAAAGTTCGCATTGCCTTGCACATGGTTGCAAGGTTAAGCGTTTATATATACACTTTTATGATTTCTAATAAACCATAAATATAATTTAATTTGACAAGGTTTTTTTTCTAATAATAATTTAATATTCTTAATACAGTATTTGCAGAAATATACATATAGTGCATTATGAATGTAAAATTTATCTAATAAAATGTTTTATGTTTTGCAATTGCAAAAATTTTTATAATGGATCGTAGATAAATCAAATAATGTCAAAAGTTCTTAACATACATATATATTAATAACAAGTAAAAGTTATGTCGATCAAGTCCGACTATTTAATATCATACACCACATTGTTGGTTATTAATGGTAGTTATCATTATCGACCCTCATATAAATATATTTTTCTAATTTGTGCTTAAGAGTGCAGTATAGTAGGGTACTAATATATGATTTGGGCGCTTTAAATAGACTTCTTCTAGGGGGATAATACGGGAGCCAGATGAAATTATATACAGACCGTCATACATCGATTTTTGCTTATATTTATCTTTATTCAACCAATTCTTAACACAAAACTTTCGTATATCAGAGATTAAAGCACTTTAAAGTGCTATTTTCAAGGGGAGTTACATGGAACCTATGAGAAATAATGAACCGATCCTTGTATAATTTAGCACAACATTTTAGAATATTATTAGATTTATTTAGACCAAATGTCGTTAAAATCGCTTTATATTCAAGACATAATAGAGTTCAAAATTCCATTTCGGGAGGTACATTTATATGTGGGGGCTATGTGAAAATAATAATGACACATGGCAAATTTCATTGAGGTATCTTAAAAATTTCGACCTACATTTTGATCACAAGGTTTACATGGACAGCCAGCCAGACGGACGGACGGACGGACGAAAGGACATTGTTAAATCGACTCTGCAGAAATGCATTATACCCCAACCACCTACGGTAGTGTAGGGTATAAAAACGAAACTACTGCATATAACTGTAAGTTTTTACAATTTTATTTTTTCTAAATAAAATTATATTTACAATTTACAAAAAAAAATATTTTTATTGTTTAAAATGAAATTTTGAACCTTTTTTGGAAAACTATTCCATTAACGTTTTTGTAAAGCTTTCCGTCCTTCAGGTCTAAGAGATCTAGCTCCACTTAAAATCTTCCACACTTTAGGACACTTATTTTGTGCTCTTTCATTCTATTTTAACAAGAGCTCAATATCTCTCCACTGGCCTTAGCTCCTTCGAGTATCAGCAACATAAAATGTTTGAAGTTGTGTAAAATCTGTCAGAACTTATGTTTCGTCATCCATTATGCAACAAAATATATATTTTTTAAACTGACTTCAATTTCTGTGCTCTGTTTTTGGTTTCTAGATTTTTTACTACTTTCCTGACATGAACTTTTTGAGCCTTGTATGTTTTTAAACCTGTATTAGCTTTTACTTTTCGTCCCAAACTAACTGCTTTCCTACCGGATGTGGTGGGAGCTCTTTTGTAAATGTTTTCTATTTGTTTGTCTTTAGAAACATCATGTGGCTCATTCTTTTTACCTGAATAAGGTTTTCTATCAACTTCACCATGTACTGTTTAATAACATTAAAAACAGTTTGACGACAGGCCTTTTAATGCTTGTCCAACCCTTTGTAGGACCATGTTGGTTTTTATTGCAAATATTCAGTAATTTTAGTACTCACTTTATCCTGATTATTTATTTTATTCAGATTAACAAAGGTAAATTGATAAAAAGAATCAAAAATACTTGGGTTATAAATTTTAATCAAATAATGTGCATGTAACTTTTAAAAAATCTATCCATGAAATATTTTCATTAATCACTAATTACTTTTTTTTTTAATTTTAGAGCAAATAATAATTGGCAAACAAATTTCGCTTCAATAAATAAATCAAATGAAAATTCACCACAGACTAGTAAAAAACAAAGAGATTGTGGCGAAACGGTCCGTGATAGTTTAGCTTATTCGTGTTTGTTAAAAAATGAATTATTGGGTACGGCCATAGAGGATGTTAAGGCCGTCAGTGATGAACGTAATGAAAATGCTTACACACCTACAGCCAAAAGAAGTCTATTCAAATACCAATCACCCACAAAACAGGTAAGTGTATTTATGTTCACTTTCAAATATAATTCAATATGAAGATATAATTTGTGTTACATCCGGTTTTTTTTCTAAACCGGAAATGACTCTTTTTCAACCATATTAAATACAAAGTTAAATGAAATTTTTCATATTAAATGTTATATGTTATGTGTTTTCCTTTAGCTGTATAATTTTTTAAATATATCGTGATTTTTCGTTAAATTATATTCTTGATTATTCGTTTTCGAATATTTCCATTTATTTATGACTTTTTAAAAGTAAATCAAAAGTTTTTATGTTGTTTATGAAAAGTTGCATGTGGAGGAAATATATATTTTAATTTAAATTAATTCCAAATTATTCAATTTTCGTGCAACATTTTAGTTTCTTGAAACTTATCTGTTTTAAGTCTAAAATATTTAATTTATACTGATTTCCATTATACATGTTTTTCTATACGAGTAGTTTCATTCAATATACAGTTTGTCAAATATATCTTTGCAATCATAAAAAAATATGAACAGTTTTAACTACATTAACGAATTCCAGCTAAGAATTCGTGGTTTATACAAATTTTTAAGAAATAAGAAAGTGTTCTTTGTAAAATAAATGTCTTTAAAGTCACTAGTGACCTTATAATTAGATGTAAAAAGTGCTTAAATGGAAAGTTTCAAAGCGTTTCAATTATTTGAAGGGCCAATACGTTAAGGAAAACTATCATATGTGATATTCCACAATCACGATTCAATACAAAACCATATCCTATGACAAAAAATTACAAAAGTCCCAAGTTAAAACCATCCATAATCTAGTTGAAGTAAGTAGCCGTGCGAGTTGAAAGTAATATTTTTAATCTTTTACATTATAAGTATAAATGGAGAAGCATTTCCAGTGAAAAATTACTATGGGCAAGATGAATCACCAATCCAATTTTTTTACAAAACCTTGGATATACCCCACAAATGTATAGGATAACATAAAGCGCATTTATAAAAAAAAAATCTATAATTTATCAGCAAGGACGTTTCACTTACGACGAAATGCTGGGACCACATTTTTTCCGGAAAAAAATATGCAACTTCATTTTTGGTATTAATGTTTATGATTTTTCTAGGATTTTTTTTTTTCAGAAAAACTTCAGTGACCTTTTGAAAGTGAAATTGTTGCAAATGAAATGTTATGATATATGAGAATGACTGTTTTCCTAGCTTTTCCTATTTAACGTACAGTCTTTTTTCGCTGCAAGAGGTTCTCTTTTAGTACTTATGATCATAAGTTTCAAATAATTTTGCTTTCAATTCGCAGGGTTACCTAATTCAACCAAACTGTGAATGGTTTTAATTCTAAGGTTTCTTCATTTTAGGCATGGGATATGGTATTTATATGAGAGATAACATTTAATCGATTACATTTATTTTTGAAATAAAAAGGACTGTAAAAAATCGACGAGGAATTCCACATTTCCAGTATTTACATATTTTGTTGCAAACATTTTTTCGACACTATTCAAAGTGTGTAAATTTCTTTTTTGTTGCAATATGTCCGACTATTTGAAAAATTTCGGCGTCGTAAAGTCGTGAACAGGTATATCAACGAAGTATGTAGAGAAAACAATGGATTTGGTTTGAATTCATTAATAAATAATGAATAAATAATGAACACGTTTCATCTTTTTTATGAATGCAAATATATATATGACAAACTGTATGTAATGGTACTTAAATATACTTTAATTTTTGTTTATTCGGGGTTTGATTTAATGTTTTTCTTTTGACAAGAAAAATTTGTTATATGTTTTAAATAACCATGAAAATCGTGTGTTATTTCATATATTCTTTTCTTTACTTATATTAAGTAATTGGAATTTTAGAATCTGTTTTTGAAATATAGTTTTTCTTATATAAAAATATTAATCAAATCCCGCTGAAAAACTTGTAGTAGATATAAATTTAAAATAATTCGTAATTAAAAAACTTATTTTTGTTATAGAGTTGAATTAATTTTATATAATTAATCCAACTCTAATTAAATATAAATAAATTCATTATTATTATATTATTATTCTTGTATCACTTAAGGGCTTCTTTACCATAGTGACAGGATGCCAAATCAGGTGAAAAATTAGTGGACACGTTATGAAGTCTTATAAATGGAAATAACTTTCTTTTGTAAACGTTGTAACAAGTGATTGGCTTCTTTTGCGCAACTTTATATTGTTTGCCATACTAAGATTTGTTTTGAGAATTTTTGACTGCGTTTGGGTCCAAACTTTTCTCCAACATTTCCTCGAACATCAGCAACATAAAATTTGTATCCGTGAAGTTGCGAAAGATTTTTCAGGATATACATTTCGACATCTATTTTACAGCAAAAATATTTTGAAGAAAAACTTGACTTCAATTTCTGTGCTCTGTTTTTAGCCTTCAAATTTTTTTGCGGCGTTTCTGTCAGGAACCTTTTGAGTCTTGCATTAGCTTTACCTTTCGTACAAAATAGTTCGAGCATTAAGCTAACCGGGCTGCTTTCATTCCGGATACTTTGGAAGCTCTTTTGAGAATTCTTTCTATTTTGTTTGTTGGCCTTATAAAAATCATGTGGACCAATCTATCTACCTGAACATTGAAAATAGTTTAATGGCAAACCTTTGAATGCTTCGTCAAATTTTTGTAGAACCAAGTTGGTTTCTGTTGAACATATTTAATAGTTTTAGTATCGATTTTATCAACTATCTCACCTTAATTTTATATAATTTCTTTAACCATCTAACCGATTTTTAAAAACTTGTACTGAATTATATACTTATTGATTGTATTTGCTCTAATTTTGGTATTGATGCATTAAATTTTATCGAATGTTTTGGAATACCTCCAAGTATTTAATCAAATCCTTAATATAAAAAAAACACTTTCTTGACGAAACACATTTTATATTCCAAGTATATTGTTCTGAATCATATTTTTAAACTGCACTTGTTATTATATTTCTTACACTTGTTTTCTATTTGTTTATATTTCTTCAATCTTGTTTACTTTCGAACACTGACCTTTTTTTTACAAAAGAAAAATTTCTATTGTTATCTACACTAAAAAATCATAGGAAACTGGTTTCATCTTCAGTTTCTTAAAATTACATTTACAAAAAAGAAAACTAGATTGTTACATAATGTGACGTAAATATGAAAATATATATTTATGTTAAACTAACCTACAAAAAAAAACAGATATCTTAAGTTAACAGTTATGTCGTAATAATTTTAATTATTTATTAAAAAAAGATTAATTCAAATTATTGTGATTCTAAAATAGAGAATTTTGTAATATTTAGTTGTCAATATAAAATCATTTATACAGCTTTGGTCAAAATAATAGCACCACATACATACGTCTTCTTTAATAAGTCTTAAAAGCCATTTTAATTAAAAGTTTTCCTTATATTATGGTTAAATTAAATCAAAAATAAGTTAAAAATATAGTGAAAAAAATTAAAAAATTAAATTAAAGAATTGATAAAACTTGGCCTCAAAATAATAGCACCAGTCGGTTTCAGCTATAACAAAAATAAGTAATTTTTGTTTAATTTTTTAGTGGTATTTTTTCGCTTGAGTTTAGCATTTTGTAGTATTTCCGTTGTTAGTAATAACAGTCAAACATCGCCTTTCCATTGAATTTACTGTATTCTGGCACCTTTCCTGGGTAATACAGTTCCATGCCTGCTTTAAGGTGTTCCAAAGATCGCTATATTATTGGTGGGTTTAATTACCGCCCCCTTTTTTTAGGTGTAAACATAAATTATCGATTGGATTTCTATCGATAGACTGGGCAGGCCATTATATTACAGTGACTCTATTATTGTAAAATCACTTTTTAGCTATTTTGCTGTTATGTTTCGGTTTTGTTGTCTTTTTAAATGACCCCAAATCAGTGGCATTTCTTCAGTTGCATTTCTTTGACTAATATTTTCACATCCATAGTAGTTTTAATAAAGTAAATGGGTCCAACTCTATAGTACGAAAAGTCGGTTGTGAAAGTTTTTGTTGTAAATTTTTGATTATATTCCTTTCTAAGAGCTGTTTTTACAAATAAAAATATTTTAGTTTCATCGATCCAGATAATACTACAACCCATTTTCAATATGCCAAACCAAGCAAACTTTAATCTATTTGACCCATGCGAAGCAGGTAAGAAGCAGACTTTTCATGTACTTATTGACAGACTTAATTCTTTTTTTAACAACGCAGCTGAGATAAATATCGCCTTTATGATTTTGACTTAATATATGATAAATACTTAAATGTGTCTCCTCAGTTTTTCGTCCCTGACTCTCTTCATTTAATTTATAGGTAATCATTTGTTTAATTATTAATCAATCATTTTATTTAACCAATAATATTTTATATATCAGCAAAAGTTTGTTAATCAGATTTTAATGAGTTTATGCTTTTCTGAAGTACAGTATTTAGACCATCCCATTATTTAAATTCTAAATAAATTAACTCTTTTCCACTAAAAGTTATTACAATTGTTTAAAATATTTATATTTTTAATAGAAATGGTGCTACTATTTTAAGAGGTCCTCTTCTAATATTTTATCATTCATTATCTCAGAGAATGTACTTTGAATAACGAGAATACAAATCAGCAACGAAGATGTGAAATGTTAGTGGTACTATTATTTTGACAGCAGCTGTATATGCTTACTGTTTACATATACTATTCATACATATGTATACACACTATTCATACATATGTATACTATATACGTGTCATAGAAAATCTTTTCACTTTATTATAACTTGTTTTCCACCACTTTTTCTTGTTTTTGGTCTCTATTCTTTGTGATCAAATATTTAGCTACCGTTAGTTTAGAAAAACAATAGAGATAAATATGAGTGAATAGTTTCTAATAGAAACGAAAATAAAGTCAATAACCTACAATTATTTATAAATCCCCAAAAAAACATATAGTCTGTCAAAAAAACCATAAAAACATAAATTCCACATTCTCTTTCCCATTGTAAAAAAAGGTAACGTGTTGAAATATTTAACTATTTTCAATGTAATTGTGTAAAAGTGATTGTTTTTTTTTATATCGCCTACCATCACAAGTCGTGAATAAGGGCATAATTAGTTTATCATTAGTCGACTTACACCATGAACAAGACATGTGGGACTACAGTGTTGCAATTGTTTATTATTTCTTACAATTTGCTATTTAAAATCATGAAAATGTATTCACTGGAAAAAGTTAGATCGGTTTCTACACTTAGTTCTAATAATTGAACATTTGTAGAATAAATTAAGTCTAACTGACGCTCTACTCCTATATTCAAACACAAATAGTTTTGAGGAAAGGATTTTAGTCCTATAGGAACCTTTTGGCGTTTTTAAAAGGAGAAAATTGAGGTAAGAAGAGCTTTAAAAGTAATTTAGAGCCTAAAATCAGAGTCCGAAGCGATGTCTACACCTATTCTAACGAATCAGAAAGTGTGTTGTGTTCCAAAGAAACAGAAGATATTATACGAAATGTTAAAAGTTACTTAAGTTTCGAACAGCTGATTTTAAAGTTCGAATATCTAATGCTTTAAACGAAATTTTTAATTTCTAAAAGAGTTTTCAGAATTACTGAGAGTGTTCGTGAATTACGAAAAAGAATTCTTTGAAAATTCGAGAATTTTAACATCTTAGCATTTTTCTGGAATTAAATTTCCGATTTAAAATAAATGCAGCTCACAGATTTTTTGCTTAATAAGGGAAGTCATATACTACAAAGTTATTCTGTAGAGATTTATATTATAATATCTGGGAATATTGTTGTCTTTTTGGGGAAAAAACTTCCGAGAGAGAACAATGATTCTCAACCCAGTGACAGTTCTCTGGATTTCAAATCTGAATTTGAGAGACGTATATCTAGAATTATTTATGTTTTGAATTTTCTTGTTCATAAAAAAAAAGTAGCACAGTTTTTTTTGCTTAATAAAGAAAACTATAGACTACAACATATTCTGTAAAGGTTTAAAGATTTATGTTATATCATATCTAGAAATGTTGTTGTAAAAGTTCGGGTGTATCTGATTGCTCATATTTGGGTATAAAGTTCCGATTGATACAGCTGTCACTGAGTTTAGAATCATTGGCAGAGTGTTAATCGGATCGTGCCGGAACGGATGTGGTGGGGATGATCTGAAAAAATGATATAGCTTTATTTGGATATTTTGACTTAAATATATTTTATTTCAGTATTTTTCTTTTATATCTTTTTATCAATTTTTTATGAAAGTGATATTTTCCATTTTAAATTATGTAGATATATAAAATGATTGATGTATTCTTACACTCCATTGTTAGTTTTACATAATGATCTTTCTTCATATTTGGAGTATATCATTTTGAATTAAAAATTCAATTGCTTTTGAAGACGTCTA
>PYHX02000495.1:76112925-76148601 GCA_004302925.2 Cochliomyia hominivorax | reverse complement strand
GCTTAAATATTTTAGGCCTTAAATATATAGGCCTTATAGCAAGGAATATAATAAAAATTACAATAAAAACTTTCAAACATGGCGGTTTTAGGATTATAGTATGAATGTGATTTTTTACCATGGTTTTGGACCAATTTACCGTATTAAACTATAATGGATGTGTCAGAATATGTGAAAATATTAGACCTTATACATATGGAGAAATGCCACTGATTTAGGCCATGGAACAAAACGACGACATGAAACATGCCGGTAAAATAGCTAAAAAGTGGTTTCCGAAAAATGGAGTCATTGTAATGAAATGTCCTGTTCAGTCTTCCGATATAAATCCAATCTATAATTTGTTTACATAAGTATTAAAGAAGAGGTCGATAAATAAACCAACCTATAAAGCGATCTTTGGACCAGTATAAAACAGGCATGGAACGCTATTGTGCTGGTAGGGTGCCAGCATATAGTAAATTCAATGGAAAAACAATGATGGGTTGTAATAACTAACAAAGGAAATTCCACAAAATAATAAGAATAAGTAGGAAGCACATTTCAATGAAATACAACTAAAAAATAATTATTTGTTTTAGGCTTTTTATTTTAGTTGAGTATTATTTAACCGCAGCTGTACACATACATATGCATTATTGATATGTATCTGTTCAAAATGTACAAGTGTTACAGCATGCAGAAGATACAAATCTATTATTATTTTTATATTGGCCCATGCCCTGTTTTATGAACCGAAGAGCGTTCATACAAAAACTACGAATGGAGTAAGTTAATGTAAGAATATAATAAAAGGAATGCACAGTGGGACAGAATCAATGGTTTTGGAAATAAATTTCTAACTTTCTAAAAGCCCTATTCAAAGTTGGTCACTTAAATAAGAAATAATTTATATTTGTTAAAATCATTTCCAGTATACAACTATATATATATAGTATTCAGAATGAAATGAAATTATCAATCTAAAAAAATATTAGTCTATCATTAGGAGTTATGATAGATTCCACCAGAGGACGCTAAAATCTTATTATATTTGAAAATTTTACCTAAAAATAAGTATTCATAAGGTCACAAATGATTTCGTTAGTTTATTTTAAGTTGTACTCAAAGATTTAGAGTTAAAAAAGAAAAAGTGCTAAAATAAACAAAACACTAAAAATATCTGTATTTTACAAAGGCGATATAATTACTATTTAATGAAATTTTCTGAAATTGACATAAATTACCTTAAAAATAAACGTGAAAACATGTGTTTTTCATTTTTTATATAATTTAATTAAATAACACATTCTTATAGATTAACAATCTAAAGAGAACAGCTGCAGTTTTTTGTTGAATTTGAGAAAACGATTTAATAAAAACATAATATTTTCTTACATTTTCTTCACAAATCTTACAAAATACCGAATTTTCAACTTGGACAAAAATGCAAATCGTGTATTTTAATTTTTTCATTTAATTTAATTAGAGAACAGCTGCCAGTTTTTCAATTTGAGAAAAAAGTTTTTTTATAAACGTATTATTTTCCTACAAAATGACACACAATTCACATAAATTTCACAAAATGACAAATATATTACATATTTTTACTTAAATTTTCAATTTAATTTAATTATAAATATTTTTTTTTAAATTTAAAAAAAAAAATATTTTTATAAGACTTATACTTATCTCCAAAATTACAATCTTATACACAAATTTCATAAAATTCCCAGTTCCTGACATGGAAAGAAAAAAATCTTTCTTTTTCATTTTTTTTTAATAATTATCTACCGATGACGAAACAATCTGATTTCGATGACTATTAATTATAAATAATTTAGTTTTTATTATGCGTCATATTTCATTTAAACAATAAACAAACAATACCTATGGCGTATGAGTTATAAAATTATATATAAACATTTATTATATTAAGTATACTCTACTAATACTAATACACACACAGTTTGGTAAGTAAGTATCGGTGTAACCATGTGAGTGTCATAATTACAAAATGTCCAATCTTTTTCGATCATAATTGTAGACAATATAAATGGATTTTTGCTTTAGGATATATGAATTGAACCAAATATCGTAGGTAATATTAACGAAAATGTTCGTAGAACTTTAACGAAAAAAGCTGTTACATAAAAAAAATATTTTATTCTAATTAACATATATTTCTTCAAATATACTAAAAAATTAATCAAAAAAATTATTTAGTAAAAGATTTTAAATTCAATAAAATTTCGTCAAAAGAATTTATATCAATAGATTATTTAGTAAAATTTCATTTACGTTCACAAAATAATTAAATTCTACATGCAAATATGATGTTAATTTGAATAAAATTTTTGTTAATTTTACTATTTTTTTTCATCAAATAATTTTGTATATTTTCTTAGACATTAAATATGACCAAAGAAAAAATAAATCGAAACTAAACTATTACATTATATAATGATATCTAAAACAAGCTTTTACCGGAGCGCTTTGCTGCCACAAAAATTCTTCTCAGTCCGAGATCTCGATAGAAATGTATTAAAAAATGTGATTCAGACCGAATTCTCGCTGAATTAGATCTATAGATATTCGATAATCAATATATACTTTGTATGTATTATATACTTCAACCCTGATCGCTATCCATCTTACATTTTGTCCAGTAAAACAGTCCCTTGAGGCAGTCATTGGGAGCAAATTTTAGATATTCTGTAATCAATGCTTACTTCGTATGGTGAGTACTCGTTCCCTTGGTCCTATCGGAGTTTTTCATGAATATTTTATACTTAATATTTTATGTATTAATTTATTACAACAATTTAATGTAATTTTTTCTTCAGTTTAATAAATTTTTCGCAAATTTAACTTAAAAATGATATTTTAATTAAATCAATCAATAAAAAGAAAAGAAAAAAGAAATTATTTTTGCTAATTTTAATAATGTATTATTCAAATTGAATAATATTTATTTAAATAAAAATACAGTTATTTTTATTAACAAGTTTAAATATTCATATTGACAATTTTTCGTAATTTGAAAGAATTTACGAAATATCGTTATAATGAATTAAGGTTCGTTGAATTATATAAAACCTTTTTTTGTTCAGTGTGGGAGGTAATTGAATATTTATAATAGAATATATAGCTTTGTGCACATTTCAAAACACCGAGATAAATATCATATTTTTTGCCGATTGTTTTATAGGAAAGAATCTCAAAACAAGGTGTCCGTTGCAATAAAACATGGTTTATATGGACGCAAGAAAAATAAGATCATATATGTTATGTTTCTTTTAATATTAAATAGTTAATGTTAAAAGTTGCTTAGGTTTTGAACAGGGAATTTTTTAAGTTAATTTTAATTTAATTTTAATATAACTTTCAAGGAAATAGAATTTAATTTTTATTGTAATTTTAAGATTTACAACACTACTGTATGTCGTTCAAAATTTTTTGTAAAAAATGCTATTCCAAATAGAGGACCATATAGAACGCATTTGACATTTAGTAAAAATCGAAACACATCGTTTAGTCCCTTTATAAAGTCCCCATATATAATTTACTTAAACGGTAAAAAAATCGCCTTAAAACATTTGTATCACGATAAAATTGTAATTTTTTTGTAATTTAAGAAACGACCCTCGTATAATTAAATTTTTTAATTTATTCTTAAGTATTCAGTATATTATGGTGAAAACTAACATTTATGTAAAATTTAGTAGTTTTAATTGATTTTTTTTGGGGTGGGGGTGTTTTATATGGGACCTAGATTTTTGCTTTTATTAATTTTAATTTGACCAATATTTTTGCAATACCAAAGTATATGTGAGATTTATGCCATTCAAAGTGATAATTGGAAGGGAGCTGGTAAGGGACCTATGAAAAGTAATATACCGACCCTCGTATAATTCGGCACATCGTTTTAGAATATCATAATATTTATTTTAGCCAAATTTCGCTTTATATTGAAGGCTTTTATGAGCTTAAAACCTCATTCCGGAAGGACATTTGTATGAGAGTTACCCGAAATATTCATCGAGATATCTTAAAAATTGCGACCTGTAGATTGTCCATAAAGTTTATATGGACAGCCAGCCGGACAGACAGATGGATGATTCTGAGTCGAATAGTATACTTAAAGTTGGGTGTAACACCATTTTTTCTGTATGTTGCTGGACATACACATAATACCCCAACCACCTACGGTGGCGTATGGTATAAAAAAAGGATGTTTGCGCCTGTCTCTTCCTAATGTCTAAAATCCTCCCTTAGTTTCTGTTTATTTTTTCTTCTGTTTTTCATTGTCACATTTCACGACTGCTTGTACGTGTATCAAGTATCGTGACTGGAATGCAAGTTCAAATGTATGTTTAAAATGTATATTTAATGAATGTTATGGCACCAGAGTGTGAATGCATTAAAATATACAATAAATATGCAATTTATGATTAAACTTATACTTTTGTTAAGCGGTGGCACAATGGGCCACAAAAATAAAAATAGAAGTGTCGTTTTATAGTGCTTTTTGGGAATAATTCTGTAACATATGTACAGATGTTTGTAAAAGGACTATTTTACAAGTTCGGCTCAGAATCACTGAGTCGAATTAAGCATGTCCTTCCGTTCATCCAGCTGTCTGTCCATCTAAAGCTTGTTACAATGTACCAAGGACGATGGCCAATAAAATTGGTTATGATCATTATTTCATATAGATCCCATACAAATGTCCCCCGGAATGAGTTTTTTGGCCCATAAAATTCCTTAATATAAAACGATTTTAACCAAGTTTTGCAAAACTAAGTCTTATTATATTTTTAAACGATGAACCAAATTATTGGTCCATTATTTATTGTAGATCCCATATAACCACCTTTCCAAATATCACAAATATTTATTGTAAACATATTTAGTCAAGTAAGAGATGAATATAAGCCAAAACCGCTGTGCGAAATGAAACGAAGATCGGTCCATATTTTTTCTAATTCCCATATAACATAGCAGAAAACGCATAAATTTCACTTAAATGTTTGTATCATACTAATATATTGCACACATAAGCATATAAGGAAAGCAAATTATACGAGGGTTGTTCATAAGTTTTAGCTTTTGATTAAATTTTACTTGGACATGTATTCATGTTTTCTAAATAATACTGAGGAAAACAATTTCTTGGTAGACGGGGTGTAGACCACCAAATATGGTCAATTCGGTTATAATTATTTCAATAAATCACTAAAATTTCATTAATGATTTGATTTCACATGCATAACGAGTGCTCTAGAGAATCTATGTTGACTCATATAAAAGCTATAGTAATGGCTGTCATTTTCTCCTTTTCCTACAAATGACAATATGAAAGCGTATTTAGAATAGCGGCTTTACGTATGTATAAAAAGTCACGGCTGAATTTAAGACTTTAACTTGTTATCTTTCTCTTTTTGGACAACTCTGTTCTATACTTGTTGTGAGGCCCCAAAAGCGGACAAATTTTTAAGATTCGTTGCCTAGAAACAACGTTCTCCTTGTTTGTGGTGTAGTGGGAGGAGAACATTGTTAACCGTTTAGATGCCTGTCTTTTTTCCCAGCTTGTTTATCACCGCCTCTTCCTTTGATATTGTTCTTCTGCTTCTGGAGGTGATGGACTTTCTAGATGGATTAATTGGAGAGGGTAGAACACCACTTAATTTAGAATTCAAAGAAGCAAGATAAAGAACGTTAATAATTTTGTCTTTCAACAAGAATCGAACCTGGGACCTGTTCAGCTTGTTGATAACCCCTTTAGATCTCCATCTTCTATAAATAAGTTTTATAGAGTTGTTGTGACAAAACAGTAAAACTCTAGTTGTATTAGATGTTTGAATATTTTAATAATGAATAATTATTTTAAGGGGAGCATCCGGTGCCTTGAAAACGTATCAAATCAGGGGAATTAGATCGTATATAGTAGAAAGCAAACCAATTTTAATTTTTACTAGATTTCAAATTTTTTTAGAAGGAGTGGTCTCACGAAGTATTATCATATTCTAACTTTTAGTAAATGTTTACCTTTAGTAATTATTTTCCCTGAAAATTTTCGTTTTGGTAACTAAAACATAATTTTTATTTTTTTAATGTTAAAACATTTTTTGTCTGTTAATTAAATTTCAACATTTCTTGTTGTTTCTTTTTTGTTCTTTTTTATTTAAGACAACTTAATTATTTATGTGTTACAATATTAAATGTTCTTTTTTATACGTACAATTTCTTTTAAGTACTTTTTTTAAAGTACTTTTTTAATTAGATTTTTATTTTCAATTTTCTGCCACATAATAAGTATTTTAAATGTGTTGTCCATGTAGCACTTTTTTATACTTTTTCTTGTACACACTGTTGCCAGATTTGATTTGACCATTTATCGCCATTTTGGTGATTTTATGAGCTCAAAATGGCATTCGACGATTTTTCTCAAGCATTAAAATTTTTGAAATCAACATTTGTTATCCACTGTTTTTACATAATCCATCATCAAGTTTTGATGTATAAATTGAAATTTTCTGCTCGCCTTTAATAAATTCAATTCAATAACAATTAGGCAAAGTCGTTCTTATAATGGCTTTGGTATAAAACCAATAAAATCGTTTAATTTACAATAAACTTATACATCGATATCTGTGGGTACTTCAAGACGCAAAGAAAATGTTGAAGAAGAAAGGTAAATACACTAAAATGATATATATCGGGAAAATAAACCTGAAATAAAACAAGACCGCTTAACTGTACTATTCGATTTTGTTCCCTCAAAAAATTTTGAAGAGCATCTTCCATGTATCTATAAAGATGTCTAACTATGCCATTTTGAGAATTGAAAATCGTATATAAACTTTATGAAATGAATATAAAACTCTACAAAATTATTTTTGTTTCAGCGAAATAAGACCAAGTTTTTTGAAAATTTTTCGTATAATATTTGAAGCTATTCGAAACTCTTCAAATTGTTGTTGTTAAAATTTAATCCTTTTTGGAAATGCAACTATATTCATAAGTCATTTGTAATAATGACGATTTCGACAAAAAATTTTACGATTTTTTCCCATCAATTTTGTTAGTTTTTGTTTGAATTTATCTGGCAACTGTACTTGTACATGGAATTGTAATGTTTAATGGAGCACAAAAAACACAATCATCGTCCTTTTTTTGTTTTTGTCTTCATTTCCAAAGAAAAATCTATTTTCCTTTCTGTTTTAAATTTCTTTAAATTGAAGTTTCGCAGACAAAAAACACTGAAAGATAAAATATTTATCTTTTAGTGTTTAAAAATTTTTTCTGTTGTCGCCAAAAAATTATATATGCACCACCGCATTTGGTTGGGTATTATGTTATTACACCCATCTTTAAATATACCGTTCAGATGAGAGTCATTTCCTGAGTCGATTTAACGATGTCCATACATCTCGGCCCATTAATTTTCATAGTTCCCATACAAGCTCCCTTCCAAATATCATATTGAAGGGCATAAATCTCACGTGTACTTTGGTATTGTTAAAAGTTAAATTTTTCTAAACAAAATATTCTTACTGCATAAAGAAAGACGAAACGTATATTCTGGCAAATTTTTCGCAACTTCCTGGTCAAAAATTTTATGTTGCAGATGCTCGAGATAATGGTGAAAAAAATTTAGAGCCCTAAAGCAGTCAAAATTTCGCAAAAAGTTTTTGGAATTGCAAGCAATATGAAGTTGCGGCAAACAGGACAAATTTTTGTTAGAAGGGGGAATGTTTACTAAGAGACACCTTCCATTCATAATATTTCATAATGTGTCTACTTATTTTTGGCCAGGCTTGGTTGAACCAAGAGACGAAAACCTTCCATAGCTGTGACCAGTAGTAGAGATAATGGGCTCAAAAGCACATAAAAGGTTTCAAAAGTGTGGTAGATTTTGAATGGATTACCAGTTCGAACAAAGTAACAAAAGGCACCGTAAAAACGAGAAGGGTTTCTGAACAATATTTTTTCTAAATTATAATAATTTCAATCAAATAAAAATAATAAACTGTTAGTATAATTTCTCGATCGCACTCCTTATTGATGTATCGTCGACATATGCAAACCTTGTGGCACTCCGCGTTTCGAAAATTGTGAAAGTAATCATTAAACCATTTTAAGGTACTGCCTCTGATTCCGTTTCTATATAAGCTATTAGTTAGCTTTCCTTGTGACAACATATCAAAAGCTAAAATCGATATATAAACCTAAACAATGAAAGTACTTGCTTAGGCAGTTTTTTATATAATTGGAAAACTCTCCATTATCAACCAGTATGTTAATAGATATAGAACTATATCTGAGACAACCACTAAATTACAAATCGTCAAATTAGAAATAAATTGAAATACATAACCATAATATCAAAAAATGTATGTACCTGATTACTATTCCATCATCATCAAAATCGGTTCAGTAGAACAAAAGTTATAACCAAAAATATATCTAATTTTAGGACTAATTAAGGTCTTTTTGTTATATATAAGAAATATATGTGAGTTTGTATGTGCATTTTATGTACATGTACGAAACATAATACCGTCCACCACCACAAGTGGTGAAAAGGCTATATTAACTTTGCCATTCCGTGTATAACGCTAGAAGAAATCATCTCAGACCCCATAATGTATATTATTTTTGCATCAAATCAAAATCTGAGTCGATTAATTAATGTCCATCAGTCTTTCCGTATGTCTGTTTTTGGCACCTTCACATCCACAATAGTTGACAGAGCTCAATAAAATTTCGCCTAGGTCTTCTTTATAGTCCTGAGAAGTTCCTTACCGGTTCAAAAAAATAAAAAATATAGACCGATAACTAAAGCATCCTCTATAATTTTTCTTAAAATTGTCAATTATAAATCGCCAATTAAAATAATGGTACATATTGCCATAATATTAGGCAATATGTACTTTATTACATCTTGAGACACTTCGGAGCGAATCAGGGTTATGTTATTCTTAGGGTGATATGTTATCTACTTTTACAAGAAATAGCTACCCTCAGTCTGTAACATCATTAAATTAGGACACCGAAACCCTTAGATGTTAATCCAATAAAGACGGTATTGGAGATATAAGAATGATTCAAGCGGGAGGACTCAGAAATCATTGTGAGATGTTCTGAAAATTATCTAGGTATTTTTCTTAATATCAAGTTGTCATTAATGAAGAGTACACAGGTGGCGCTCATGAAATGCTTTAATTTCCAGAAGTTATGCAAAACCTATTTTGAATGGAGTTTGGTCCATTTCTTAACAACTCCGCTCAATGAGAAGAAGTAAGACTTAAGAGTAAAATTAGAAGGGGAACATTGAGTATTGTTTTCTCAGCAGGTGAGGTGAGTTTCGGAACTCAATTGAACAATTCTATTATAGGCAAACTTGGGACAAGTCCAAAATAATAATAAAATCGAAAAATGACGATTTGAAAAAAATGATAAGGACTTTAACTGCTATTCAGTTTTCAATGACGGCTCGAAGATTTAGATAGGGTTTTAACTGGTAGAAATTGTTATGAGGTTGTCTGATGAGTACAGCTCCTTATAGACGGGGATTATAAGGATTTTGATAGTTTTGGAGTTCATTATGCAACATGTTGAAAAGCGAACTAGTGCAGCTGTTCACTTGGATAGTTATTAGCACGGGTGTTTTTGGAGCTAGTAAGGGAATATAGGAAGGAAATTTAAAGACTAATAAGAGACTATATTGAACTGACATTTGTGGCTATGTGGCCATAACCGGACACTATCAGAACTCAACTGAAATTAAACACGGTTATGTCCGCTATTTATAGGATGTGCAACGGTGAGGACACTTGCTTAGTCACGCTTAGAAAAACACCACACTAAAATAGAATAGACAGACCAACTATTCCTGAATAATCTAAAGGATGCAGCGACTATCGCAATAGAATCAATAATGGTGAGACCTCTTATCTTGTTGGTACTATTTTTTATCTCTTTTTTTCCTACGTGATTAAAATTTATATTTGCCACTCCCATGCCATTTTACTGTTTTATTTTGCCAAAATCGATATAAATTATCTCTTATCAAAAAAGCACTTTTTTAGATTAGATCGAATACGTATATTTCATTTACCGCATTCACCTTAAAGATTTCACCATTGAAACAGTAAATATTTTATATAAATTTAAAATTAGTTTAAACAATTTCTAAGTTTTTCTTCCATTCACTTCGTCATCACTTTTAATTTTGTCCGTAAGTTTAAAAGCAAAAAACAAATCGGAGGAGGATAATTTATTTAGCAGTACCGAACCATAGATACCCTTCACTACTTACGATTTAGAAAATTTTGCTCGTATTAAAGTTATCGAATTGGAAAAATATTTTTACGTTTTATCCGTTAAAGCCCGATTTCGGGAATGAACCTTTTATGAGCTTTAAGTTCTAAATGATACCACAATATTAAACGGTTATGTTTCTAATAGACAGATAGGCGTAGCTAAATCGAATAAGATTTTGATTTGTGCAAGAATTGATGTATCTTTTGGGCTTTTAACAATTCACTCTTGATCTCAAATTAAATTAAAGCTGTTGATCAGTTGAGCACTTAAATCTACATCGTTAGCAGCTGATCTGATGAGCTGGAAATTTGCTCTTCAAACAGCGATAAGCCCGAATGAGATTGGATATTGCAGCTATTTGGAAAGAGCCCAATTGTCTGAGATATTATATGCTATAATATGGTCGAAATATCATTATAGAGAAATGGTACACTTAAATCCCTAACAGGTGTCTATACGACATCGAATATTGTCCGTGAATGCCGCACATCATTAAATATGAAGGCAGAGCATTCGAACATTGTACTGGTCTTAGTGCAGGGCCACGATACTAATTTGGGTAACCTAGAGGCTAATACCCTGGCGAACAGAGGGGCGCACTTCACTGATTGTTTGTGCAGTTTACCACACATCGCATATCCCTCATTTGGAGCTTTTTCGGTCTTTGAATAGATTAAAGTTTTATAATACATTTTTGATTTTTGTTTTGTTTGTTATTAAATAGAAAATGCAATTTTCTATAAAAAGTACCAAATATCATTACGTACATATTTTATCCCCTAAACCTTCATATAAACAAAAAGTATCATATTTATATGTATTTTTAGACTTATTGTTATAAAAGACATATTGAGTACCAAAAAAAAGTACCAAATTACAGTTTTTAACATTTTCTCCCTAAATGGGACGAATTTCTCAAAAAAGTACCAAATCCCTTTCATTCATTTTTAAACAAAAAATCGATAAGAAGTAAATTTTCCTCATAAATATTTTAGATTAGGATTTATAGAGTTAAATTTTTTTTCACAAAGGTTTTAAGGTTCGCATATTCACCACCTTAAGAGGTGTAGGGTATGTAAAAGTAAAGAACCTTAAAATTACATTATATCCTTAAGAAGTCTATTGAAATTTTGTAGCTGCAAAATTAAGTTACTTTCGAAAGTTTTTTTTTCGGACAAAATTGAAACGAGAAAAAACGAAAAAGAAGCAAACATAATACGAGTGAGTGTATTTGTGCGTATGGGTGTGTGTATGTGTGTGAATGGTTTGGTTGTGGTTGGCCAACATTAATTCATGTTGTTGGCAGTTTGACAAGCCTTTACAAGATGAAATCATTGGTATTCCCACGAAAGGATTTGTTGAAAATATCTTTAATTTTCTTTTTTTTTTTGGGATTTACAAGAACAACAAAAGTGTTGCGTAACCACAATTAAAAAGTTTTTAATTACTAATAAAATATATTAAAAAAAGGAAAACAATTATAAATAAATCAAAAATATATCAAAAGGATGAAACGTTGTCCAAAAGTCGATTAGAGTGGGATATCTTCGGGTCAGGCTTTTTTTTTTTGGAATAATAAATAAAATGAAGATTTATAAATATTAAAGTTATTGCATTAACTACAGTACACTATACAGTGGTCATAAAAATCCTTTATTTTTTATGCCCTACACCATCCTAGGTGGTTGCGGTAGAATGCATTTGTGCTTAAGTTTGTAATGCAGAGAAAAATTATTGCTATCACCACTTTTAAGTAAACCTTTCGACTTAGAATCAGTTTCTGGGTCGATTTAACGATGTCCATCCGTTCGTCTGGCTGGCTTTCCATGTAAACCTGGTGAACAAAATAGTGGTCGCAAATTTTGTGATACTTCGATGAAATTTAGCATGGTCATTGTTTTGGGTCAAGAACGATGCCTATTGAAATTGATGATGATGGGTTCATTATTTCACCCAGCCCCCATACAAATGTTCCCCCCGGAATGGGGTTTTAGGGTCATAAAAGCCCTGAAAATTAAGCGATTTTAACGAAATTAAATATTCTAAACTGATATGCCAAATTATACGAGAATCGATCCATTATTTCCCATAGCTCCCATATAACTCCCCTTAAAAGTAATACTTTGAAGGGCTTAAATTTCATATATACGCAAGTATTGTAATAAGAAATTAAGATAGATGTAAGAAAAAATCGATGTATGAAATTTTACGAGCGTCGGTACATAATTTCATCCAGCTCCCGCATTATCCCCCTAGAAGAAGTCCTTTTAAAACGCACAAATCATGCTTCTATATAAGTACCATAATATACTGCACTTTTAAGCACAAATTAGAAAATATATTTATACGAGGGTCGATCATTATTTTTGATAGCCACCATTAATAACCAATAATGTGGTGTAGGGTATTTAATAATCGGGCTTGACCGACTATAATTCTATAATTATAATTCTGCAACTTTGAAACTACTGGATATTTGTTAATGAAAATTCAAGCAATTTTTACTAGAGGGACCAAGTTTGTGTTAGTTTTTAGTTAAACGTGTAACATATTTATAAAAGTATTTGGTAACATTGGAAAGATCATTACTTGAAAAATTATAATAATTTGTACCTGATAAAGTATTACAAAGAAATTTCTTTAATAATTTTTTAAAAAAATCAAAAATTTTTATTTTCATTATAATTTTTCGAAATTGTTTTTAATATTTGACTTAAAAAAAAATCTATAAAAATAAATTAATTTTTATCAATTTTGAAACTAACAGGGATAAATTTAACCTTTATTTAGAAATATAAAAAGATTCTTTTTTATTTTTATTCTGATATACCCAAAATTCCACTCCGGTCTTACCCGGATACAAAAATTTACTTTTTTTCAATAAATTGCTCACTTTGCGATTATAAAAGGTTTGGACCTTCATCTTTAGAGATATTCTAATGAAATTTCAAGTGACTATGGTGTTTTTTATTTGATTTGGAGGAGTACAGGCCCTATCTAGTCTCAACAAAGTTGGCCAATTCGAATATATTATTATTTTTTTAATGGTCAAAACAATTAATTAATTCAGTTTTGAAATAAAAGATATTTTCTACATAGATAGTTCTGTTAAATCTCCGTAAGGATATACTTATATGTGTTAGTTTTAGAGATGTTGAAGTCGAAAAAAAATTTAGACCCATTTATAGCCTTGTGTAGTAGGAGTCCAATTACTTACTATAAATAGAGGAAATTTACATGAAATTTTTTAGAGTGTACATCTTTATATATAAAAAAAAAAACAATAAGGAATTTATAGTCGGTCAAGCCCTACGTAATACCCTACACATTGTTAGTTAAAAATGGTAGTTATGAAAAATTTTTCGAACTACTCTCGTATAATTTGATCGATCAACATCGTGTTAGAATATTATGAGACTTATTTGTGCCATTTAAATCGCTTGTATTTAGGAATTTTATGACCTTAAAACCCATTTCGGTAAGAACATTTGTATGGGAGGTACCTGAAATATTGGATCAAACATGGCCAATTTCCATAGACTTCGTCTTTAATATGTACCAAATGTCATCTCGATATTTGAAAAACTACGACCTGTAGACTGTTCACAACGTTTACATAAACAGCCAGCTGGAAGGACAGACAGACATCACTAAATCGACTCAGAAGGTGATTCTGAGCCGTATGTTATTCTTAAAGGTGGGTGCAACAATTTTTTGGAAGTTACAAACATCATCACAAACGCATAATAAATTCGGTGATGTGGGGTATAAATATGGAAAAAAACTTAATTCGTTTCCAGGAATCTGCATCAGTGTAGTAGTGTAGGATAAAAGTAAATAGTTCTATCTGTAGAATAACATAATTAAAATACTTAGTAGATGAGCGATACCGTGATTTTTTAATAACTTCGTTCCCAGTAAAAGTGATTTTTAAATCACTGTTCTTTGAAACAGTGACTGTAATCACAGTTTTTCAAACGAAAACAAGAATATTTTTAATAAAAAAATGAAAAATCACGGAAAACAAAAGGTTCCAATAAAAGACAACAAAGGACATTATTTTATTTTAATAATGGGGACTCTATTAGAGTTCAAACTAAGCTTTCTTGATGAATCGCTTGCAAAAAATAAAAACAAATACATTTGAGAATGGAACAAAATAAGAAAAACGACATTTTAAGTAAGTGTTATTGCATAATTTTAGTCACTGTAGTCACTGTAGTGATTTACCAATCACAGTGATGAAATCATACTCGTGAAAGTATTGTTCATCTCTAATATTAAGTAAAACCTTAAAGAGCTTAAATAATTACAGCTTCTTAATTAAAATATAACTTAAATTAAGAAAGTAATGTTTGTTATTAAAGTATTATTTGTTAAACTTAAACTAATTTAGTAATATTAATACCACAATGCAATCTGCTTACATTCTAGTTAATATTATTTAGATGAAAAATGGAATAATAATGATAATGATAATAAGTTTTAGTATAAAGTTAAAATGAAAAATATTCAAGTTGTCGTAACTCTGTTTTTTTTCCTCTCTCTTTCATATTTTCCTTATAAATAGTTACTATTTTATACAGCATTTGAAAGGATGACTTTCAAACTTTTTAAATTTATGCAAATAAAATTCAAAAGTAAATAAGAAGAAAATCAAGGATTATAAATACAATTTAAGATTAGTTTGCATTTTAGTGAAAAACTCAAAAACTCAAACACATTTTACAAGTTTTTTTTTCGTTTTGTTTAATTTTATTTTATTTTCAAGAGCACAAAAATCATTTTGAATCTAAAGGATAAGTTTTTAAACAGTGCTGTTCGAAACATAAGCAACATTTTCCAGTAAGTACACATTACATTGCATTTTCTACTTTAAAGAAATTTTGTGGGTCCGTAAGTTCTCTTTGTGTTACCCAAAAAAAGAGTAAATAGGAAAAAAGAGAATGTGTAAGGTGAAAAAAGCAAAAGTGTTAGAAAGTAGGGTCTTAAATAGAGAGATATAAAAAATTTGTGGAAGATTGATGTCTGGAGTCAAAGTAGTATAGAAAGATGTGAAGTGCTGTAGTTGGTCCAACAATCAGTATCACAGAAACCTGTGAAGGAAGTAAGCCTGCCATGGAACCATTCGCAATCGTGAGTTGCACTACAGATATCATTCAAATAGGCAGTTTCCAAATCTGTCAGAGATTGCAACAAGCTGCAGCCGAAGAAAATCAACTTTACGCCTCGAAAGGCAGAATTGTTGCCACCTCCCCCTCATTTTTTCAACTTCTGTAAAAATCGTATAAAGAAAGACCCATTCATGCTTCATGTATTCAAAAGCGTCAATGTCCAGATACTTAATAGCCAGTTACGTTAACTCATTATTCCATTATTCCAAATAATGATATCTAAATCGCATATCTACAGTATACTGCACTCATTTGGAAATCTGAAAGACATCCGAATGTTAAATTATTGAATGAGGACATCTCCACCACCTTTGTCCCCATTTTTAGACCCAGCCGAATAGATGCTTAAAACAACTTCATGAGTAAAAGGCAGTTTTTCCAAGACACTCGCATGAACATATCTCCAATACCTCCAGTTTCCTGTGGCATTCAAACTTATCACTGTTTGAAGAACGAATTTTCTGGATATAAAATCATCCGATTACCAGTTGGTAATCGCAAATATGAATCTTGTGGATGTGTACCTAACTGGTTAGGCAATCAACTATTCCAATCTTTTCAGTTGGCTAATCGCTTCTAACTTAGTATTCTAACATGACACCCTACACTTTAATAAAACAATCCTCCGTATTGCTATAATCCACTACATATGCGCTTTTAAAAAAATATAATCGAAAACAAATCCAAAAAGCTGAAAAAATAAACAGAATCAGGATAGAGTTGCTTTAAAGTATTTGTAATGTGTTTGATGTAACTCATTCACCTTTAGGATATACTTACCACAAGCCTTAAGTATTGTTAGGCTTTATAGGGGTTAATTGATTGATTTAATTTTTGAATATTTATTTTAACTGAACTGAATTTTAAGGTTATAAATTCAACATAGTATTCAAAATCTATGTGTCAAATTATGCGAGGCCGGTTCATTACTTCTCATAGGTCCCAAACAAGCCCAATTCCATATATGAGTTTGATGAGCATAAATTCACATATACGTTGGTATTGTAATGACAATTGGTGAAATTAAGATAAATATAAACTTAAACCAATGTTCAACATTTAACGAGAGTGGGTCTATCAAAAAATATCCTTTGCATACGAGCAAATTCCACATAATTGTTGGTATAACGTACTTCACGCTTAATAATAAACCAGAAAACAAATTATACGAGAATCGGTTATACATTTTTCGTAGCAGTCAATGTGGTGTGGAGTATTATATTTTTATTATTATAAGATCTTGACCGCTATAACAAAGGTTAAATATCCTTTAAGTTATTAGAGAAAAATCTACACAAACGGTTTTTCATTGATTTTCACTTACAGAATCCACTCATAAGAAAATCTATTAAATCGTTTCTAATATACGGATTCGGGATCATTTTAAATATTTATATGAACCGAGATGTCTTACTTTGGAATCCTATAAAGTGGCCAGATTTTATTTCACAAAAGTCAAAGCTTAAACTGTATCTTTGTCAACACCTCTCTGCTTTCATTGAAGTGAAAACATCGAAAATACCTTGATTACATAACTACATATTGCTTTATAGTCAAAGAATCCTTAAATCTTTTATCACAGCAGATTCAATAGTTTTGGGAAAATGTAAATTTTCGAAACGAGTAGAAACAAAAAGTAGGGAATCTGGAATCGGAGACAATAGTATAAAAACAATTTTTGTCTGCCAAAATTTTCAAAATGTAACTTTTTTAAACATGATTTAAATAGTTTGGGACTTTGGGTATTTCCTTATGGAAGAGTGTGATTTTTCTGATGTTTGTACAAATTCAAAGTTATTCATACATTTTTGACATCAAACGATATATCAAATATCTAAAGAAATATAACAGCAATATGGTCCCAATAACTTTCTCAATAAAATGCTTTATTGAACAAAACGTAGGACGAATGGGACCAGGCGAGGGGTATCTCCTTCACAGAGTTAATATTGATTTTCGAATATCTAAAGAATTATAACTAAAAATTTCGTCTCAACTACATTCTTAAGGAACTGTCTTACTTGAGAAAAAGGTTAAACGGGTAATGCCAGGGTAAGGGGTATCTCCCATATTCATACTAACAAACATTTATTTTACATATACATATATTTATCTAATCTCATATGTATATACATGCATATGTATATTGTTTGCATAAGTACTTTAACATGTACACATATACAAATGTAAATATTTTGTATGTCATTAATTAAATTATCGCAAATAATTTGTGTAGAAATGCAATAACAATCAATAAAGTTTGGTACGTCAATTATGACATTTGAAATCATCAGGAATATATTTTCTTATTCATTCACTCTTATTTGCAAATATAAATACTTGATAATTTATAATCAAGAATAAGAAGAACAAATTAAAAACAATAACATTTTACAACAAAAAGTAAGTAAAACTTAAGATCGGATTTTAACATGGGTGTTAGTCATTCGGGCAAAGCTTTATCCACTTATTTATGAGATGTTGTCAAAAGGATTAGGACGCATTCTTAGTCAGGGCATCAGTCTCCTTCCGGTACTTGAAAAGGTATTGGAAAAGATAATGGATGAGGTTGCTATAGAATTTTATATTGGTTTTCGGAAAGGTTGGAGTGTAGAGGTTGCTTGGCTAAATATCAGAGTAGCGTTAGCGGATCATCAGCCAAATATGTCCTTATATTATTTGTTGATTTTAGGGATGTGTTTTACTACCTCTCATAGGGTAAAGATTTAAGTAGGGACTCAGTTTGAAAGGATGTTATGCTTGGCTGTACGCTGAGTGTAAGGAAGAAATTGTTTTAATCTTTTTTCAACAAGCTGCCGAGATCCTAACATCGGCAGAAATTTAAAGAGGCTTCACTCTTAACCAATGGGAAGTTATGACCAAATATTTGGCTTTAAATTGGTATTCAGGTGTAGCATTCAGCTGCTTCGTCGTTATATTCCGCTCGTACAGTTTTACAAACTCTTCCTTTTTTAATGATATTTCCAAGTGTTTGTGGATGTTTTTGTTCCTTATAAACCTCCATGGTTCGTAGAATTTTATCTCCGTTTTGCAAGCCTCTCCGCTTAATTGTATACAATTGTATTAATTAGCATTTAATTATCGACTGATGTATGTATGTATGTATGTATGTATGTATGTATGTATGTATGTATGTATGTATGTATGCATGTATGTAAACTTCTTTTTACTGATTAAATAATCAAAATTATGTGAATAATGGACACATTCGTGGTATCAGAAAAATTCCCATTTTTCATTTCGTACTTTTTTGGCATACAAAATGTATTTTTTCTAATTTTCTTCTATGTCCGTCTGTGTATCGGGTGAAATCAAGTTTATGAAGCCGACCTAAAGTTAACATATATGATATGTATATCAAACGATTGGACAATTTTGGTATTGAAAACCAGGGAAATTGGTTCATAAATGGCTCAGATATTAGCAAAAAACTTAAGGTTCCTAAAACTTTTTCGGTTTTTTTTTCTATTTTTTGAAGAGTCTACAAGAGTTAGAGACTTAATTTCACAGATGAATTTCAATTAATGAAGTAAATTTATGGCGAAAAAATAAATAATAAAATTGGCTGACTTTGTTCAAAATAGATAGAACTTAACCAAAGTGCTATTTAAAATTTTAAATCGTACATTTTAAATTCTTTGCCATGTGTCCTCAAATAGATAATGTAAGAAGTAAGATGTAGTACTATTTAATTCATTTGATGGTACTTTTTGTTTTTCCATAATAATTTCTGTAAAAGGTACTATATGAATTTTCGAATGGTACATTTTGAATTTATTGAAATTTTATAATACGCCTAAAAATATGCAATATATTATTAAATATTAAATTCTACTACACTCTCCAAAGTATTTAAAAGGCAAGAACATAACATTCTTGCCATACTTAATGTAAAGATCTAGAAATAGAGATTAAATAAAGAAACTTTTTTTAAAATCTCTTAAAATTTTTGATTATTTCACTCTCTTACTCTGCCAGCAAGTTTTTACGAACATATTTGGGGTAATATAACGTTCTTTTCATATATTTTGAAGGTGGTCTTTAATTTTTGGGACATCTGATCCCATATTATCAATGATTAAAAGTCATCAATTTAAAAGAGTTCCAAAATTGCTACAGAGTTGAAAAAAAAACATTGGGCAAAATCATTTCTGTGGATAGCGTGCGTAGAACTGTCTGAAGAAAAAATAAAATGATTTATTCAAAGATCACTCGTTAAACATGGAGGTGTATGTCAGCACAAGGTGTGGGAAATTTAGATTTTTTCGAAACAATAAACAGCCTTAAGGAAAAATTTAAATAAAGTGTCGAATTTATTACCTCTTAAAGGAAGAAGTGAGGAAAGGACTTGCCTACAATACTTTCGTCATACCTAATACTCGTCAATATCCCGATATGAATCCTTATAAGACTTTAAAGAAAAATTAACTAAAAAACATTCGTATTAATTATAATTTTTTATTTTTTAATAGAATTAATTCAATAGAAATTTTAGAATTAAATTAATAAAATTAATAAAAAACACTATATTTTTAAAAAATTTGCAGTAAAAATTTATACATTTGTTTACTCGAATTAGGGTACCTCCACATATGATTTACACTGTAAATGTAAAAAATCGAAAATTTTAACAAATTATAATATTTGTTGGTCCTTTCAGATCAATATGAAGCAATATTTTTAGAATTATGTTTTTAGAGTGTAATAAAGTATAATGTTTAATAATAAATTGCATATGTTTAGGCGTATTTTAAAAATTATTAGTTTGGCAAATCCGATTATATATTTATCAACACACATACAGTGTATATTCTAATAATATAAATAAATAACAAAGAATGATATAATCTGCAGTGCCGAATTTTTCATACCCTCCAAAACACACCCATAAGCATAATAACACACACATACATTGATAAATACAAGTTGTTTCTTATTTTTGGCATATTGATGAAAATTATATATGATTGCAAAATTTTTTTGAATCCATTTTCTTTTAATTGAAAAACATTAAGAAATTCTTTGTTGGAATTTTGTTTTTGTCTCAAATATCGGGATATAATTTTTTATGTAATGAACCGATTTTGCTAGTTTTAAAAAGCGATATGCTTAAAATAATAAAAAAGATTTCAAAATTTTATTGTTCTACGACCATTAATAAAAAGTGATCGTTCCAACAACAGATATACTGACGGACAGACAGACTGACATAAATAAATTGACACAGATGCGGTGCATGAATATATACACTTAATGGGGTCTTGGATAATTTCTTCTTAGTGTTACAAAGGGAATGACGAAGATAATAAACCCTCTTCTTCACTTCTGCTGGTGGAAATAATAATGCTATATATTTGAACATGTCAAATCTGACATAACCTCCACCACATGTCTGTTGCAATAAATACATTACGTTACACATTTTAATTTTATACATCCTTAAGCAAACTAACACAAACTAAAAAAATGTGTATTTCTTCGTATCTGTGAGATTGCGACTTAGATTTTGATGCGATCTATGAGTATATATCTAAAAAGGATCTTAAATATTTTCTTCTTGGTTTCACAAGAAGGAATATATATCCTCTTCAGCATTTCAGGTGGAGAGTATAAAAACTTAAGTGCAATATTGTATTGATCTATTTGAACCGATATAAATCATATTAGTAATATATATTAAAGAATATTGGAAATATAATCGTAACGCTTTTCAATAATATTAGTTCATATAAAAAAGTTCTATAAGCCATTAACAGTTTTTCACATAAGGCTGGAACTATAAGCAAATATGAATCACATATTGGTCAAATTATATAACAAATTTTCAAGACAGTTAAAGAAATAACTGTACCGTATACCAATAGAATTATATATATAATGGCCCCAGAACAATCTATTTCTTTTGAGTTAATTTTTATATCAAAATAAATATATATGGCAAATTTCAGAAAATTATGTTTAAAATTGAGAACTATATTAGACACTGATTTTCCTCTTTGTCCGATTGTGATGATAAATCCCATCAAAATCCAGCATCTGCTGATAGGGGTGATTGGTGATGACGCAATCACTTACAATGCTTGTCCACCTAACGAACAAGTGGATGGTTCCAAGCGTAGTAACAGAGTAGGTGGTGGTTACTATATTGAGAACCTGGTCTGGGACCTAAAAGCCCCAGATGTATATTTAATAAATTTTTACTCGAGAGTTTATATATAAAACAAGAAGTAAAGAAATGTCATGAAGCCGCTAGCTAATATTTTGTTTAGATTTTGTTTAAATGTCAACAAAATAATCTTAATACATCCGAAAACAATATTATTGATAGTACCAAGGGGAGAGGTACTCCCCATACTAAGACATTTTAGCAAATATTATAGAATATCTAAAGAAATGTTGCTCCATACAAAAATAATCTTGATAATCGAATATCTAAAAAAACACTACACCGAGAGTTCTCAAATTTGGTTCCAATTCCTAAACTGGACGGGATGAAGGGCAGATAGGATCATGAGGAGAAGTTTTCCAATACAAAAAAATGTTGATTATCGAATATCTAAACAACTATAACAGCAAAAGTTTTCAAATTCGACCCCAAACACTTTCTCAAGGGAGTATATTAGTGAACAAAATGTAGAACAGATAGGATCATGGGAGGGATAAGAACAATACAAAGGAAATCATGATTACCGAATATCTAAACAACAATAACAGCGAAATTTCTAAAATTTAGTTTCAAATAGAGATACTGTATAAAATATAAGACGGTGGCTTCCATGCAATGCAAATATTAAATAAAATTCTAGAACGGACAGACCCATGTGCATTTGGAAAAATGTACATTGCATAAAATTTGTTTAATACGCGTTGTGATTTGTGAAATTTCTTTCGAGATCTTGGTCTGAAAAGAATGTTGGTGCAGCAAAGCGCAACGGGTAAAAGCTGGTATATTGTATTAAAATATGTTAATTTAATTGTTATTTTGAATTGATTTAACATGTTTCACAATTTCTAATCGACATAACTTACTTAACCGGTTTTGAACTGGACGGACATAGAAAATTCTACTCAGATTTTGATTTGTTGCAAGAATATATGTACTTGTGGCGTCTTAGATGATTCCATCTTTCCTTTTACTTTTTCACTTGTGGTGGTGGAGGGTATATATATTATTCTATGTTAGGAAAACTTCCCGCTAAGTCGACATATTTCATTGCAAAAGTGCAGGTACCTACTGAACTATTTCAATAAATATTGAAGAAATAAATTTCTAATATTTCAAAATTGTACAAATAATGAAATGATGGACAAAATCGCTTTAAAAACGAAAGCAGAGTTGAAAATAATCCTAGACCTGTAGGTCCTAGAAATTAATAGAATATAACATTTTTGGTACGGACTTTTGACGCTTAATCCAAAGAACAACTAAAAAAATAGTAAAAATGTAGAAATTTAAGATATATTGAGAAGTCAATGAGAAGTATAGAAAACCCTTGTTCAAATTATTTAAATAAGATACTTAACCTTAAGTGATATCTTACTAAATATTAGTTATAATATTTTCATACACTTTTATACTTTAGATTTCAAATTTATTTTATTTTCATTTAAGATTGTACCTACACTTTTGCTGTGCAAAAATATATTTCAATAAAATATATACAAAAATATTATATATTTTTTTTTTTAATTTGCGCTTGAAATTCGTAAAATTGTTTATTCAAATTAGGGTACCAAGACATATGCTTTACACACTGCATATGAAAATATTAAAAATCGCTTCAGATATAAGAAATCTGGATAGTGTTCAATATTTTTAAAACCGGAGATACAAAATTAAATTAAAACTTAAATTCGCCTATAACTCTGTTAAAACTGTGTTAAATTTTTCTTTAAAATCGACTTAGCCGTTAACTGCTATTCGGTCACAAGGATTAAATATATTAGCCAAATGGAAGATTGATCCTTTTTTGAGTGATAATAAAATTCCCTTTGGTTACATCAGATAACACACCCTAATGCATACAATCAGTGATCGAACTATTGTCCTCCTAGATCCCAAAAAAGGTAGTAAAGTTTATTAGACAAAATGAGTTTAATCACTTGATCGCCACAATGTGTATCGTGGGAAGAAATAAAGTGGATACAAATGACGCCATTGATGCCACAAAAGCAGTTAGGACCGAATAATTCCCGTTGAACTCACTTTCGTATAGTTAGCATTTTCGGGGAAAAATATGTTTTGATGAAATTTTCTACCGACATTCGTCGTTAAAATTCATAACGAAAAATTATTGTTAACTTATATTAGAGAATCAATCGTAATCGCTTAAAGACGGTCAGGTTTTACTCTGTTTGCTCGCCTTCGAGAGTTTTGCGTCTCACTCTTACACATTGGTAAATGCTGAGGCGTCGCATAGCGGTATTGGCTACCGTTATAAGGAATTTTATACATGTCCTTTTGATTTTAATTATACACGTCGTAAACTAGTGAAGACCATAAAGTACTAAAATTTTTAAATGCGATGCGGAAGCCTCCCCTTCCTATATGCAGGTACAGGACGTAATTTGTACCATTTCTAATATATATTAGATAAAAGAAAAATCGTTAAAACAACCGACATTTTCCGTTACTTAACTATATCGGTAGTAAATTTCAAAAAGTTACGGAATTGCTGTACAGAAGGTACAAATTTATTTTATTTTCAGTAATAGTAAAATTTTTTGCAATCTATTCTACCCCATTGTGCAGTGACTGGATCGTTTAGTTAATGTTACTAAAAAATACTTCTTGTGAACAGATGTTTTTTAGATTTTTTATTTATTTTTTAATTAAATAAACAAATGAAAGTATTTTTATCCATAAAAATAAATTTAAGAGAATCAAAAGATTGATCGAGTGTTATTTCAATATACAAAACAGATAAAAGAGAACAAAAGTAAAAAATATAAGAGAGAGATGACTGAAAAAGAAAAAATAAACAAGAAATAAAATGCTGCTCCCCCACAGTGGAGAACTGGGCGCCAAACACAAGACAAACGAATACACTCATTTTTCAGTTGGTGAAGAACTCTCGGTCGAGTAAGTTGTGTCTTCTTTTTGTTTGAACTGAACGTCGTGAAGTGCAAAAATAAAATAAAATAAAATTGAAATTAAAAAAAATATATTTTTAATTCAAACACACATCATCATATAATGAATTTGTTATTGTTGTTGTAGCAGTTTTAAAAAATAACAAAAATTATACAATAATAAAAAACAACAAAATAAATCACTTTTTTAAGAAATTTATAAAAATATAAAAATATCTGATTAATTTAAAGATAAAAAATTAAAAAAAATTATAACAAATTTAAAATAATAAAATTTAATTAAATAAAATTTCCAATTTAAGATTTTTTTATAAAAAGAAAAAAATTCAAATTTAAATTAATAAAAAAATGTGAATAAGAAAAAAATGAAGAAGAAAACAATTGAATTTTTGTCTATATCTGTGTACACCCGAAAAACGAGAAAATGAAGAAACAGGAGAAACATAAAAAATAAGTTTTATTTTTTATTTAATTTAAATTTCTTACTATGTATGTCAAAATTTGATCTTACCAAAGAGGGGGGCCATAACTTGCTTAACTTTGCAAATGTGTTTGTAAGTGATGTTGCCTAAATATATACATATATATGTATGTGTGTATGTATATGTTGAGGTATAAATGAATATATATATAAAATATATTAAAGTTCTAAATTTGTTTAAAAATAAAACAAAAAAATAACAGATGACTCACAAACTTCATTATGACAATGACCATTATCACTAAAATCTTTCACTCTCTTTCTCTCTCTCTCCCTCTACGGAGAGAAAGAAACTCTTTGTATATATTTCTTTCTCTCTTTTTTTTTTTTTTGATTTTTAAATAAAATTGAATTTAAAAAAACAATGAATAATTAAGTAAAAGTATTTATTTGCTGTGGGGTCATTTGGGGAATGGGGCCAACTCCAACCCCTTCATATAAAATTATTAATTTTAAGAAAACATTGTAAGTTTCATTTGTTGTAAATACTGTTTAGTGGTTTTTTATTGTTTTTGGCATTTATAGAGCTTCTTAAAATAAACCTGCTTTACATTCCAAATTGCATATTTTTTTCTGATTAGTGTATCTAAAAAAACCGACATTTTCAGAAAACCGGTTTTTGAGTTATTCGAAAAATAGAATTTTAAAATAGCGGTTTTGAGTACGGTTTTATGTTTAAAAACCGGTTAACCTTTTTTTGGTTTAATTATAAATTTATAGAAGAAATTATTATTTAATAGAAATCTAAAATTTAACCCTTAAAAATGTTTATCGTGTATTATTAAATTATTTTTTTGACGTGATTATAAATAAAACAGACGGACATAGCAAAATCGTTTCTGAATATGATGTCTAAGAATGCTTACAATACTTTGCTATAATACAGTCATGGCGGAATATATAAAAATGAAGCTGAATATAAAAATGGAAAGTTTTAAAGTGACTTCCATTCAAAATCGGCTTAACGACTGAAAAAAAACCCGGCATGTCGAATAATTCGAAAATATAAATTATTCGAAACCGGTCGGTTTTCTGAAATGCAAAAACCGGTTTGGTGTTTCGGTTTGTTAAAACACTATTTCTGATTCATTTTATTATAATTATTATTGTGTTCTATAAAAAGTGAAAAACATGAATATTTATTGTATAATTAAACATCTGTATAAGTTTTGAATTTCTATTCAAAATCAATGGAATTGATTTCAATTCAATGGCACTCACAAACACGATAATTATTACTACGCACAGTGTTTCAAAAATAAAATAAAATAAAATAAAATAAAATAAAATAAAATAAATATTTAACTTCCGAAAAACTAACCTGCTTACAATGAAATTTCACCGATAATCAAAATTTAGACAACTTTGTATTAAGTTTGGACCTTTTTAGCCTAAGGGAGGCTGCTCCACAGGGTTCCTGAAGTTGGACACATCTTTATATCTAAACCATACTAATCACAGTGTTTCAAATGAAAAGAGTAGACCAATAACAATGAAATTTCACTAACTGTTAGCCCAGGCATAAAAGGCGGCCACTCCGCAGAATTCAATAGTTCTGATTCCTTATGCCGGAATCGATTTTAAAGATTTGTATATGTATTTTACTAAGACACACAAAAAAACTTTCTGGTTTAGTTAGGTTATCTTTTATAGTTAAAGAGATATTTGGTTTCAAATATTTAGAACCTTTATTTTTAACATTTGTGTAAGTGTTTAGTATCATTAGAAAGACAATTACTTGAAAAGTAAAATAATATGAAAGACAATTACTTGAAATAATATTTAACAGAGCATTAAAACCAATTTTCTTTAATAAATTTAAAAAAAAATAATTTTTGTGAAAAAAAATTTAATATTTGATCTTAAGTAAAATCTAAAGAAATTAAGAAATTTCCAAATCAATTGAAAAGCTTCTCAAGAATGTCCATGTGAAATTTTGTAAAACAATTTTCAGTAGTTCTAAATTTACAGAATTATTTTCAAAAAACCATTTGCATCGATACATTTACATTTATTAAACACTGAAAGAAATGTCATCATAAATTCAGACGCAAATTTTATTAAGTTGATTCATAATTTTTTATTTACAAAAGGTTCATTTCTAAAATTTGCGTATTAATTAAAACTTGTCATTATAATATTTATCTAAACAATTAAACTAATTAAAAGTTTCATTAAGTTTGGTCCCTTTAAAAATTGTTCATTTTTGCTGATTAATACTTTGGCAAACATTATTAGATTAGAGTGATTTAGATTGACTCGACCATGAATCATAATTCATGGAATTATTTATTTGTTATAAATTGTCATTAATTTAATTTTTACCCCCACATTTATAAGGAATTTTGCCAATTTGAAAAGGGACAGTAAACAACAAAATACATATGAATATACAAATTTGTAAAAACAACAATAATTTCATATTGTTCAATGTTATATTAACATGAATTTTAAAATAATACATTTAATAATATATAGAATACAAGCAAATCTATAAAACTTTGGTTTAATGAATTGTCTAATTAGTTAATCAGACTTAATTTATCGTATTTTAGTTTAAGTTATGAATTTGAATTTGCCAATCAATTTGTCATTATTTATTTGAAAGATAAAAATTATTATTTTTTACTGAAATTCGCACAAGTTTTGAATTTTAATGTAATTTTAAATTTACAAAAAAAATAAGTAAAAATATTATAGTCGGTCAAGTCCGACTATATAATTCGCTGCACTAAAATGGTGGTTATTATACAATACAATACTTGGACTTGCATGGAATCTATGAGTAGCAATGGACCGACCCACGCATAATTTGGAACAACGTTTTAGAATATCATAAGCTTTTTATGAGCTTAAAAGGACATTTGTGCGGAAGGTACCTGCAATATTGAATCGAACTTAGTCAATTTTAATAGGCTTAATCCTTGAACCCAAATAATATGTACCAAATTTTATCAAGATATTTGCGAACTGTAGAGTGTTCACAACGTTAAAGCTGATTGCAATTCGGAGGGAACAGACAGACAGACTCAGAAAATGATTCTAATTCCAACGGTATACTTTCAAGGTGTATGTTACAAACATCAGCACAAACACATTATACCCAAAAAACTTACTATTTGTTATTAACTTCATGTTATTATAAGTAAACAATGAAATTTAATATATCAAGAATTAATTACTTTAATTAAAAAATATATATTAATAAATTAATGACAATCCCACCACAATGATTGTGGTGAAAATTTAAAAAAAAATAGTCAGGGGCAGTGGTTGATATGCACTTGACACTTGACAGATGTCAAGACGTAATATAGCATTACTTTGGTAACAGCTGCACAGTGAGTTTCAAAGCGTTTTCTTTAGTATTGTTGTATCTTTGAAACTATTGAATTTTTGAGATGTTTCAAATTAATTTGTAGAAAAATATGTTCACGGGTACGTTTTTTGATTAGAAAAAAATGGCAAAACTAAAATTGCAAAAAAGTACCCTGATTATATAGCTTCATGTATTACCTATTTATTCAAAAAATTGTAATGGTCCAAACTTTCTATAACGGCAGAGTGAACAATAATAGCTTATTTGTTTACGATTTTAATTCAAGTCAAATACATACTACATTTTTTTATTAAAGTTTATCGAATATAATTTTTTCGATTTTTTAAAAGTTTATTAAAAAATTTAGTTTTATTACTTTATTAGGGCCATATTACATTTTTAAAGTATATACCTTTCCAACGATACTAAATATTTATATTAATGTTTTTCATCTCCCTTCAAAAACTAACTGAAACTTATTCGGAGGTCCCGACTACACCTTTTAGCAGATAGGGACACACTGTGTGGTACAGAATTAAAGTCTATAATTTTATTAAGTTTAATAAAAACTTCATTATTAAGTTTAATAAAAACATGAACAACACGTTCAAATTCATATAATTTTTCGTTCAAATCATTTCATCAAGACCTCTGTAATATTATTCAATCGTATAATTCCTCTAGAGTTGATCATAAAAACAAAGAAATTTGTAGAAGTCAGCATCCATTAAAATATTCACATTAAAGCGATTATACGAACACCTTTTGAATTTCTATTATTATGACACTTTTTACGTGATCTGGATAGGAAGCCCAGAAAATATTGAGAAATAAATAGAGGCATTTTTAGATAATAATATTAATCTATGGAGAACAATAAAGCTTTTTTAATAATTTTATCTAAAACAAATGTTTATTATAGAATTAGAACATAAATGCGGTATGCAGGCGAATAAATTTTTGTCTTATCACTTTAGGGCGAAAAACGGTAAATTCATGGCGAAACAAGTAAGAGTGTTAGAACGACTACGTAATGCCCTACAACATAACGTAGTTATGAATATATATGGACCGATTTTCGTAGCTTGTTTAGAACACATTTAACCAAAATATTTTTATGAGACATTTATTAAAGATTTATGCTATTTTAGGTCAATTTCGAAAGTAGACCATGGACAAATCATCAGAATAATTTTTTTGCAAATAAATCTCACTCTTAACTCTTAAGTTCTTCTGATCCATAAATAAAGTTTTAAAACTGGTTATTGATTTGATAAAGAAGTTTCTTTGTGCTCTCAAAAATGTGGGGAAAATCCAGAAAATAGGATTTTTTGGATTTACTCTAAAGAGTCCAACAGGTCTGAAAAATGCCGTTACCATATGATAAATAATATGTTACTAATTATATGGTAGTAATATTTCTGTTTTCCGATTTAGGCTTTAGAATTTTAGAACGGATCTGTTAAAAGCAAAATTTTGATAAAAAAAAATTATGGGACTGAGACCTATGGGGGTTGTGGGTACAAAAATAAGGAAATATTATATAATATATATTACAAATTTGTTTGTCAACAAGAAATTCAAAAATGTTCATATTGAAAAGAGTTTATTTTTGGACTATCCCATTGGGGCCAAACTGCCAGGGTTATAAAACACTCCTCTGCTATCTTTGCAATAAACTACCAGACTCGACAAACTTCGTTTTGCCAAAAAAAAATTATAGATCATTAAAAATAGATTACAGCCAAATTTGAGAATTCTCACCGTTTATAATTCTTTAAATACTCGATAATCAATATTTGCATTGTATGGGGGGTATCTCTCCTTTGGTCCTATCCGTCATACGTTTTGTTCAGTAAAACAGTTTATTGAAAACTCTCGTTGTTATAGTAATTTAGATATTTAAAAATCAATATTTGCTTTGTATAGGGGTACCACTCCCCCTGGTCCTCTCGGAATTCTTATTTTCGAGATTTATAAAAAATCGACCTATCCCATTGTGGTCAAGAAGTTCACACACCACATTTGTGGATCGAACTTCTTGAAATTTGACAGGTGGATATACATATTGACATTGTATTTATATTTGGTTGACAAAACATAAATAAACGTAAATAAATCGATGTTTGAAATCCTACGATGGTCTACCCATAATTTCCTATAGCACCCATGTCATTCCCCGGACTAAAACGTTTAAAAACACATAAACCTCATTCAAATTTTAGTATCATTATAATGTTTTAAACTCATTAGCAGACAACATAAAACCAAATTTTACGAGGTTCCATAATTTCTTGAAGGTACTATTTAATACCAAAAATGTGGTGTAGTGTATTATATGGTCAGGCTTGTCCGACCATAACTATATTACTTTTTTCCTTATTAATTGTAATATCTCAGATGGAGGAAAATCCCCTGTCTTCTGAATCCATTAAGAAATATCTGAAATTTCATTAAAAGATATTCTCTAGTTCTAAAATAAAAAATATAAAATGCGCTTTAAGGCACTGTGAATTTTCGCTTAAAATTCTATAAGTTACAAAATTATAAAGAGATTAAGAAAAAATTTAAATCCAAAACTCTCCTTTCACTGTTATAGAGCCAAAGTTTGTAAGAGTTTCAAAATATAATTAAATTTCATCCAAATAAGCCTAAAATAACGAATTTCTATTTTTATATTTGTTTTATCGCTACAAAAGCATTAAATTGTGTCTGAAATAAATATGAAAAAAAGATTAAATCACATCATCTAACCCTTTTCAAAAATGAAAACATTAAAATTCATTTCTTTCCGCTCCCACACTTCAGCGAACAAAAGTCGTCATCGTCATCATTATTTTTATTGGACTGTAGAAATTATATCAATATAAAAGAATCTATTAATAATATTTATACCCTCCACCATCATAAGTGGTGAAGAGGGTATATTAACTTCATCATTCCGTGTGTGACGCTAAGAAGGAATTATCTAAGACTCCATAATGTATATATATTCTTCCTATTTTAAATCAGAAAAATCGGTTCAGAGATATTGACCCATATCTGGGACAACCTCTAAATTAAAGCGAAAACTTTCGTAAAATTGTTAAATATAAATAGAAAAATTAAAATAAAATTAATTAAATTTTATTTTAATTTTATTAAAAAATCATCAAAATCGGTTCAGTAGTAAAAATAGTTATAGCAAAAAATATAACTAATTTTATGACTAATTAAGGTTGCTTTGTTATATATAAGAAATACATTCATATATTGTATGTGTTTGTGAGTGTATATGTGAATTTGTGCGTGCGTATAATGTACATGAAGGAAACATAATTTATTTATTTCTTAGACATTTGTGGTGGAGGGTATTAAAGATTCGGCATAGCTTGTTTTTTTTTTCAATACAACTATTATTACGATTTATTTTGTGATATATTTTGCTTTCCTATTATTCGTATTTTGTCATTCCACTCCATAAATGGTTTTGTTTTGTTTAGCGTCTGCTTCTTCTTCTCACGTACTTTAACACTCTATGAAAGTTTTGTTTTGTTGCTGCTGCTGTCATTGTTTTTTTCATTGTTTGTAAACAAAAGTGAACTCAATCTTTCAAATTCTAACATTTTCACTTATCCCACACATGCAGGCAAATATTTACGGATTTTTGTCTTCATGCCCCTAAATGGCATTATATTATTATAAATTAGAGATACGAAATAGTGGCAACAACATCATCATTAAGAGCAGCATACAGTGGTTTGGAAATAATTCTGTAACTTTAGATCTACTAAAAATTTTAACGAAATTTCTTACTGGCATTTTAAAAACGTTTACCCGTGGCCTTGAGAGACACAAGAAATTAATGGTCTGTGAAATTTATGTGTTATATTTCACTGACATATATTTAACGGTTTGCAAGTTACACAACATTGTTTAGAAACATGTTGCATTGCATAGAAAGAGACCGTTATAAAAATTTTGGTCTCTCTTTTTGAGTGAACATTATCCCTGACATTTTTCCTCTTCAAGAAACTTAAGAACATTTTTTGGACTACAACAAGAATCGATAGGCCTAGTGGGTATAGTATTTCACTTATGCCCTCAAAATTGCTTGATATTCATTTATGTTAAGAATTCTTTTTTATGTTTTGCAGATAATCATACGGGCTATATCTGTGTAAAATTTTTTAAATGAACCGCAAATAAAGTTTAAACAATTTTGTAAAAACTACCCGAGGTGACGAACTTTGAACATTCACTCCCTGAGCCCTAGATCCACTAGGAACATTTCCTTTTCCAATCAATTCGAAAATATCTCAAAAAAGTCCATGTGAAAATTCATTAAAAATTATTCACTAGTTCTAATGTTACAAAATTATATCCCTAAAATATGTTTTAGTACCACTGTCGGCGTTAATAAATATTTAGTGTAAAAATATAACTGGAAAGTTGTAGAGAAAAACAACTTTTCTACTACGTGATTATATTACATGGTATTATCGTGAGTTGTTTTTTTTAAGTGTGCGTGAATGTTTTCTAGTGAATTTTTATAATCAATAGAATAATTTCATTTCATTTTCTTAAAGATCAGTCTGTAAAGTAATTAATTCATAAAAAATGGAATTCTTTTTAAGACAATTCTGATATCTTGAATAGAAAATCGCGATATAAAGAAGATTTAGGTTGAAGTGACCAAGAACCCAACACAAATCATCAGACATAAGACTACTAAGTAGACACCCAGACAAGAAGGGACCAAATAGAACAATTAGATTGTCCCCACTTAAGTACCTCATGACTATCAACTTTGATTGTCAGATAAGAAATAATCGGAACATGTATATTGACAAATTCCATTGCACTGTACACATGAGCTAAGCTAAACATCTACATCATATCTGCCAATGCCTTTATCTTTATGGTCAAAGACCAAACCTTACTACATGCTGATCGTTTGTAATCGAATCATTAATGCCATTTTTGCGATTTAAGAAAAATTCAATACTCGAGGTGATCAACTTTGTAGCTCTACCTATATTTTTAAATCAATTTAGGTAAATAAGGAATGTCCAAATGTAATTAATTAAATCAGGAATGTCCAAATTTAATTAATAATATTAAATAATTCCAAATACAGAATAATTTCCAAAAAAATCTTTGGTACCACTGTGCTATATTTGAAATATTTCATCAGCTGGTCAACCTGAAATTTATACGAAACATTATTTACTAATACTTTTCCTAACACTTGTCCTAATTTCCGTTATATAAAATGTTTGGCGATCAATTCTTCATGTGTATGTTTCATCACTCATTATTAGTTTTTTCACTGTAATATTTTAGGGATCATAATTCTTAGGTACTATTTCTGCTGTTTAAAAGTACTACAATAAAGATAATATTCCATTAAACCAAGTGTTTTTGAAAGGGAAATTTATTATTCTCAATTTTAGAAAAATTTCCCCATCGTTCCACATAAATTCAAATCAGTGTTAGAATACTAAACATATGAACCGATTAAAAAAAGATTTGTTCCAATTACTCTCTAAATGATTAATCTTTTAGGGCGAGAGTTGAAGTAATTTAATTTTTAATAAATTCAAAGCGTTTCTGGCTCTTTTCCCCAATAATCCATAAATATTGAAATGATTTTATTCATGAAACAATTATTTGAAAAACATGCCCCTTTTGGAATAAGAAAACACTTTCCTAATGAAATTTTTTCTTTACATGCAATCTCTGCCAAAGCTGGCGATTCATTTATAGGTGATAGCAATTTATTAATGGCTTTTCTAAGCACTGTGTATGCACCACCTTTTAAAAATGTACATAAATATTTAAAGCTGAAATAGCTTTAAAGCTTAAATGGAATATTCAGTTTTAAGGAAAAGGAACCAAAAAAATTTGTTTCTTTTAAAAAATTAAAAATCATTACAGAATTTTTGGTTTTAATAAGGTGATGCAAGCAAACCCCGGTATGTGTTTCACTGCTATTTAACGAAGTTTAAAAGGCTTTCGAATTTGAGTCAATTCAACTTTGCCGGCGAGTAAATTCAAATCTTAAATAAAGAGCCGATTCAGTTACGTGCGGGAGTTGTTAAACTGTTGGGCAAGACGAATTGACGTTGCCAAACAACATTATTATTTTCCTCAGCACAAACTGGTCCAGCATACAGAAGCATTTTTGTATTTCCTTCACGACACACCGATCACAAAGTGAACGAAATTATTTTGATTTGACAGATTTAACAATTTTAACGCGCTACTGAATTATGCATAAGACGTGACTCACATTTCACATAGAACATTATAGTTGTACTGCCCTTTGTTATTTTAATCTAGATAGAAAGTAATTTACTGATAAGAATTTTAATTGGAAGCTTTCGAAATTAATATGGAAGGAAGAACTTGATAATTCACTAGAGTAAGATTAGCAAGTACCTGGTGCGCAGTGTAACCATTCCTGATTGTTTCCTTGTTATACACGGTATATAAATTCTTCACTCTTATGGTGGTTGAGGGTATAAAAAAATTAACAAGAAAAGGATCTGTGATTCTCTAAATGAACCAAAACACCTCCGCTCTAAGTATTTTTTTAACAGTTCAAAAGTTACATAATTAAAAAAATGTTTTACATACACTGTGCGATGCGCTTCGATACCTCCATTTAAATTATTTTGCCATTTACCTTAGATTTTTTCCAGCGATCCCGTTTCAGTTTTAAATGCTTTTTTCCTTATTAAACCTTTGTACGGGAATAACACTTCCCTGGCCTCATCCGACGTACAATTTTTTCATTATACAATACTCAATATTTAAAATATGAAAACGTATCCTCTTGACCCTATCCGCCCTAGATTCTTCAAAATTCCAAAGCATTTCAGATATTTAATAATAAGTATTTGAATTGTATGGAGAGTCCTTCTTCGTTGAAACAAAACTTTGAATATTGGAAAATTAATATTAAGGGTTATTCCTGCCCCTTATAGATACCGTCCTACAGAGATAAGGAGAGAAGTACCTTCCCCATTTGTCCTAACCGTTCTACATTTTTTTCTTTTAAATCAGTTTTATTAGAGAATCGCTGGGACATTTTTAAAAGATTTTAAAATATTCGATAATAAATATTTGTTTCGAAAGTGGAGTACCTCAGCCCACCCGTTTATTATTTTTCTTTAATTGGAAACAATTTTTTAAATCTTTAGAAGTTCTTTATTAATAAAATTAAGGGATGTTTTCTTGGCCTTATCGAGAGAAAAAAATAGCTAATGTTTCCTTTCAGACATACAGTTGTT